>VZRL01006572.1:3337155-3500056 GCA_013397895.1 Origma solitaria
TTTTTTTTTGCAACTGGATACAGCATACCAGTTGGTTTCTGAGGAGAAAATAACTTAACTTTGGGGGATTTCAGTAATATGAAAAGAGAAAAGAATGTTTTTGATTTTTATCATCTCCTTGGAAAAAAGTCCTGAAATTAGGACAAACTGCACAGAAGAGTCGGACTACTTGTGATCCAGCTTGTGAGTTCTCTGCCACTTGTCTGTTAAATCTCTGTCTTGCTCCTTGTTCCTTTCCACAGGATGAATTTTTCTGATCGCTTCAGGTTTGTAAAACAGACAGGCTACTGGCAACACTCTCGGTAAAAGCCTTGATCCTTAACTATTACAGTTGTTTTTTTAAATCAAGGCATCATAAAACAGGGACAAATAGCTGCCTTGAGGTATTTTTCTGTTTTTCAATTCAAAAGATATCTATGGGAATTTGAGAAAAATAAAATAAGGTACCAAAAGATTAAAATCTTGGTAGTGAAGGAGAAAAGGTCTCTACTTTCATTTTTGATACATTGTTTTGATGGGGTGTTTTCTCTATTAAAAAGTGAATTGAGGAAACATTAGTTTATAATCATATAAAATAAGTTACTTGTAGGTGGAACTGATTAATTTTATTACAACTGAAAACCAATTTAGGAAATCCTTCTATCTTTATCCTATCATGAACATAACTTGTGTTTAACTCATCTCACATCAGGACTAGTCTCCCTCAAACCAATTTTGGTATCACAGGGTTTCGTGAGCCTAACTGAGGAACTTACATATCACTTTTCAGAAGTCCTGCAGGAAATGAGTAACTTAATTTTCTCACCGGCTTTCTACAGACCCTGGACACTTTCAGCAAGTGTTAGATGCTTACACCTTTTCTAAAAATTATAATTTTTAACCTATAGGTTATACTAATAAATAAAAAAAAGCCTTACGAATTTTACTTTTATATTAAATTACTAGCTTCCTTTTTACTTACTATATGTTATTTTTAAAATTCTCATATATTTGGGTTATTTTTTTGCTAATATAGAAGCAGAATTATGAACGGCTTATTTTCTAATACTCCATGGCATTTGATAGTGTTTTCAATAGCTTTTCTTATTTGATCTTTTAAAGTCACAATTTTTCTTGGAAAATATCGAAATCTATACAAGTAATCATTCTGTGAGTATTTCACATTTTCTCATCTGTACTGAAATCGCATTTAACTTTAAGTCCACTAATCACGGAGAAGAGGAAATAAACCTCATTTTTATGAATAACTGAATTTTTAAAAGACATGAATGTAATCAGTACTGTGTTCAGGAAAACCCATGCAGCAAAGAAAGAAATAACAAACCTAACCCAATTTAAAAATTCAAAACTCACAGGAAATATGATTTATAACTTTGTTGCAAGTATATTACTCAATACTAGTTCCATTTACTCCATTAGAATATTTTTTCTCACAAAATAGAGATGTTAATTAATAAGAAATTCAAAAGAAGATTCAATATTGAGTGTGTTATATAATTACTTTCCCTTCAGACAGCCTACAGAATGTGTCAACCAATTCTCTTTTTAAATTATTGCACCTGGAAATAAAGGATAATTATGCTGGCAGCATGCTTCTTTTTTCTTTTAGGTTGAGCAAGACGTCATGTGGGAGGTATTGCCAAACAAATTCCATGATGAATTAGATGACGTAGCTCATAGGAACTCTAAAGAATCTTCCACATTGTAAGAAGTTCATCTCTGCTACAATTATATGTAAGTGGGAAAGAGGGGAAAAAAAATTTCTTTGTATACACTCTTACTTCAGTAAAAATGCATCCAGTGTGGCACTGGCAAGTTCACAGGCTTCATGGGAACACTTTTAGCAGAACAATGCTGGTCATTTGGAGCTGGCCTGCCAACATTTCTGCATAAGCTTATTGGTATTTGAGTCATTTCACCACTTGGCATCAGCCAAGTTCAAAAGACTGTTTCTAACAGTAGACTTTATTGTACTGAGACTGCACAGAACAGTGAAACTAGCTTGTCCTCACACAGCAAAGGGCAGAGTGACTCAGAATATGCAAAGTGATTCTACTTGGTTGATTTTCATTTGTCCCCAAAACAAAAACTCTTAATCACTAAAATGTCATGACAAGTCAGACAAATCGTAGCAATTCCCTGGAAACTATATTTTAAGTTAAAACCCATCTGAGAAAGGCCCACTAACAGATGGGAAAATGTTTACAGGATCTGGATTATGCTTTACTTCTTTAAAAAAAAACCCAAAACAAAACAAAAAAACAACTAAATGTTCTGTAGCGAACAACTGAATTTATGAAGAAATAGTGGGTTTAAATTAATGTAGGTGGTATGCTCACAAAATGCTGAAACCCACATCCTCACATATACATATTATCTCTCTTATGGTACACTGATATAGGATGGTCAACTTTCATAAATATGTGAACACCAACATTTATTTCATTTGCTTTTTTGTCTGGTTGCTTGTTTGTTTTTGTTTTTCTTTTAACACTGGATGTGTTTAATTATAAAGTATTAATCTTTTTCAAAGGATTTAAAAGTGAACAATTTTGTTTGGTATACTTTCTGAAAAAGTAAATGATTTTCCAAACCTGCTGTAACTTTTTTTTGTTGTATTGTTTGTATCTGCTCTGTCAGAATACCCTTTATTGGAATCATGTCTATGAGGGATAACAATTTGAACAGGTTTTGTTTTTAGCAAACACAGTTACATGTTATTTTTTTCAGCAGTCTGAAAACTCTCAGGAGTAGCTCTTGGTAGCATCTTTTCTTGTAGAGAGTGATAGATTGGAGAGATTCCGGGAGTACCAAGCCTGTGAAGTAACAGCATTACAGGACAGACTGCATTGGACTAGCTCAGCTACCTGTTTTTGCTTTCTTCAAGACAAAACACTTCAAACAGAACCTGGAACAAATAGCTAGATTCACAAGAGGATGAAGGTACACAGCTTTTTTTGCCTAGCTTCCAAGACGGATTCAAAAAGCTCAGTAATAAGGAGGTACTAGAAAATTCAGCAGCCATACTCTTGTGCAAGGCAAGGAGGAGTTTAGGAGAAAGCTGAGAGCCACCTGGGTGGGCTGGAAATCGAGACAGGCTTCAATACCTCATCAGGCCTGAGGGGCACGTTTTTCATTCAGATCGAGATTCAAATTTTCACCAGGAGATCTGCCAGAGAATGCAGCACGATAGAGAGTATCAGGAGGCAGCAAGAGCAGGGCTACATTTCCAAGGTAGGTGGTCAGGCCATCTCCCCACCCAAGAGCACAGTGCCACAGCTGGAGACAGGTGGCCAGGACACTCAGGTGGTGGCTGCAGGGCCAGAGAGCATCGGCCAGGGCAGAGCATTAAGCCATTGCCAAGACTGGCATGGGAAATGCAAATGCCTGGTGACAGGATGAGGGGCAAGCAGATCTATGGCACCACTGGGGCAGGAACAAGGGCCCTGGCTGGGCCAGAATGGCATCCTGTGCCTGTGAGTGGGTGGGGTTGGCAGGGCAGGAACAGTAAAGATGTTAAGGGCCCACCGGGCTCTGACAGAAAGTTCATTTTAAAAGTACAAAACGAGTGCCATTTGGTACAACTTGTTCATTATAGCAGTGACCCAAGAGACAGAGTATTTTAATTCAACACACTCCTCTCCTAAGATTAGCAGAACAAGAACAAAAGCAATACCTTCTTCTGGCAAAATAAGGGGTACAGGTATGATTCTAAGGCATCAGTGTCAAAAAGGAGGAATCAGCAGTTTTCCAGTCCTATACATTCCCCCTGCAAAGATTTTTAGTGTTTTTTGGGTTTTTTTCACTTTGTTTGGTTTTTTTGTGTTTTTGGGTTTTTTTCCCTGTTTCACTGTTTTTGTTTGGTTTTTTGGTTTGTTTCATTTTGTTTTGTTTTTGTTTGCCTTGTTGTTGTTATTGTTTGGTTGGGTTTTTTTTGGATGGGTTTTTTTTGTTTGTTTTTTTAATAGTCAAAGTTTTGAAACCATAGGTGCCTAACAATTTTTGGTATTACCGGATATATGCAGATGAAGGTAAAAACTTGGTAAGTTTAGAATCAGCAGTAGAGTTAAGGCAGAAGCAAATACTGAATCAAACCCCAAACCTACAAGCAGAGTAGAATGGAAGCGAGAGAAAATGACACTATCATTAGCACAAGAAGAATTTCAGAAGCAAGAAGGGTAGGGAAAAGCTGAGGTGATCAGCCAGTTCCGACATCACATATTGCCTGTGATGGGTGCCCTCTTCAAGTCCCATTAGAGCAGTAATGCTCAGGAACAAAGCAAATGTACATGTAGATGGCAGACTTCATGTTATCTCACAGTTTTTTAGATGCTGTGTGAACTGAAAATGCTTGGAAACATAATAAACATATAACCTTCTGATCTAGATAGCAAGCATAGTACCTGGGGAATGAAATGTTCACGTAACACTACACCAAGCAAAGGCAGTGGGTAACTTCAGAAAGACTAAAGTGTGCATCCTCATTAAATACGGTGAAAATATGAATAGTTACAGAAGTCACCACAATATTTTGTTTTTATCCTATTCTGGTTACCTTTTTAGTTTCTGATTTATACAATATTAGTATTAAAAAATTGATTTTACATGTTTTATTTTCCTTCCAGTTTTGCACAAACCTTTCCTTGTTACACTAGAAATTTGTATTACCAGTCAGAGCTCTGTACAAATGATTAACTTTTCTGCTGCACACTTTGGGCAAAGGTGTGCCTATTACCCGTCACAGTACCTTGGCATCTTCCCTGTCAGATAATGAAAGATAAGACAACAGCTTTGGGATATATTTCTTTCTGAAAGATCTACCTTCCAAGAACTGCTAAGAAAGGACACAGGAGAGCTCACAAAGTATCATCTACACACAAAAAGTATTTGAACTCTCACAGAACTGTGGCTCCTTAATCTAAGGCTTATAGGGAATTTACAAAGGGCACATTCCCTTCAGGACATGCCTGTAATTCCCATTATCATCAATGGGGGTTATAAGCAAGTCGTAACAAAGAATAAACCCTTGTGTGTTAGCACTGCCCCTGTTTAACAGTGTCTAAGTCAATACCAATGATTTGACAGTTATACTTTAAATATATTCTGACTCATTTGAAACTCACTTTGCACTTAACTAATGAAAGAGTACATTTTAATCCTCCTAATGAAAGTATATAGAACAGCCACTGGAGCTTGAGCCAAAACTGACGAAGTCAACGGGAAACTTTCACTCAGGAAAACTTAGAATCCTAAGGCCCCTTAATGAACATCACACAGTTCATGCTCACTAAAAAGATTGCAATGTTATTCTGTTGCTTAACTTCAGAAAACAGAGCAGCTGCTTTAAAAAGAAAGCTTCTATTTACCTTGATCCAGACTGGAGACAACATAAACAAAAATATGCAGCACTCAGGAGTCAAAAAATGCAATGTAACTGTGGGAGAGAGAAAATGTACTGAAGGAACTCAAAAATGTTACTGTTTCTATCTGATACCCTGGGCACAACATGCTTCACCCAATGCACCCTCTGGTATGTTTCTAGAAACAGTATAGTAAGCATTAGTCTGAAGCAGAAAAAACCCAGACTTTGGAGTAGAAAACCATCCATAAAGACACTTATATAGGGAATGTAGAATTTTATTACTGATATAAGTAATTTTCCAAACTGTCTTGGAAAAGATGAGACATGGAGGAATGTGTTCACACATGAAATTAGAAAGTTATAACAGATTTACAGTATAAAGGCTCTTCTGCTGTCTCAGGAGGAAATCCCTGTCCTCCTGGATGTCAATAAAGACAGTTATTACAGGCTGCACAGTGGCTAAGATATTCTTAACAGGATTCTTCCCCAAGGAAACATGAACACAGAATTCCCAGACAATTTCCTATCTGACTTTAGTCACGGATGCAAAGACAATCTTACAACTTCAGTGTAATTTGGGTCAGGTTTCCATTCAACATGCATAAAAATGTACACAAATTCTACAGATGTATTTCTAACTAGAGACGTAAACATCATCTGAAATACAAGCAGGGTCTCTGAAGTTTCTGCAGTAATCAGACTTCTGTTGAAGCATTTATAATTTCTGTTGTTATTTAATGTTTCACACCAATTTTAAAAAAAAATAATTAAATACAAGAAGTTCACAGGCTGGAAGAGGGAAGTTAGTACTTCTTTAAAAAAGCATTTATCAGTCTGTACCTTCAAAATGCAGGTCTTGATTCAATTCAGTTTAAGTAACTACTTCATTTCCTTAAAATTATTTTATTCTGAATCTTTTTATTTTAGAGAACATTATCTACATGTTAGGAGACCACTGTCTATAAATTATGTACAACATAAATAGTAGTCTATAAAAGCTCTACTTAAATAAATATGTATTATTTATAGTGACACAGGTGAAATACTAGAAGAAATTATACAGTCTGTCATGAATCTTATTGCAAAATTAACTTGTCCATGCTAAACATATGTAGTATTGGTTCTTTTTTTTTCTTCCTGAGCTATTTGGCTTTTCATGGCTTTTTGGGTGTTTTTTTGTTTGGTTTTCTTTTTTGGGGGGGAGGTTTGTTTTTTGTTTTTGTTTGTTTTTTTAAAATGCAATAAAATATACACAACATTAATAAAATAAATGTAACAAAATAAACACAACATTAGTACTTTTTATTCACTCTAGTGCAGCTCTGGTTGTTCTTTCATTTAAGCTCTTTGCTCTTCTTACATTATATACAATGCAGGAAGTCATGATCTCATTTATGTTACCTTTTAAACTGCTGGAACTTCATGAATGTTGTAGAAAATACTCCTGATCTACACCAGATGACACACAGACAAATGAGGTGTAGCTTTTCTGTACTGGCCTCTCTGTTGTTTCTATTTCTAAATCTGTGTTGAAAACTGAAGTAGCACATGCAGTAATTAATGTTCTGAAATGAATTCCAATCAATATCTTTGCCCTGTATTTGGGCTGAAAACCATACTAGCGCTTTAACAAAGCTAGGCAGTTTCTCTAACATTCCTGGTATTTCAGAGAAGGAAAAAGTATCCTGATTAATTTATCTCTAATTACATAAATTCTTTATACTTTCAACGCTCATCATTGTTGTGATAAGTAAACCAGGATCAATCAATTCAAAACGGGACTAGAGTACATGCTTCTTAAATTACATTATAGATCTCTTTCCTGTTCACAGGGATTAGTGTATCAGTATCACTTTGTAGTTTGGGGCATTAATAAGCTTGAGCTATGAGGAAAACAAACATGGCAACAAATCGGTTGCTTTCTTCAGCTGCTGCCACCATGCAGAAACTGAAAGATAAAACTTAGGAGCATGCCCCCCAAGTATTGATGCATGCTTACTAAAGATGCTGGCTCATTAGTTAGAAGAGTACAATGCTTCATTCATGAAGAGTATAAATCTGTAAATTCAGTCAATTTACTGGGAATTAGAACACAGATATCAGCTCTTGTAAGAAAGCTTTTGGCTTTCTATATATTTTATAGCTAAAAAACCACAGAGATTTTTTATTATTATTATTAACATGCTGCATCTCCTGTTTTTAATACCCTTAAACATTAACGGGCTCAAGGTTTGTTATAGTGATCTGCAGGCACCTCTCCAAGTTTTTGGCACATCACTGCAAGCGAGCAAAACGATGGAAATCATGCCATGCAGAACTTGATGTGCACATCTGGAGCTTTCCAGATCTGCCACCTTCAGTGTTCACCCAATCACTTATCCAGTATCTAAATTTTAAAATGTGCTATTGGTTCAAGGTGCCTTATTCTGGATGCCAACTGCACAATAAGATATTTGGTAGTTTTCCAGCTCAATTTTCAATAATCGGGAACAGCATTTTGAGAAGCATAATTGTAATTATACTGTTAGAAGACATCATAACAAATAATCTCAAAGAATGTAATGCACTAGTCAGTTCTTCAAACTTGGTAACATTGAATTCTTTTGCATTGTCCTCTGACAAGGGCAGAAAGACAACAGTTTGCCGTCTTCATGTCAGTGAAATGATGGTTTTGCTTACTTTCTTACTATTGAACACAACTCAGCATTTTAATATCACTCTAATTGAACTCTGTTATGACAATCTAGGAAGTAAATGAATCCAGTAAGATGAACACCAATGTGACACCCACTATAAAAACAGTTTCAAAAATTAATAAAGTGGGAATCCATTTTTCTTATACTGGAATAATATCTATTTTTGTAAGAGAGAAAAAAGTAAAATTATTATGTATGCAATATTGAAGTTACTGTTGCCGAAAAGTAATGCTTCTCTTCTGAAATTTCATGTAGATAGTATGAAAAACCATCACATTTTAAACTTTAAACAGCATTAGGCATGTGGAAGAATTTTATCTGCTTTCACAGAAAATATTCCATGGGATTAAAATAATTCAAAGATTCGTCCAGATCCATATGGCATTTATCTGAGTAATGCAAGCCCAGCAATCTTTATGATAGGAGAACATAGGTTTAAAATTTCTGTGAGGGGGAAAAAAAATTTAATCCCTCCATCTTGGAGAACACTGGTTACACTTCAGGGTTTTTTTCATTTCTAGTACAGCTTTCACATAAGCTGGTGAAACAACAGGACCAAATCACATTGCAGATAACACAATCAAATCAATTAGTTACACTCTCTTTCAGAGACTTACTTTTTTAAACCAAAGCTTTCTGCACTTGTGTTAGCATACAGTTAAACAAGGCAGCAGTGTTTGCTGAATATCAGAGAAGATCTTTGCTTGGATCTGTCCTTTAGGTTGACTAATAGTCATATTTTCCTTGTTTAATCTGGGATACAGTTAATTTTCTTTGTAGTAGCTGGTACAGCATTGTGTTTTGGTTTAGGGTGAGAATAATGTTGATAACATACTGATGTTTTAGTTCTTGTTAAGCAGTGTTTACACTAAGCCATGGACTTTTCAGCTTCCCACCATAGCCCACTAGCAAGGGGGCGAGGGGCACAAGAAGCTGGGAGGGGACACAGATGGGACAGCTGACCCAAACTTGGAAAAAGGGATATTCCATACCACACGGCATCGTGGTCAGTATATAAACCAGGGGGAAACTGCCTTGTGGCCTCTGCTCAGGAACTGTCTGGACATCAGTCATCAGATGGTGAGCAATGAATAGCATTGTGCACCATTTTTGGGGTATATTCTAATTATTTTTACATTATTATTATCATTATCAACATCATTGTCATCATTATTTTCCCTATTAAACTGTCATTATCTCAAGCCATGAATTTCACTTTGTTTTTTTTTCAATTCTTTCCCCCCTCCTAGTGTGGGAGAGAGTGAATTGAGCAGCTGTTGATCCACCTGTCAGGTTAAACCATAACAGATGTGTTTAGCTAGTCCCCAAAAGAGACACTAGCCTATCCACCTCGAGGGATTCCATACTATCCACCTCCTCGTGAGGTCCTAAGTTTTTTATTCACTAACCCCACTACAGCCAACGTAAGGCCCCTTGTCTGATGCATTCCTATGATCTCCTCCCTGAAACACCAGGAGGAGCTGTATTTGGTCCTCACTCTCTTTTCTCTTTAGTTCTGTGAACCCTATATCCATTCCTCTTTAACCAAGGGTTTTCTTTAGCCAGGAAGCAGAGAGCTCTGCTGTCTTCCCATCTACATTCTGCCACACTCCCATCCTCATCCAGATTTTGATTTGACACTCTCCCACCACCAACATATCGTTTTTCTTTCAGCCTGAAAAAATTGTTTGTCTGCTATGCTGAAAAGCCTTGAAAGAGTGCTACCGAGGGCTTTGACTAACTCACAACTAAAGCATTAAGGATATAGCTCTGATATATAAGTAGCAGAGAACCACGTCGGTGATGTATTTCCCCTCTTTTTTTATTTTTCTTTCTTTATTGAACCACTAGGGTCGTGTTCACTGACACCTAGGACGTTTCCTGACACCTGGAGCAGATTTGATGCAGAATTACCCTTACTTACAGAGGTATATAGTTCACCTGAGTATAAATTCAGCCAAATATTTGAGCTGGAGAAAGACATACCCAAGCATCATCATACTGCTAGCCTCACACAAAGTGAACCTGCACAAGTAAACGAACACCTTTCTTTGTTTCATATTTCCCACAGTTGAATCTATAGCTTACATAAGATAATATCCCTACATTTGTTTTCTTCTTCACGTGTGATTTACAAGCCTGTAAACATATCAGAAAATTTTATTGAACCAGATGTGATTATTAAAGATGATATTTGGACATTTGCTACACCTTTTACAAGAAAAGACTCAATAAAATGTAGCACCATTAAACAGTATTAACTACACCATATTGTTCTTGCATCCTCTACTGAGAGGAACCTGATTTCCCTGTCTTCATGATTTTCTATTACCGTTTCCCAAACAATTATTTTTAAAAGCAGCAGGAAACCTGTTAACACAGTAGTGTGAATGTGTTTCTATAGAATCTTCTGTTAGACTGAGAAATTACCTCTTCTCTTTATTTGCCATTCTAATATTGCAGCAAAGTCTCAGACAGTACAAATTTTCCCCTAAAGTGCACTGAATAAATCCCATATGAATCTGCCAAATCAGGTTCAGTAATGGCTACACATTGCGATGAACAATCCAAGAACTTTTTTTGGCATGAGTACAGGATTCAACAAGAGTAAATAGTTTAAGATTCAGGCTATTTTCAAGGTCATCATTTGTTACAAATGCACAGTTAGTTTGATGAATCTTACCAATTTCCTTAAATCCCTAAAGTTAGAATTCATGTGACAGTTTCAGTCTTTAGATCCTTTTCTCCTACACCCTTTCTCCTCAGAAAGCTGTAGATGAAAACTTCAACAGATTAATCTTTTTCTGGCACAGTGTAACAATAAAGACTCAAAAGCTGGAAATTTCAACAAATCTCAATACACATTGTGGTACAAAAATCTCAGGATGTTAATAAACAATCTTGTTATTTCTTCTCCAGACCAGTGAAGCCTATCAACAGTAATTACTCTCTTTACCTGTACAGTCCTCTCTGCTACAAAATGCACACTGACAGCAAACAACAGTATATTGGTTGTGTTAGTTGTCTTTTTTTTACTGTATCTGAGGAACACATGCTAAATGCTACACTTCACTCAGTTTGGCAAGAAGAGGGAAAAGAAGTCTCTTTAAAAAATAGAATTTGAAATGGCCTGGCCTGATAGGAACTACTGTGTACAATGGTCTTTGCTGAAACAAAGCTGCCGATTGTTCTTTCGGTGCTGTGCGGTCTTTCAGTTAACAGCAAAAAGTGGTCCTTATGAGAGATTATCTGAATTAACAAAATGTGCTTTGCAATTATGACATAATCACCCATTACCACACAAGACATGCATTAAAATCCTGAATCCATCTTTGTTGAGATAAAAAGATGCCTGGTCTATCAAAAAAACCCTCAAGAAAACAGAAAGCAAAAGCACACCATAGGACTTTTGGTCTCTGCACCCATGGCTATAATACCCCCCCAAGGGTGTAATATATTGTGCACATTAATGGGAAAGGACATAGAGTAGGAATAAAAATATGGGGAAACTTCATGAGAAAATCAACCAAACAGAAGGTTTTATCCACAGAAAATGCTTTGAAGTGCTTAAATTCTGAGGTAAATGTCAATAAAAAAACTGAGAAGTCAAACCCAAAACAAATTCCTAAATTCCTCAACATTGGAAGGCTAACTGTTGACAAAACTTATTTACGTTGATTAAATAGATATACACTTTATGATATTTCAAATGAAATATTATTAAGAGTTTTCTCAGCTATGAATAAAAATCACAGCAGCCAGTGGAGAGACCTAGATGAATTCAGTCTGCATAACAGTTTTTGCAAATTTACTAGACAATCTGTGATTCTTTATACTTACTGTAAAAGCTCCTTTAAAATTAATCAGGAGTGTTCATGTGAATGAAAAGTTTAAGAACTGAGTTATTAAATGCCCTCAGAACAATCTTTTATCAGTTTGATAGGCATACAGGATACTGAAGCAGTTAATAGGGAGTTGAGTGTGTTTAAAAAAAAAGATCTTTCTGCCTGATAAAGCACAGCTGCAGAACCTTATTGCTCTTCTGAATGTGGATCGACATGAAAAGATATTTCCTCCCCAGTTTTTAATATTTTATTAATTAAAAAACTCCAATCTTTCTTTGCTTTCATTAAGTGTGGAAAAGCTTCATTAATATAGAAACCACTGTAAGCTTCTGGCCCTTACAAGAATTCTCCCATGACAGCAATAGTGACATATCAACAATCAGTATTCTGCATCCTAATGGTGGTTTTCAAGCAAGCCTCATAGTTCAGATGGGGGCAGTAAAAGCTTATGCTATCCCTTTAAGGCTTTCTTGATGTCTTTTGGCATTCTGTTATAATTACAGCTTTTACTGTAAGCACTGTACTGAAGGCATTGTGCTGCAATTGAGTCCTTTGAAATTATTTGAGATCAGTGTAAATGCCACTTTTTAAACAACTAAACTGGAGAACATTTACTTTCCTTTAAGAATACAATCACAACTAGAGCAAATATGCAATTAACTATCAAAATAAAATGCTGGTCTGGGAGATTTGGACAATTTTCACACAATTGCATTAGCAATAACTCTGTCCCTCTCCATTTCCAAATTCCCTCTAAAGTCTCCAAGCTTAAAACAGATTACATTCACGCATTTCTTATAGTTGTAAAAAGCATGTGTAATGGACGAAAAGTAGTAAAAGTGTGAGCTTTCAGATCTGAAGATATTAGGTTTGTAAGAGACAAATATCTAAAATACTGGTGCTGCATGCATGAATGGAATGCCTCAACATGTATGAAACATACTGAATGAGGATTTGCCAGGAAGATGGAAAGGATCGAGCAGATGTGCTTTGTACCAAATGATTTTCATATTTCAATGTGACAAAATAGATGAGCCACACAAACCTTAATTTCAGTTGCAAATTGCAAGCTGGAATAAGTTCCAGAATAGTAAACAATTAGCTGCTTTATTTTCTTTTTAATAAGACTAAATTACCAGATAATATCTACTGGCATCAACTTGGCTAATAAAGATCTGTTTAATAGGATTTGCCATTTTTCCAGTTGCTATCATGATCAGCTTTGCATTTTGATTATCTTTAAACTTTGCCTCAATTTTCTCATAGAAAAGCTCTCAGTAGTAATTGCTTTAACATTTATTCCAGGTCAAGTGGTTAAGTATGAATAATGATGTGTCAAAAATGTACAGTAGTGCTGTCAATAGAGCAATTACTATTTAGCTAGAGATTATTATGGCACAAGAGCACATTAACTGGGCACAGTAAACAGAACAACAAAGAAAGAAGGGGCAAAGGGAACAAACTGTTTTCAAAACCTGCCGGTGTTATACAGTATGTGCTACTGCCAGATATTAGTTGTTGCATAAGAGCAATTAAGTCTGCAATCAGCTCCACTCGGCAGCATTGGATTAGACTGTTTCCAATTAGAACAAGAAGCTAGAAGCATGTTTCTAGAACATTAGCTTAATTTTTAAAAATAATCTCACAATAGCTTTGTTTTCCCTTGCACATGTTGCATTGCTGTTTGGAAACTGATTGCCAACTGGCATTGTGCTTAAAGCTTACCTAAGTCACTAGGCAGCACACTAATGAAAATACAGCATATGTCTCCCTCTGGTCAGTGGTAGTGGTGTAAAAGCTAACATTTTTTTTCACGAGATTTTAAAACTTGCAATTTAATGGATTACTGACTTACCTGAAAAAGTTTAACACAGAGACATGTCAAGATGTGTTTTTCCACAGCCTCTAATAGCTAGCAATCATTTTGGTATTATTCCTTTAATTACATCAAAACTAAGATGTTCAGCCAACAAAAGCTTTTTGTTCAGATCTATCTTTAAATAGACCTCTAACCCTATTAAACACATGAAAATTACAGTCTGGCAGAGCACAGAAGTGCGTCCTCTCAAGAACTGTCTCCTCCAAGAGCAAAAGCCATTTGTATTATCCAGTCTGTGCATATTGGCTCAAGAACTAAGCAATCTCTAGAAATTCCCACATTAACAATCTAGGTACCATAAAGCCTCCAACTTAAAGTATTCAAAATTAATCTTGTAATAACATACATAAATATATATATGTAAAACTATAACTCTTGTTTTCCGCATGTCTTACTATTCTAACTCTTCCTGTGCTTGGCATGGGACAATTACAAGCTGTTCCAAATTAGTGAGTGTTGCTTCAATCGCCTCTGAGTGGTAGTTAGAAAACTTCATGACATTCCACTACAGTCAGGTCTAGAGAGAACTAGGAGGCACTCTTTACCCTGAGAAATTTACATGTGTTTCACCATTAGATGACATTAGACTTAACATGGAAGTGGTGGTACAATTCCATTAGCTCATCTCTGTACATCCTTTATGTCCATAGCTGGACAGAGATGATGAGCTATGTTGTGTTCTTATAAAAAGGGCTGACCTTGGATGCCACTTCCAGATGAAGGCTTTATTGAATATTCAACATCTGTGAAATATGGTCAGCCTTTGAGCTCATGTTTTGGAAGTATGAATGTTCTCCCTATATCCAATTGTTAATTATTTCAGTCAGCCTCCACTGCCAAAAAAGCCCCCAGCCCCAAAAAACCTGAACGGGAAAAGATAAACGTGTACCTTTGTCAAGAAGGAGCATTTCATAGGAAGTGCATTCTTTTCTGAGAGGTGAGGAAAAGATTACATCCTTTTTTCTACCTATGCTTGTGACATTTTCCAAGACATCAGTATAAAGTATTTGTAAATGAGAAAAGTCAATACTACTGTAATAAAGTAATTTTTGGCCTTGAATTATAGTTATCAATATTTTTATCTTCAGGCAACCCTTAAAATCTCAGGCTGTGTAAGTGCCATTCAGCCACTTCTTCAAGAAAAGCTAAAATCACTTTGAACACAAACTTTAATTGCAAATGAACTAAAAACTCAAGTTTTCCCTGCTTCCATGGCTTTACAATCTCCTGTGACACATTCCCTGAATACGTCTCTCAAAGAATCTGCAACTTTATTTTGGCCTTCACGAACTGCCCATGCAATTTCCGTGTTCTTTAGACAGTGCCTGAAATAAGCACTGTGATCTAATGACAAGCATCTTCAAAAATTATGCAGCCACACACAAAGTCTTTTGAATCCTGATAGAGAAACCTACTGTTTTCACTGCTGAACTTGAACAGATTGCTAACACAACTTACACAATAAAAACTGAAAAAAATCAAAATTTACCCAGATGAAAAATCTATGAAAATTTGAAATGAATTTTTATGTGCCTATATACTGTAAATCAGACAGCATCAATAAGCAGTAATTTGTATAGGATGGTTTCCTATTGCATTACTTGTATTACAGTATACTATAGTACAGCGTCTATTACAATGTAGTTAGACTTCTATTACAGTCTTCTCTGATTACAACTATTCCTCTACTATGAAAGACATCAAACAGTATATTTTAACCTTCAGGATTTTTAAAGGATGGAATACATTTGTCTACCATACTCACAAATAATTTGAAAGTAGCATCTATTTGCTGAAACATTAGAGAATGTGATTCTCTGATTCAGACTCAGGACTGAAGTGCTTGTAAACCCCTGCAAAACAGGGAAAGGCAAAACCTGCCATTTAAAGGGCAGCTAAACCCCATAATTGTATCCCATATATCCCATAGCTCACTTCAGTCATGCATATAGGTTATATGAGTGATGATAGAAATAAAATTTAGAGCTCTATGGATTTGACACAAGATTTCATGTTGTGGCCTTGTTCACTAAAGGAAGCAAGATAGATTTCATTCTACTGATTGAAAATAAAAATTGCTTTGATTGAGTTTAATTATTATGATATGAATGATTAAAAACCAATAGCAAAATTTGTCTTTCACCTTGCAGAATCTATTACGAAGAAACAAAATAGACCAGCACTAGCAGAGTTAGAGGCAGCTTTAAGAAGACTTGAAGAGTTCTGAAGGAAGATACACAGAATCACAGAATAAGATGATTTGGAAGGGATCCTTAAGGACTGAGTCCACCTCCTAGCCCCAAACAGCACCATTCCCAAGAGTCACACCGTGTCCCAGTCGCAAAATCTGTTGCCATAAGAAATTGAATTTATGCTAATCAAAATAATTGAGTGATAAATAGAAATTAAAAGAATGGCTATAGAAATTACAACTGGAAAAATGTACTGAACTACCTTAAAAATTCCAATAACCAATTTTAAATAAGAATAATTTGCTAAATTCTAACATATTCTTTTTTCATATTTTTCTGAACAGACAACGTTACATAGTAAAACTTATGGTAGTATTTTAGTAGAACATGTTGCATCAGAAATTTTAAGTCTGAAAGCCAAACTTTTATCCTTAACAAAACTGCAGTTGAAATTATTCAATAAATGAAAAATTAAAAGCAGACATATGCCATTATGGAAGCATTTCAGAATAGAAGGGATTATAACATCTCCAGATGTTGTTTTCTTATGTTGCCTATTTGCATTTTTCTGTGTGCTAGGTGTTTTGCAAATATAAATCAGGCCTTTTTCCAAACAGAAATAAAAATTAATAATATGAATGACATATAAAATTGGAAGCTGAAAGAACACATAGAAGCGTTCTGTGGATGTTCAGATGGACGTAGTAGTGATGGGAAAGCTTGGGAAGCTGTACAAACTCTTCTCATTCTTTTCCTTTTCATGACACAACTGGAGAATATAATACAACCTACAGTAGAAAAAGGTCTTGAAAGTGTTCAGAGCCAAGCAAATGAAAGATGATGAACTCCAATTGTGATAATATTTTAGAATTTTATTGATCTCTAACTCCCATTGCAATTATGGACAGCCAGTTACAGAATTAGGAAAATGAGGTAATTTCTGATCTTCTTGTAGTACACTACAGACCAAGAAATGTGTGAAATACTGACTTTGAGATATTTTTTATTGGGACTTATGCTTCTGATTTCCCTCTAGTATTTATTAAATAGATAAAAAAACCCAAACCCACAAAAAATGTAATATCCCTAAATATCTATAAATAGACCATCAATAAAAACCTTGCCAGAAAAATGTGCCATTATCCTGAAACTTAAGGATTAAAAGTCATTGTAATGCAACCCATTTTATCCTATTGATGTAATTGCAGGTGACATTCTTCCAGAAAGCCTTAATCCTTAAAACAAGAAAAAAAAAAAAAAAGGTGGATCAAACCATTTAATTAAGTAATTTGCTTTTTGCACTTCAATTTAAGTCAGTTTCAGAGATGCTCAATGTGGATTTTGATTGTTTATGTGCATCAAATCTAACAATCTCTCATCATGTCCAAAGCCAGTCATCACACTGAATGAAACAACAAAGATGAATCAGATTTAAATGAACAGCAGGGCTTTGTACATTGCTTGCTTTTCTGTTCATATCCATTAAAGAATTGCTGCTGACAGCAAAATATATATTTTTAGATTACATAGAAAATTTCTTTAAATTGTCTGAAGAATTTGGAAAATAGCTTATCAAAGTTTCTCAGGTGAAGATGAATTGCGATACTAAGAAAATGGTAAATTCTATTTGTAAAATCAGTGGTCATATGTACTTCACGACTTCTTCCTAATTTTCTCATTTTGATTGCTGAATCACTGACAAAATAATTTCAGTCAGTCATCAAGGCCTAGATGCATTTGAATCCCCCTGTCTTTTGAAGAATAGTGGAAGAATACTATCACATCATTCACGTAACACTTTCTCAAATTATTTTCCAACCCTCACTAAAATTCTATAGCATTAGGTAGAAAGAGAGCACCAGTCTTGGCAATATTATCTGGATTCAATAGGATGTAATAATTCTGAACAAAGTCCCCTCAACCACAGGAATTTCTAATAGAACATTTGCATAATTTTGGCAATAAAACTTAAACCTGGTATCACTACTCCCATGAAACATAAATTCTGAATACACTCTTTCTGAAAAAAAAAACCAAACCTTTCACAGATCAGGAACAAATAAATGAACAGTACCCCAAGATGCAGACCAGCATTGCTGGAGTCAGAATTCGTGGTCAGCCTTGGTGCATTTTTATGACTGACTTACAAGATCCCACAATGGGTTCAAACATCGAATGCATTCAGTGTTAAGTACCTTGAATCCAGAAAACTTCCCAGCTCGGGCATCTGTCCCTTTAGCTTGGGCTACACAGCATGTACTGTGTTACCTTATGACTAAAATCTTCAGGAAGAATAAAAGTATATCAGCTTACAGTATGTAACAAACCAAGAAGAAGGAATAATTCTTAATATAATATTACAAGCGTGTTTAAAATTCAATGCATCCAGCCTTGGCAGGTGAAGAATCAACTTCACTTCACCTTTTGTTTCTGACAGCTTTTTCTCACATTTCACTTTTAAACAGCAATTTATAAATTGCTTGACCCCTTTCAGTCAGGCATGCCTTTCAGTAATATGAACTGGCATTCATAGTCTGATTGGAAAATGTTTTTGCTGTGATAAAAGCTAAATTAAATAAGTAATTAAACATTTTAGTTCTTGCTAAATGATAGTAGCAGAAAATTAACAGGAAATGTTCCTTAAATCCTCCTGAAATCAAGCCCATTTTTTTGTAGTCTAGGGATCATTCTCAAGATTATTAAGTGTTGAAGAATATTACAGAAATACTGGAACAGATGCAAAAGAAACCTGCTATTGTTCCTTACCTTGGCAACAGACTACTTTGAAAATTATATTTTTAAATTTAAAATCAACAAAGTGGTTTATTTTCATATTGGAAAATCAAAACCATCAAGACTGACCTTTTCCTAAGAACAAAATTGTTTCTGTTCACATGAAAAAGTACTGTGATATTACATTAGTTTATTTTGTATTTTTAATTCAGATTCAGACATCAGTCATACTACTGTTTCAGGTCCCTAGGTCTGAATGGCTGTGGCTTTATTTTTGCCTTGCAAGAGTCAATAATTATTTTAAGTTATCATAGGCAGGCTTCAAAATCTTCTTTCAGAAACATGAGACTCATCTGTGTACTCAGCTTTGCAGACTTTGCATAGTATTGTCTCCAGTTATTTATATATTTCGTATATAAACTCTTTCAGACTCATTGGAAATTGCATATAAGTAACACTTATTCTATCCACTTATTATTGACATTTATTCTGGGAGACGGTAGCTCCAAATAAGAAGAGTATCTAGATGCCACAAAGAGAAGCTACATGAATAGAAACACACAGTTCTAACTGAAGGGCAATGGCAGAAAAGTGAGCTTTTGTCTGTGTTTTGCAAAGTGTTGAAAACACAGCACTTATTACAAGTGCAGCAGCCACTAATGTTTCTTAAGTCATGATTCAACAGCTCCTGGATACGATCCTGGAAATTACTCTGTGAAAACAGATGCCTGTACTCATACAAAGTTTCTTGCAGTACTGGGCGTCTACACCTCAACAGACAATTGCAACTCAACACGTTTAAAAAAAGGCATATTATTATCCAGACATAAAAACTTACCCTCTGAATTATCGTGTCCTCTCCTGTGAACATAGAGAAGAGGAATATATGGAATGTTGCAGTTTGAACACCTGAACTCTTAGAAACCAGAGGACACAAAGTTTATGTTTTGTCATCAAAAAGAAATATTTATTGCAGAAATCAAGGAAATGCATGTTGGAAATGCATTATTTCCATTACATCACTTCTCTGATTAGAAGTTGGATTTATGGTTTCAAGGTCACACTAAAAGCCTTTAGTTCCTGTTAATTTCCAGTGTGCAAACAACTTTTCGTTCCAATTTAGCTTATTCAAAGCCATTCACTTTACATTAACACGGGATGGCATTATGATTTCTTCATCCATTAGACTCCCCTAATATTTGGCCTATAAGGTGAAAAAGACAGTATTCTATTTTTTGTTGTTTCTAACCCTAAACCTCAGATTGCGGCTATCTTCCAGCTAGGCATTTAGCATCAGCCTAGTCTTCCTCAGATCTTTTTTTCCTGCCTAACATTACATAACACCTTTTCCACAAGAGGCAGGCTACTGTACTTTTCCATTGTTCCTACATAATTTGGGCCTATTGTCAGTAAGGGAGTGAAGATGGAAATTGGAGATTTTCTCCATACCTTTTATATTTTTCAGTGTAGGTAAGCTGAACTGAAACATTTAAAACAAATGCTGGAGAGGTTGAATAGCACCACAAAGCAACACTACATGACTGTACTGAAGTACCATATTTTCATGAGAGGAATCTTGCATCAATCAAAATTAATAAAGGCAATTGCTAAGTAATACGTAATTTTACAACTGGCATTATTATAAAGGTAGGTAATTTCTCTGTTTTCTTACAAATCTATTACTACTTCTTAGCAAAAGCTCTTAAGACGCTGATTAGATATTGTAACCCTGCACATTTTATGAAACATGAATTATGTCCCTATTGTGTTTTTAAAGAATGAATAGACTGTAAGATAAATCTAAACCAATGAAATTAGAATTTAAGGAGGGATAAATGTTAGAAAACCTACTTAAAAGGTTGTATTTTCATGACAATTATACTAAAATTGAACTAATTTTTGAAGTGTATTTCACAGTATTTTTCTGAGAATCTCTGCTACATCTGAACATTGAGAAGTAACACAAGATTAATTAAAGCAGTGTATTGCTTTTATCAGCACCTATGAAACTTGACAGTTACCATCTCTCTAAAGTAAATACAAAGCAGCAGATATGTGAGTCATTTACTGTAGCTATATTGCTCCAGCTAATTTATGATGTAAATGATTTAACAATTACTATGAACACTAGAGCCTTAGGGAGCAGTTGTCCAACATGCTTCCCTCTGACAAGAGTCATCTATCTTGCTCTTGATGTGTTGGGAGCTTTGAGCAGATGCATCATGACCCAGCACTGTTCCTGTGGCTGACCTGTGGAAAATCCTATGTGTACCAATGGAAAACAAACCCCTTAAATTGCAGAGATAACTCTTACATAGTTACGAAGCTTCAATTAAACAGTAGAAGCCTGAAAGGGGAAATGATAACTTCCAGCATTTGTGAAATATTGTTTAAGTCCTATACACTTCATTTCAAAGTTTTACAATAAACCTGTGTAAAAAAAAAAAATAGAAAACATTAAAAAATTATGATGTTCATTTAAAAAAAAAAAGAAGCTATGACCTGTTGAGTTATTTCCAAGAAGAATCAGTTCTGCTGGCCTCATCAAAAGCTTAATTTCACTAAGTTATGCAGCTAATTGTCCTCAGTTTGTTCAGTTTCAAATTGAATTCAGACACATAGGACATAAGTACATCGCAAGGAGGCTGTCAAAATTTTAGATAAATAAAGAAGGTAATTTTTACCTTGGAAATACATATTCTAGAGATTTGGAAAGAGTGGATACTGTATATGACAGTCTCTAAATCTCCTGAAGTATAAGAACTTCAGTTCAGTTTGTAGTAAGTGCTGGAAACACAGTGCCAATACAGATCACTCAAGCTGGCAAATCTAGTTCTCTAAATTACAGGTAACAAAACAAAAGAATTTTTTCCTAATTCTGAGTAGACATATTTTTCCAACATGTTTTCAGAGTCCACAGAATTTTCTCAACATCCTCTACTAAATGCATGATCTGTACGAAAGACCAAAAGCTACAAACATACTATGACACAAAAAGAGAGCAGGAGCAATTCAGGACATTGTTAATGTACAAAGTTACTGTAACAGCTAAATATCTGTGAAATAAAACTCCTTAGTGACTCTACGAAATATTGCACATTTTAGAAAAGATAAAACCCCAACCCCACTGTTATTACAAAAGTTCTTTTCTATCTACAATCTGATCTATTATCTTACTTTTTACAAAAGCTGTTTCAAAAGGTATGTATTTCATGAAATCTAAATTCCAAAGAACTGAGATATGACAGAATCTTGCCAGCACAGAGATCAACCTGTCATTTTTCTTGTCAATAGATATTTTACTTTTTCTATTTACACTAATTTTCAACACATTAGTGTCTTTCAACAGTGTATCGGCTTAGTTTGACCCTGAATGTAACAGGTGAAGTTAGTGTTTGTCATTCTTTGGAGAAAAAGTTAATTTGTATCCAAAGGCAAATCCCCAAGTCTTAGAACCTTGCATCACAACCACTAGGGGCCATGATTTTGGACAGGTCATAGCTGATAGTAAGAAAGATAGGTCTTTACTGAATTATTTTACATTAGATATGACCAACAGCAGAAAAAAAAGGACATTAACTCAATGAATATAAGTACTTTATCATATGTGTGAAGAACAACTAGGGAATCAAGGCAGCTACTTCAAGACACTAGAAATAAACTTACAAAAAAAATCAATGCCATCATAAAAACTTACAAATGACAAAAAAGAGATAAAGATCCTATGTGCCACTGTTAAGTTTTCAGTATCTGGTTTTTAAAATTCAAAGGTCTAAATGAGGTTTTTAAGCTCTCTTTAAAAAATTTAAAGAGAAACAGCTCAGAAGCCAGACAACTACAAAAGCTCACTGGGAGCTTTAAGTGTTTGAGCATAGAGCAGAACAATATTTGCAATTCAGGATCCTCTCCCATCCTGATTCCAGAGCAGGGATGAAGCTTAGCACCGTGTGGGTGTGATTGGGCTGTTATTCTATAGCATGCACATTGTCACTGAAGGATGTGGTTTCAGGGGGAGGTAAAGAAATGTGGCCATTTTGCTCCCCTCTCTCCAGTGGGAACGTTGTCAGGATCAGCCCTGCAGACCCTGTCCTCTGCCGTGGCTGCCCATCCCCTACCTGTTCTGCTGAGACACAGCTCCAAGACATGGTGATAGAATGTGGCAGAGAAGAGAAATCTTACAGAAAAAGCAAAAAGCCTTTTGTTTACTTTTGCTCACTGAAAAAGCACTTTGGGAAAAGTGTAGCAGACATACAGGCAAAACCAAGTTATATAAGCACCTGCGTTATTGATGCCTGACCGGAATCCTCATTGGTCAGAACTGCACACAGGCAGCCGCACGAGAGGTGACAGGGGAAGTGGCAGGCAGCCAACGTGTGTTTGTTTAGTTAACAAGAATGCTACCAAGCTGGAATATTTCTAGCTGGAATATTTCTAGCACAGTGTAAATGTTTTACCTAGCTGTACAGTATAAAAGAGTGTCTGTAGCTGCATTAAATGATTCTTTTCGAAGCAGCAAGGGTGTCCAGTCTTCATTTGCTACAATGGAAAGCAGCACTGGTGCGAGAAGTGCTGCATGGAACTGAGTGAGGAGGTGAGCCCAAGTCCAGCTGAGTCCAACCCGAGCCGAAAGGAGTTGAGCTGAAGGGAGCTCAGTGGAGACTGGTGCCAGAAGCAGGTGGGCAGAATGAAGTCCAGAGTCTGAAGCACAGCAGGACATGGACAATCGAGCTTTCAGGGGTTTGAAATCATTGCTTTCCATTGTCTTGAGCTTGGGGATAGGAGAGCCAACTGTGGGAACAGCTGCAATCTTTGTCCTGGGAGCCACTTGGACACAAACTATAGTGAGCATTTGCCATCTTGTCTTTGCCCTAGTGGCCATGGAGCACTAAGTTAAGGTGGAGAACAGCTTTTGTGTGTAAGGCACTTTCTTTTCTGTGTATACTTTTGTTATTAACATTGCTGCTGTTACTGTGCCCTTATTCCATTGCTTTTTGATTGCAGTAAATTGCTATCTCAACCCATAATCTCTGCCTCTGTCCCTCTCTTACCAGAAGGGGTGGAAGGAAAGGAGACTGGTTTACTTGGAGTTAAATTTCTGACTGATGTCAAAACCACTACACCTCCTTAAATTAGAAGCATAAAAGACCTCCTCTCAGGAGAACAAGGATCATTTCTTTCACTTAAAAGATTCCCAGAAGAGAAGCAAATTATAGTATTAATATTTCCTTTCTCCTTCTCATATCTCCCTACCTAACTCAACAAACCAAAAACCAAAGCACCCACGAAACTATGGTGAGACCATATTTTAGCCCTATCTAAAATTAATATTTTGTCTTTGAAGGAGAGTAATCAAATTATTATTGGGGGATCATTTTCTGTATATACAAAAAATGGAAATATGAAAGATGAAGAAAAAAGAGGAGTATGATTGTGGAACTCACTGATTTGAGTAATTCCCTGTTTCCTCCTCTGTGCTCTCAGTACTATTTACTCATTTTACATTAAACAATCACTGGAGGATATACAAGGATCAGAAACCCAAGACTACTCCTCTTTCATCTCCTGATTACTGTCTTACAGAACTAACTCATGCTTCCTCTCTCTGACACACAATCATTTATTATGTTCTGCAGTGTGACACAGCAGAGAGAGTTATATCAGTAAATCTATCACACTGCCAGTGTAACAACTCAGAACCCGGTGGTCCTCCCATCTGAAGAAAGGATGGTAATTAATTACTATTCTGCCAGGCTGAACAGAGAGAGGAAGTACCCATTTTAACTCCTACATTTTAGTGTTCTTTTCATTTGATATGGTTGTGGCTTTCTATGAATCCAATCATGTCAGCATGAGTTAGGCCTGCAGTGGCTAACATAAACTTACCATTATTTACTAAGCTCTGACAACTCTATATTCCCTACTTCCTACTTACTCCCTCCACTCTATCCTGACCTGTTTGTAACTCTAAGATTGTAGTTGCTGGTAAATAGAATTAGAAGGCCAGAGGAAACTAGAAGAATTTTTTTCTTGACCTGAGTCCAAAACAACTCTTGGATGACAAGTGAACACACTGAGGACGTATCACACTAAAAAAGGGTACTGAAGGAAAAAAACCCACAACAATATACAAAATAATAATTCTGTTAGAAGATAAAATCATATATTTATTAAAAAAATTAATTAATAGCATAGAAGTGGCCTAGGACACTGGGAACAAAGGGAAGCTACACAGAAGAGGCATTTTGTGAATACCATGGAACAAAGATTAGTAATAGTGCAGTGTAATACCTAATTATGAACTATAAAGGAAGGACAGATTAGGCTGAAGAATAATAATAGCTGTGAGCGTCATTAATCCTAAAAAAATACATCCATAATCTCGCTTCAAACTCATACTTCTGCTTTATAGAACAAATGATAGTTTTCTTTAGCCAACTCTTCACCACTTTATTGGTTTTTCACTGATCCCATCTTTACTGGTCATTTCCGTTGAAACAATACATCAAGTGCTGTGTTGAAGTCCTTTCAGATCATATCTATCACATTTTCCTTATTAAAAACCCAAATCCGTAAAGTGTCTCTTTAAATTAAAGCCACACTGTGTTGTATCCCATCCTCATGTTGATGCTCATGCATACTTGAACTCCTCTTTACTATTTTTAAAGGTTCCTAGGTTAAGAAATTTCTCCTTTTCCTTGAATTTTTACATTTATGTGTGAAAAAGTATCCCACCTACCTGCTAATTCTCTCTTTAAAGTTTCAGACCAGCCAGTCTATGGAACCAGTGACAAGTGAGCAAATTTATGCAAATATAGCTATACTTTGTGTAGCGAGCTGTGGTGCAGGTAAAACTTTATGGTACTAGGCACAAACTGATGAATTCTGCTGGACTGTGCCAGTTACGTGCAGAGTCCATTCACATACACCGGCATTTTGTTCCCAAGACTCCTGTGGCCTCTCCCTTCTTATTTTCCCATGATTAATTGATTGAGGAAACAAGAACACTACAATAGTGCATTTGATCCTTCATTAACTTCACACCACACTTATATTAAGAGACTTAATGCTGTTCCTAAAATAATAAACATTCATAAGAAGGGTGCTATGTATGGGATGTGTTGCCCAGGAACTTCCAAGCAGGTGGCCAGAAATATGCTCTTCCATTATCTGGGGCATTCCAGCCCAGCACTAATTCAGATAATGAAAACCGTGACTAAAATATTTACTGTTCTCATATCATATTGTATGTCATACAGTTCAACAGATTAATTAAAAACCCTTGTAGTGGAACTTCTATTTCTTTCCATAGTGTTCCTATTCATTCAGCATTGTGCATGAGGGATTTTCTCAATTTTCCCAAATGATACATAATAAATAGTTGTTTGCTGTCACCTCTAACTTGGCATCATTATTAATACATTAAAATATTGGGGACTATTGTTATTTTGAAAATGATTTATCTAAATATTAAAATAATCTTTCTATAGTGTCCCTTTATAGACAACATTAAAATAGTTGGTCCTATCAAATATTTTGTATATTTGCAGAAGTCCAATAAAGATGGATGAGAAGACCCTCCAAAACCACTGGTGAATGTGAAATACAATGAAAACAACCAGTAAATGTTGTTTATAATTTCTAAATCATTGCATGTTTTTTATTCTGTAAGACATCTGAGGCTTTTCACTGATGGAGACAGAATACTGGATGACATGCACTACAAGATGAGATTTCCTGAATCCTTACTGAAAAATGCCTTAAAAACAGAATGATTTAGGGAATCAGTCTATGCGCAGCCCATAAAAACATGTAAGTCTGAAGTCCTCTTTTGATGTGGATCAAGTGTTTGCTGACAGGTTGCAGCACACTCTTCAGCCTACATGTATAAGGGAACCTTTAACCTTAGCAATTGGTCCCCAACAACCGAAGAACATCCACCCTAAAAAGCATCCTGGGAAGGAAGCCAGTTGTGTCAAGATTGATTGGAAAGAAAGGAGTTTCTGGAGATACAGAACATTTGCTGTAAGAGAAAGGGAGCAGTATAAACAAGGATAGGGCATTTAGAAAAGAAGAGTAACTAAAAAGCCTCTCATTTAAAAAAAGGTATCTTTAGTCAAAGGTCAGGTCATGGAAGTGAAAGGCAAATAATGAATGACGTGTTTATGAAAGAAAGACCAGACATGCTCCAGAAATTCTTGTAATTCAACAGAAGTAACATGAAAAGGAGGCATAAAAATTTAGCTAAAATTTACATAAATATAGGAGATTACCTCAGAAAATAATTTCTTTTTGCTAAGTCTTTTATGCTTCTTATCCCAGTATTATAAACAGTTAATAAAGGAATAATGACATGAGCTGTAATTTAGGTAGAATTTTGGGTTTTATTTGTTTAGAAAACCATAGCATTTAAATAATAATAAATGAAGTCATAATGAAGACCTGTTGTCTAGATTAGTATCTCAGTATTTTCTTGCACTTCACCTACTCTGCAAAATGAAGGTTTGTACTGTAAAAAAAGCAACAATAACAAATAAGTCAGAAACTCTGTCATACACTTTCACATTCTCTGGAAAGAATGAGGAAGTGAAGATGTTAAATGTTCTTTGACCCCTCTCTCACATCTTACCTAAAGGATCATTGAAATCCATAAGCTGTTTCTAATTAGTTTCTAATGACCTGAGAGTTGTGCAAGTTTAGCATCTTCTGTATCTCATTTGATTTCCCTTTTGGACTAAAACGGTATCAAGAGGGCTAAAATGAAGATAAAACACACCTCCATGATCCCTCTGGTTATTGGACCAGAGACATAAATATTGGAAGGGCTAAGGGTAAACACCATCATCATCAGTAGTTTTATAACCTGTATTAACAAAAAAATACAGAAGTGATTGTATAACCATAGAGTCCATTGATTTACTCTTCATAATACCCAGAGTCAATTCCATGCTTAGAAGATGGTTCTTTAACCTCTTGAAAAGGACTGCAAAATAGTTACATCTTTCCTGGAAGATTCAGTAATTAATCAGCTATACTATAAGGAAGAAAAGTAACTCAGCAACAACCTGTCTCAGGTGTGTTGAGGGAAAAAACTGATAAAGGATGAGAGTCACGTTTTTTGTTCATTAGTTACTATTTGGTATCCTGATAAAGTTAGCAGCTTAGGAAGCGATCGAAGTAATTATGAAATTGGCACTGACTTTAGAAAATGCGTAAAACCCTCCAAGGTTTCAGAGTTAATTAGCTAAATATTAAAGTAATCAAAGTGCTGAATTTTTAAATTTATTGATAGTAATATTTGTGAATACTACAGTTACGTACCTGTTTTCTACTTGCAAATAAATGAAGAGCGGGTAATGATAGTCCTTAGTAATCCTTAGTGCAACATTTTTTACTTGCTTTTTAAAATTTGGACTCATTATAGCTATATAATTGGTTATATATCATACTAAGAACTCATTCAGTTGTAAAACATCTCCACATATTTTAACTAAGAACTGCCTCAAGGTGATGAAATAGACATGATACAAAATTTCAGGGCTGTAAAGCAAGACAGAAAATCTTTGAAGAGCAGTTGAACCTATAAATCTCACAAACACTCTAAAATATGCCTTAAAAAAAAGTGACCAAACTTGTCATTTAAAGGAAAAAAATACTGACAACATTACATACCATGACTGAGATGGTAAAGTCACCATGATTAAAATGGAGGAATTCACTTTGAACTAACTCTAGTTGACTCCTCTAACCTGCCTGAGGATTGTCTGTGGCAAGCCCAGAGGAAATCTTTTGTGCTTCAGTAAGCAATAAGCCTTGCAAATTCTTTCAAAGACTAACATAGATAACTGAGGATACCAGTAATATTTGGGCTTTTTCTTGAGCCCCTAGGAGTCCAATGTACCAATTTAAGAAATGAACTTTTAAGGTTAGATTTCTATTATATGACCTACACTATTTGCCCTTCTTAAGACATAAGTAGGAGTGTCTCAATGGAAAAAAGGAGAAGTAGTATTGTTCAACAATCCGGCAAATATAAGAAATAAGAATAAAATTTCTCTAAGAAAGTCACACAGTGTGCAATCCACTAAAAACAGTGTTATCAATAAAATCTCCAGCTAAACTGCATTTCATATTGTTTCAAAGGTATTGCCCACACATTATTAAATTTTTTTTGTTTTGTTTTGTTTTCTGGCAATACCAAGCAATCTGTTACAACCAGCTGTTTTGTAATCCTTCAGTGGCAGAACTGTGGTGGGATTAAGAAGCCCTTGTGATTCTTGTACTTCTTGCTCTGCAGTGATAAACATACAACTTCCATCACAAGCATACAGATTGATGCCTGCATATCTTGCTATGCACACTGTAAACAGCAACCCAGTAGTCCATTGCTCCTTCTATGGAAATAACTGCTTTTTGAATTAATCTTGCATCATAACTTTACAGGTTAGTTATTGTCACATCTTTCATTTCTATACTTTTTAAAAATGGATTTTTCAGCTTTGTGTGAAATGAATTCCAGCATTCATGTTATACGGTTATAGGTAAAATTTTAAAAGCTTAGCATAGCTTAAACTTCAACTATACCAGATTGCCAAAGCCCAAAATTAATTAAGCCACATATGTAGAAGTTAAATAAATAAATGAAAATACATATTATGCTCAGCAAAGCTGTGGATGCCTCATCCCTGGAAGTGTTCTAGAGCAGGCTTGATGGGGCTTTGAGCAACCCAGTCTAGAGGAAGGTGTCCCTGCCCACAGCAGAGGGGTGGGAACTAGAGGATCCTTCAGATCCCTTTGAATCCAAGCTATTCTATGATTCTATGAATATATTTGCAATAGCACCTTTGTTCTATGGACTCTGAATAGCAACATCATCCCATATACACCTCACGGATGAAATAGCATTTGATTTCCAGGAGGCTATCCACACACAACAGGGACTGAGTGAGACCTATATTTACAGATTTATTCTATTCAAACATACTGGGCTTGTAGAAGCAACTTATCAGTCAAAGATAGTGCTCCATTTAAAGCTGCTGCAACATTAATGTTGCAGCTTGTCTCCATTCTTCAGCTAAATAGAGGTTTTCTTTTTCACATCACATAAAGTCTTCAACCAGCTCAGGCCTTCTAATAAATTGCAAACTCTGTTACAGTATATCTTCTATTATGCCGCTTGTTACTTTAGTAAGACAGGAAATTAAAGCAATAAAACACTTTCAAAATGATAGGGCACACTCAGGCAGTCATTTTTCTTATGTACCAGTATTATTCTTCAAAAGACCTTTTATGATACTAATATTAAATTCTTTGAAGTTTGAAGAATCTGTTGAAAGTGTTGAATTTTTGAGATATAAAGCTCAAATATTGCATCTACTCATGCATTTATTAAAACTGGGAATGTGGGGTGGAACTAAAAAAAAGCACAAAATGCAATGCAGCTAAATAATATATGACTTGATACATTTTAGATCCACATTAGAGAGTACAATGTGTGGAAATTTGATTTAATGCTAAGAAAAATCTATTTTGCTTTTGTCTCACCTTACGTGGCCAAATGCACACCAGATGTGGTCATTCATATAAAAGGTTGGTAACTGCACACTGAAGCACAGAAAACCAGACAAATACTATAATGGTCACTTATTCAGTGTGCTCACATTAAGGAAATTGAATCAAGCTTATGAAACTATGCATTCCTTATTAACCCCATAGAAGAAGGTCACATTGACTGCTCTTCTAATGGAATGCACACTGAAGATTGAAAGGCATCATGTGAAAGAAAAGCACAGAAAATGCTAAGTCTCCTGATGAAACATTTCCAAAATGAAATTAATAAAAATGTTGAAGGATTTATCTTTACAACTAAATACTTGTAATCACATCTATTTGGAGAAAAAAAAGGAAGGAGAGGAAAGAGGAAAAAGGAAAAGAAAGATGAAAGAAAGAAAATGAAAAAGAGAGAAAGGAAAAAAGAATGAAGAAAAAGTAAAACTAAGCCAAGCTACCAAAGCTTATACTCAATGTCTGTTAAGTATTAAAGATTGGACTCGATGATCTTTGAGTTCTTTTCCAACCTAAATAATTCTATGCTCCTGTATTCATCATAATGTCAAATATATAGCAGAAGTAGATTCCTTGCTTACTAAGTGGGCAGGATGAAGGTGTTCAATCAGAAATCCTAAGAGAAGAGTGAATATTCACTATGTAAATCCTGATTTCCCTGTGATTTAAAGTTCTATATTCATTTTCCATTTCACTGTAGCTATCAATTACTTTTCCAGTTTAATTTGATCTATTTTATAGAGATTTTAAACAACCTTTGGTGGCAGTTCTAATTTAGTACATGGACACTTTCATTTAGCAGTATGTAACAATATATGGTTAGAAGGTATAACATTGCCATTCTGATGGAAATTTACAGGTCAAATTAAAAATAAGTCTTCTACTTCTTCTATACACTAACACAATGGAAATTAATTGTAAATACTAAAGGTAAATACTAAAGGCTATTCTCTCAATTCCATCTAGTTCTGCAATGACCACTTTTTCCTTATTTAGGAAATTAATTTGGGTTTTTTTCATGTATGTTTGGCTAGAAATTAAGTGGGCTAAATCTAAGATAAAACCACTCAATAACTTATGTTTCCTTTCTCATTTTTGACACGTTTCTTCTCTGTTGGAATTCCAAACCAATCAACTACCTGGGGATATATACTTCTTCAGAGATCTCTTCTGCACTATATCAATTAACTCAAAAGCAATTTTGGATACCTTCCAATGTACTACCACCATCTGGTCTCCCTTAAGCCTCACAAGCTGGAGTAGACTTGAATTGGTCTGAATGATGGTAATTTTCTAAATTATTAACAAATTAGGCATGTTTCTACTCTGTTTCCTTTCTTTGATTTGTTAAGAAATTTCCTAGTGACCTAAAGAATCACTGGGAATATTTTTTAACATTTAAAAGAAACCTCCGAGACTGTATGGGGATCACCTGACTCGCTGCAATGTGATACTCTTCAAAAGTATGCTCCTTATGATTATGATGGAGGAAACTGTGAGAAATGCATTTCAGCTTCTACCTAAGCTGTGAATACACCTGTCATTTTTATGTAAAACAAGCTCATGGAGCAAAAATTCAGCCCACTGGTCTCCCTCAATACGGAAATGAGAAATGGCTGGGCAACATGATAGGCCTGAAGTAATGGAAGGTACTTCTAGACTTAGTAAAGTGGAGACAACCATGCAAGAAATTTTTCAGGATTACAGAGAGGTCCACCTCCAAATTTAGTAAAAGTATACCTTTTTTCTCTTTTCTTTTTCAATCAAGACAACATAGATCATTCCCTCTGTTTGGGTTTTATAGCATGTTTACCACTTAATAGGAAAAGAAATGTGACTAAAATATGTCATGTGATAGATGTTTTCCTTTCCCTGCCCAGGAGAACAAGTCTTCTCAACACAGATGCCCTTCTGCATTTATGAAGGGGGAGGAAAGAAGGAAAGTAGGAGAAGTATTCTTACTTTATACTGTATTCCATTAAGGTATTTTTGTTTAAGATGGCAAGGAAATGTTGCATGCCACAGACTGACCTTGTGTACTTCCCTGTCTGTTCCCAGATGACTCTAGGTTGTTGTCCTTTAGCTTTTACTCCTTATTTTTGCCTCTCCCTACTGTCATGTATAATAGATTAGGAATCTCTTCATAATTACCAATCCCTCAAGGCCAGTGTGTCTTCTACCACCAGATCTGAAAACTGCACTTTAATTATGCATTCAGAATTGGAAAAACAACTGTGACTATAACATCACCAGTAAAATTATGGTATAAAAGAGCTATGAGAAAAATTTGCTCTGCCACAGCTTGGGCTTTAAATTCTAACAGCTTCAGCATATAAACTTTTACAAGTGCACTTCCAGCACCGGGGATTTTGTTAGCAAGAAGGAAGACTCTGCTACAGGAAATTATTGGAAACCCTATAGCTTGGAAACCAAACAGACTCAACACTAGAAGGCATAGAACTTCTACGGATTCCATCACTGGCCAGCAGCCTTATGGCTTGGTTGTGAGGAAACAGTACCAAGGCTCTTGGAGCCTTTCTTCCTAAAACATGTTATAATCATTGACCATTACATAAGACTAGAGTTTTAAAAAACAGTATTATGCATGAGTACATGCATAAATACATACATTTAGGGTGTGGGTTTGTGTATATATGCAGATGGTCATATTTACTACTAAATGTCACAAGTTATGAAAAATCGTATTTTGGGGGTGTTCTTTTATGATAGCTCTTTTTGAAAATTCCTTATAAAAACTGAGCACAACAGAAATTATCCATTTCCAAACAGCAATATATACTAAAAAGAAGAATGATTTGTTAATGTTACTATGAAACCATTCTCTGAAAAAAATCTAAAATGAAATGTGAAGCCAAAAAGAATTTGCGTTCTATGTCCAAAAATAGGATAGACTATGAAAAAATATCTCTGAAAACCTGAACAAAAAAAAAGGGAATGCAAACTATAAGAAATAAACTAAGTGTGAGCTATGCCCCTTGTTTTGCTGGGATAATATGAAGGCAGTGAGGTTTCCAGTTTACAGTAAATGGCTGTGAGCAAAAGGATTCTTGGTTCTAATCCCCAGTGAGCCAACCTCAGGCAAGTCATTCAGCTTTCCTTTGCTTCAGTAAATCCAGCTTAAAACCACAAAAAAGCAGGTCCTCAGTGAAGCCAGATTCTGCAACTACGCCAAGATACCTCTCAGGCAAACAGACAGGCAAAAATGTGTAAGAAGAAAACTACATACAAAGTGGAAAAAGCATTTTTAATGGTTTGCAAGAGGTTGAACAGAGGCCAAATACACCACAATGCTGACATGAAACATTTCCTAACAGAATTTGAGATGTTATGCTAAAGTAGGTACATTTGCTATTGAGATTTCTCAATTTATGATACTGTACCCTGCAAAAATATTTACTGTACCTTGATAATAATTTACTAATTTGCTATCAGGAGTTAGGAGAGAATTACAAACATCAGAAAAAATACATTAGTAATTTAAGACATAAGAATTTTTAAAATACAAGAATTTCTTCTCACATAAAGTGAATCAATAATTCAGTTGTTCAGCAAATTCCCCTCTGCCTCCAAACATTTTACTAGAAAGATGAATATGAGAATAGAATCGACAGCTTTAGGGTGTGATACACAAATAAAAGATAATGAAAACTAGAATTAAATTCATGGGCTGCATTTGTTTTCTCTGCATGCTTAATAGAGTCTCCCATTGTTAAGGACTCTGTAAGTAATCATAGATTTCTTATTTAGTCTACTGGAAGAAAAAAATGAGGTACTATGAGGATTAAAATGACACAAATTATAAAATGGATAAAATATACATGCATGGGCTACTCAGCTGGTATTTTTTCTGCCAGCATGTAAAAAATTATAGATGCAGTAAATATTTCAGAAATCATTCTCTTTACAGCATTATGCATGGAGTTGTCAGTTTTCACCACTGAGCTTTGTTGATTTATATCAAATACCTAATTTAAATATAAAAGGGATGGTTACATTTATAGCACACTTGAGTATTTAGGAATACCTACTGATATTACAGCACTTCTTTTTTTGTTCATATAAAAGTAATCCATACAAAGAAAGAGGAGCAATGCTGATCAGCAGAAGAAACAATGGCCATTTTTTTGCCTTTCTAACACATTTCATTACGGCTGTAAGCAAACAGAGTAGCCAGTGTATTACAACGTGTTCTTTCTAAACATATACTCAAACTGTCCTGATGAAGAAACTATCAGGTAAGACTGTTCTATGATATGCATTACTTTGGCACACAAAATCATCCCTGTGTTTCTTCTAACTTGAGAAAATATTCTTGAACTCAGCCCACCTGTGCTGCAGTTTACTTAATGAAAATGTACGAAGAAGTATTATTCTGCCACATGTTGCAAATAAAACTTTGAACTTCTGCATTGTCAGTGAATGAGACTAATTTACTTCCTTACAATACTGATAGGACACCCTTGCAGTGGGGGTCCAAGGATTCCTCATGCTTTGGATTCTTTTATCTCTTATCTGTTGGAAGATCACTGCAGGTATATTTTTTCCTCCCAAGGAGACCAGTGAGAAAAAAAAAAACAGTTGTCCTATGACACTGTAGTGGGGGCAAGACGTTTGGAAGGAAAGGATGTGAAAAACTGAAGTGTGGACAACACAGTTACTTTCCTACCAGCATGGTTCTATGGGAATCCACTATGTTGACAGCTGGCATAGACTTTTATCACTGACATGAAAGAAGTGAATGAAATATAATCAGAGAACAAGCTGTCATCTAAAAGAAAAATAAATACACTGAAAGATATGTGCCATTTTGTATACTTAGAAGTCTGCCAGCAAAAGTAAAATGAACTTGAAAAACTTAGTTCTAACTTAAGGAAAAAACCCTTTGTTTGGATGCAATAACAGGTCACACAAAACCTCTGCCTCTGCTCCTTAATCTGTAAACAGATACAAGAAGAAACTTCATCCATTTCTTCATGTCGTGTCATTATGGGATTTTGAGAAACGTGTGGAGCCAAGTATCCTGAGATTCAAAATTGCTTATTGACAACAGACAGGAAAAAACCCAGTTCTGCAGCTGGAAATCAAGAAATGTCATGCCTGCCAGATATGCTCTGGGCCTTCACCAGAGCACCAAATCAGCAAAACCCAAAGAAACCTAAATGCTTTGAACAAAGTTTACTACGGTTTAATCCTAGGGTTTAATCCTTCATGGCAAGAAAACTTCATGTTAGAAATTGGAACATGCTTAATTAATTCTGTATAAATTATTCCATCACCTCTTCTCTAAGATTCAATATTGTACATAATTTAAAATTAAATTTTTGACATTTTCTTCCTTTTTTTCTTTTTTAAAATACAGGGCTGTGCTAAATCAGAGTCATACAAAACAAGAAGTGCTTTAGAAAAACTGTCTTAACAGATGTGGTTCCAGTGGATCCACAGTCCTACTCCAGGTTTAAAGACTAATCATTTCTCACACAGTTCTGCATGAAGTCAGAGTTTTGAGAGTAATACATATTTCAAGTCATGTTTTCAGAAGGCACTAAATAATACCTTGATTTGGTGCAGTCCTAGTGCTGCCCCAAAAATAGAACAAATATCTATTCTGGTAAATATCTATTATAATCAGAATATATTTCAATAATATAATGTGTAAAATACAAATAAATTGTTTGGGAAATGACACAAAACAAAGGAAAGGTAATTTTCTTTCCCTCCCCTTCTCATTTTAAACTAAGAACAAACCAGAATAGAATTACTGGTGAGGATGAAGAAATATACCCATGTCTGCTAAAGATGCCACATGCAGGCATCTGGAACTGCCTAATTATCTTTCATTCTGGATTTGACTAGATAGGACTAAAAGGAATTTTTTTGTTTCTAAATCAAATCTGTTTAGACATGCCACATGCACTTGTTCTCATCAAGGATTAAGTGCATGACAAGCATGAACTTTTAACACCAAATACTTCTGAGACACAGGAGAGCAAAAAAAGGTCACAACACTTCTGTAAAACTGAAACGTAAATTTTTCACAACATTGTCACTCAGAATTGATTCCCCTTATTTTCTTCAACTTTTCCAAAATAACCCATCATTGATCTAAGATTAAAATTGAGAAATAACAAATTTAATATGCATTTCCTCCCCTTGGAAGTTAAAAGGGGTGAAAATAAGCCTTGGAATACAGTAGTTCATGTTACCTTCCCCTGGGAGCTCTTGCCCAAACTACAGTGCAATAGCCTCTAATCTGAATTCAGAGGCAACAGACAGACATCGTCCAGGAATAAAATTGCATGTTTCAGAAAAATAAAAAGCTAGCTACCTACTTCTGTAGCTCCTTGCAGAAGCAGGATGCACCACTGCTAGCAGGTAGGGGTTCTTTTTTGTCACATTAAAGACAATGGTGAACAAGAGGCTGGGGTAAAAAAGTAAAAATAAGTTTATTGATACATCAGTATCCTCAACCACAAATAGGAGGTTGTTATAAAAAGATGTCTCTATTGAGAGACTAAAGCGAATTGAATTTTCCATTTATTCAATGTTCTAGGATGCTTTTTTCAGGTATGGTACTAGCTGTTAAACAACAAAATGTACAGCTGGATAGACATTTGAAACAAAATCACTTATGTCTAAAAAAATCAGTAATAATAAAAGCTTGCATTAAAAATTTAAAAAAACCCCAAACCCCTAACTTTCAGGGATTCTTGGCTTGACCCAAAGCACTCCATTTCTCCCGTGCCCCTATATTACCTAGCTGTAGATTACCATAAAGTGGCTCATCATTATGGTTCTCACTTTCAAAGCAACTTTTTCTGCATGTTCCTTTTTCAAGTTTTCCATTCTCACAGAAAAAAGATGGGGGGATATGGGTGTAAGCATTTAAATAACCCATGCTTTCCTGTTGAATAATATGGTAGCTACTGACTTTTAGACTGTGTTGATGAATGAAGTAAAATGGTCAGAATAAAGCCAAGGCGGATGTAGTAGTTGAAAGTTTTAACTTTTCCAAAGAGTTCTAACTTTACCAAAATGGGCTCTAATTATTAATCCTATAATTGTACAGCATTTTCAGTGCTAGCCTAAAAGCGTGATTAATTTGCATTCTGCATTTGAACAAAAAAAAAAAGGAAAAATAACTTTGCAGGATCACAAATGACTAATGACTTGGTAGAATAACTGAACTGAGTCTGTGAATTACACATGGGTGTGCCAGAGATATAAAGCTCAGTGGTAGCTGGACTGAAACATGCTATGATTTTGGTAAAATTTTTACTGAATTCATTTAACTAAAGCCATCAAAGTTTCTACCAGAAATCAGCTAGCAATATTTTATGGACTTTTTCTCTGACACATGTGCCCATTCCCCTACTTCTTCAGAGGTGAAAGACCTTTCCCCAACTTGCAGCACTGTTTACTATGAATCCCCTACTGCATGCACTCATAATAAACCTCTAATTTTCTCTATTTAGTGTCACAGAACCCTTTTTGCACTGCAATTATGATCTTCCATGACCAGGGCGGCAGGAGTAGCTCCTCCAGAGCTGCCCCACAGGTCCCCTGCCTGAGGCCAGGAGTGCCAGGCCAGGGCCAAGAAAATCCTGCTATCATCAGTTCACTGTCTGGACATCCATGCAAGCCTGTTAGCCACAGGAACAGCCCAAGAGCTGAAAGGGAAGATCCTCTCCTTACCTCCCTGCCATTTCATATGCCCTGAGGGTGGCAGGGTGGGAAGGCAGGGCCTGGATAGCCCCGGGGCCCTGCAGATCCCCTCTGCAGTGCTGCCCAGAGCCTGCCCTCGGGGCCGGGAAGGGCCCGTCCTGCAGGGAGCCTGCTTCCCCACTCGCCTGTAATCTGGAGGGTTTAATAAAACATGGCCTGAGAGAACAGAAGCTTTCTGGAATCCTTTTCTGAGCCTACTGTAAAAAAAACAGGTCGCCATTGGGACTACCCCATTTCAGAGCTGTCATGACTTATAATTTCAACCTGGCACTTTTTAAAACACTTTTTTTGTTTTAACCTCTCCTGTTTATGGAGGCACTGCTGAATGTCTGTCTCTGACCATTGCGTCTAAATCTGAAGGGCAGAGTATAACTCATTGTCTTTCTACTGTTTTGCATTTGGATTCAAGTAGTGCAAGGCTTGTGTGTTTACATCATGAATGGCAGATAAAAATCATTCAGTTTCCATCTTCCCACTGTTTTTTCTCCTTGAGTTGCTATAGCAAGCATGCGATAGGTAATTAACTATGAGCACAAGAAAATATTACAGCATCAATTCATCAATGTACAAAACTTAACGTGTAACCAAACTTCCTCCAGCTTTTCTCAAACTCGTTTACACAGCTAGAACAACTTCAAGAAAATCTGCTCCCCAGAAGCTTTCACTTAGAGCTTCAGCAGTCATCAGCTCCTTTTTCTAACTGTCATCCTCTCTACACAGAATTAGACACCAGGCATTCCCCAGGCTGAAGGTCGTCATGGTTTATATGAAAGGTACTGCTACTTTACATGAAAGGGACACGATAGTGAAGTAACTTTTTTAAATAATGGAGTGACAACTCAAATTTGAAGGACAGCCCACTTGGCAACACTCCCAAAACTGACTCTTACAACGATATGGATAGGTGAAGGAAAGCATTCTCTTTAACTGTATTCATGAAGTCAGTGCACAGAAAGTTTTCCTTTTTGTTTCCTTTCCAGTTCTAATGCCCCTTAATTCTAAAACAAAAATATAGCGAGCAGTACTGGAAGAGTTCCATCTTTTATGCACTGGGAGTTTTATATAAAAGGCCAGATCTCTGATTGTTTCAAAGGGAATATTTTCAATGAGATTTCTGGTTTTGTAGCGCAATGATGCTCATTTTGATAAGTTTTTGCGGCTGCCAGCATATGGATTGTTCACACTGACAGAAGGTTTATGCAAATAGCAAATAAGAACCACCAGTACATGAAGAAAATAAAGCAGTTAAAAATCAAAATATTATCAAAATATTATTAAATTAGTCAATCCTTATGTATGTATTATAAAAACTTCGGACTATCCAGGTTTTAAAAGGGAATGTTCTGAGGGAGCTTGGCCTGTTCAGCCTCAAGAAGAGATGACTGAGAGGGGACCTCATTAATGCGTATAAATATCTAAAGGGAAGGTGTCAAGAGGATAGGGCCAAGCTCTTCTTGGTGTTGCCAACCAATAGAACAAGAAGCAATAGGCAGAAAATGATGTCCAGAAAGTTCCATGTGAACATGAGGAAGAACATCTTAATTGTGTGAGTGACCAAGCACTGGAACAGATTGTCCATAGGGGCTGTGGAGTCTCCTGCACTGCGGATATTCAAGAACTGCCTGGTTCTGCATTTTGCGCAATGTACTCAAGAATTTTTTTGCTCTAGGGTGGTTGGACCAGATTCCTGCTATGGTTCCTTCCAACCTCACCCATTCTGTGTTCTGTGATGTGCTCTAAAAATATCACTACATAGAAGTTTAAAAAAATCCTGGTCAAGACAAAGGACTACAGTGTAAATTCACAATACATGCTGAGAGTGAAGTGCATAATTGTCTGTGCATAAGTAATATTTGGAACATCAATTTATAAAAATAATCAGCTAAATGTATCATTCTTTCAAATTATTGTTTAATGTGACCATAAGATTGCTAGACATCTGCATAACAACACCTTTATCACAACTATGAACTACTAATAATTGTCTGTAATAAGAAAGCCAATGTTTACTAAGGGTTAATGGATATTATTTTTGGGTTAATTTGGATTCAAAGATAAAGGAATACTTTCTAAGGAAAAACCATGTCATTCTGATTTTTCTTGTCCACCATTGTAAAGATGTAGGTATCTTCTGCCATTTACAGCACTTGTAACTAGAACTGGCACCTTTACCTGTGTATGCAGCTTTTCTTTTCAATAAATAGCTCAACTGCCTTTTAGTAATATAAATTTATCACTCTATCTGGTTGCTACCTCAATGATAGATACAGTATCCTGCAAATTTTGTATTTCTGGTTACAGAGGCAATCAACTTCAAGGTGTGAAATTTCTCAAGACACACTAGAACTTAGGCTAAGAAGTCCTTGAATGCCTTGGTGTACTTTCTGTCAGATAACTCTAAGTATATTGCTTGGCACACAGGCCATCTACTTGTGCAATAGAAGTGTCTACTATTTCCATTCATTGTGTAGATAGCTGGGACACTGCATTTAGTTGGTGCCAAGTTTAATTGTTGTATTGTCTTAGTTAATCACCTAAAGTGATTTGTTTGGATATTCGTCAAAAGCTTGGGCTAATTTTCTTTTTGAGACAGACTGGACAATTCACCTGTTTGCTAAGCCTCCTCAAAATCCTGCAGAAAACTCTCTGCATATTCTTATTGATAACCTATGGCAGCAGATACAGGTATAGGAGGAGACTGTAATGATTGCTTCCAAGGTGAGGAGTGCCATGGTAGATTTACTACAGGGTCACAGAATGAGCAGTTTGAAGGCTACTGGAGAGTGGCCAAACTACAATTCTCCACTCCCTTTAACACACAGAGACTTAAAAAATTTGGATGAGGCCTTCATATGATGATAGCATTTCTACCCAGTATAAAAAGAACTCATTTAGCTAACTCAGCAACAGAAGACAATACTGACTGCAGAAGAGAACCTTGTTGCTTCTAAATAAAAGCTTAGAATTAAAATAAGTCTGGCTTTTAACATTTCTTTTCTTTTAATTTTCTGTGTTTAAGAAAATGATGCTCATGAGAACAGCCTCAGATAGAGCTTGAAGAAAAACTGATTTGTGTAAAAATGTGGTAAATGTCTTGGTTCCACTTGTTTTAAAATTTGTTATACAGTGATCAGTTTGTTGACAGAACATCTGCTCATTTCATCCTTTGCAAGCTCAAATCTGTATTCCACTTCTGCTCTGTTTTCAGGATAGAATAGCCTGACATATTTTTGGCTCTACAGTCATATTCGGTGTCAAGAGAAAGATTTCCATATTTGTCTGTTACTCCTATGAAGAAGCAGTCATGGAACTAATCTTTCATACATATTTTCCCCAGATGTTAATTCAAAAGCTGAACCATCCCAAATATGTACAGAACATCCAAATTAACTTGAAAAGTCATTGAAGACTTAGCTTTTTCAACAGCAGGACATGGTTAGAAACCATTGCCACTTTGGGTTAAGTTCTAAGGCTGTATTAAACCAAGTCTTTGAGATATCAAAGACTGCCTGTATCATTTAATTAAACAGGGCCAGTGAGAACTCTTAGGCTCTGGAGCTTACTAACATTGGTCACCTCCATCTAAAGAGTCCATGCTCCTGAATCACTTTGCAGTCCCACATGGTGTTCATGTGGTCCTTTAACACAATTCTGTTTCCGTTTTCAGCTGGAGGGTCTGCGAAGGCTGCATTGCTGCCCCTTGGAATGTTGCTCTTCTGTCAGGAGCCTGCGGCTGGCGCTGCTGGCACACAGCAGCATTTAGGGTGCCAGGCACGATGTGGTGGTGCCGCAGGGCAGCACAGAGCAGTGCGAGCTGAACTGGTGTGGTCTGTGCTCCCTGCTCTCCAGGTATGAGCCTGGTTACTGTCGTGGGCATGCACAGCCATTGTCCCACAATGTACTGGTGAGTTTCAGTTGAGGTCTTATTTTTCCCAATAAAAATACAAAAAATGAAAGTGTATAAATGATTAGAAAACGCATGTGTTTGAAGTGGTTTTGTTTCTTTTTTTAACTTGTCGAGAAAACACCATTTTATTGATATATTAACCTCTATGGGACTTATTAAAACAAACTAATAGTTTTTATAATTGCTTTTCTCTTCCACAAGAATAGTTTAGTAAATTTCTGCATTTTTTAGTAAATTTCATCTTTAAGCAAAATGATAAATTGAGATCTATTTTTTTTCAACACCAGTCATGAAAATATTTGTGATAATGAAAACTTTCCAAAATTGCAAACTTGTTACTTGTATAGAAATTACAATTTATAAAGTGTCCCTAATTTCAATTTGTAGAGTTTAAAAAAAAATTAAAGGAAAAATCAGTACTATCAGAATCTTATTTTTTGATATTAAATGTTTTCCTTGGCATCTCACCTTATTTTTCATTTATGTTCAAAACAGGTATTCTCAAACTGTCATCAGTTTCATGATTAAATAGTTTCCCTTTCCATCCAAAAGGGAAAAAAAATTGTACTAAGCATAGATCCTGACTATGCCTGAAGGATCAAGCACTTCACTGAATATATTGAGTTTATAGACTTCTTCTAAATCTAAATGGATGATCTCCTCACATTGCTTTTTATTTAATAGCTCACACTGCAAGAAGATACAGGACAAAGATTCTATTTTGTTTTCCGCCAAGGAGCTATCAAACCCACATCTCCTAAGCTATCATCATCAATCTATTATGGTTTTTTTATACAAGGACTCTTAATCCTTCCTGTTGTAGGAATTCCACTGTATACAGAATAATCAAAAATCACAGTGATAGAGAGGTCAGAATGAGAATACATTTCTAGCTTAATGGCTCAGCTCCTCAAAAACTCTCCACTGTGGGGGCTCATTAAAAAAGTTCAATTTAATATTTATTAAGTATTGGTAAAATGCATAAACAAATTTTGTGATAAAAATTGCAACTAGCAGTTTCATTCCCTATACAGAAACTTTAGCCATTAGGATGGGTCTTTATCCTCACAGTCCTGTATTCCCTCTAGGCTAGTTAATATGCAATAGTTTCATGCAAAGCAGACTATCTGAAACAAGACAATGGGAGCCTTTCTGTCTTATGATATTTCATCAGCTGGTACTTAGACCAGTGCTCGGAGAGTGGAAGGCCCACACCTCCGTCTAGCATCTCCTCAAAAGTTCTCTAATCATTGAATTTGCATACAGAAGGTTATGCAAGGCTTTAGCAGAAATGTAATTTCCAATTCCAGTTCTCCCTCTTCCTTATTGGAAGCTCAGGACACAGTTCAGAAAATTAATTCTATAAATTTTGACCATTTTAAAATCTGTTTATGATGAGGTGCCTCATACTTCAGAGGAGACTGGAAACCTTTAAATAGTGACCCAAAGGAACAGAGAGTTTGACATGAACCAAATTATTCACATTCAATTTCACCAGTATAAAAGATTTGAGAATATGAGAATATGCTTACCTTCAAATAATTATTGACTTAAAATAACAGCATGCATTATAAACAGTAACCTCAGGAATAAGGATATACCTTGGCTCATACATCTCAGCTGGATATTAGATTTTTTGAACACATAATTAGGCTCTGAAAAATCCTCAAAATCTATAAACCTTCAAGTGCTCTTAAAGTAATATTTTTGTGCTACTCCTGTTTAAGATGGCAACCAGAGTCCCCAAAATAGCCACTCTGAGCCACCTCCACTTTTTCTAGCCAGAGAGAATGATGGGATCTTGTTTACTTCCTCCTTTTCTTCCATGTTCATTGTTTGTAATAGAATGCTGAAATTCCATGTAACCGTGAGAGATTAAGACATTATTCTTCTCTTCTTCCTTGAAGTTACTTAATTAACATTTCTACCAAACTGTTTAATTTATCCTACCTAAAGCTGGCATCCTCTATTAGAGCCTTCTAAAGATAAAGCTTCATGCATCATCTTATGAGAAATATTACATTCTCAGTCTCTTAACTAATTAAAAACGATCCCCTATCTAATAAATTTTTAAGATAAAGTTGTTTATTTTTGGAAAGAATAGTCACAGACACTAACCTGTGAAGACAAACTTCAGAGCTGCAAATTCTGAAGGTCTCTTATCCCTAAATACAATGTGTAGTCTCCTGCACAATGTCAGATTTAGCATAATAAGTACTATGACACATACTTTCAAATGAGATCCACAAACATTAGAATTTGTCAAAGGTGGATCACCATTTTGAATGATGACTTCTGTTGGCTCTCCATTCAGTACCTGCAAATTCTCTTTGGGAGCTTTTACCTCTGCATGGATCTGCCCAGGGAATATACAATCTAGTCAAGCACAGTAGAGGGGAAAGCAAGCTTGAACAGGTGCTGAAAAGAGGATCAGAGTAATAGTGTCTATCATATAAAGGATGAGTAAAAGTGCTTATCCTTCTAAGTTAGTAAAATAATGGCTAAGAAGACATATTGTACTTAAGAAGACATATAATCACTCTCTATAAATAATTATGTTTGGAAAATAATTATATGCCATGAAAGGAGAAGGCCTACTTAAACTAAAGGGCACGGTTGGCAGAAGAAAAATGTTATAAATTGTCCATGAATAAAATGAGGCTGGAGATTAAAAGTATTCTTAATGATCAGACAGCAGTGACGATCTGGAACGGCCTCCCAATAGCAATAGCAGGGTGAAGAAAAATAAAGTTCTCAGAAGCCAGTTTCCATTAAGATGGAGTCTGATCTGTTTATGAAAGTTATACAATTATATTGAGTAACAGAAATTGGCTCCAGTGAACAAAGAGATGTATTTTCTATCCTATTTTTCTGTTTCATCTAATTGCTCTGCTCAGGACTAAAAGTTCAGGATAGCAAGGCTCATTTTATTAGTGCTTTAGTTCTTTTCTTGATATGTCTCTCAGTGCCTAAAGAAGAATCTGTTTTACTAACAATATTAGTTACACATTTTTTCTCCCTCTAAATGTAAAGATATTGCATGGGGGAAGATTTATTTACTCAGTTTGGGAAAATCCCAAGGACTGTACACATATTACTTAGGAATAAATCTACTATCCCTTAATATGCCAGCTAATTATTTTATTGTTCTCTTTTGTAAAAAAAACCAAACCAAACAAAAAAAGCCCCAGATGGTTAAATATCTCAGCTTTAAAAGACAAAACAAAAGTAGACAGCTCTAAGCATGAGATGCTATTAAATTAATTTTTTATGAGAACAGAAATATTGAAAACATGAGACCTAAATTTGTGGCCTCAATGGCAGAAAATTAGCTCTTGGGAGCTGGGGAAGAGAATGGGGAGAGGAGGTGGAGTGGGATTTTTTTATCTGCATTTTCTATAAAGATCCCTGACAAGAATATCTATTAACTGCCTAATTTGCATAAACCTTCCACAACTGAAGCTCAAGTAGGCCTTAAGCATTTAATTCTAAATCATCTTATTCAGTATTTTTCAGCACCACATTTACTTTTCAATTCTCTCCTATTTTTTCCAGGCATACTGGTGGTAGTTATTTCCCTGTAACACTGGTTAAGACTATCCCTTATGAAGTTTTCTGGAGTGACTGAGGTAAAAATAAAAATGTTCTGATATTTTCCCCGGTAGAGCGTGAGCAGTTCCTTTGGCTTAAATAGGCTTTAACTGCATCCCACAGAGTGATGCTTTATAGCGTATTATTAGTGTGATCAAAAGGAATGTTACAAGGAGAAGCTGAGTGCTAGCCAGTGTTAAGCACTCCATGTATATTTCTCATCCATATTTTACAAATTCAGAAATTTCAAAGTGGAGTCTAGTTTTCACAACACTGTGCTCAGTATTTTTGCTGTTTTCACCTTGTTGATTTTTTTTATTTACACATTTTCAATATTAATGTGAAATATGTAAGGCTCACATATTAAATTTGCACACTAAGAGAACCAGCTGCATGAATTTGCAGATTTTAAAAAGGCAAGATATTTTCTGCAACCCAAGCAGTGGGTCAACTGCAAAGGATTTTGTTGTGATTTATCAAATTGCTCAGTTTAACTCATTCTGAAGGAATATTTAAAATATTTAAAATCTCCTAGAAGAATAACTGTACATTATTTCTTGATAATGAAAATAATTGTAACTTCCTAAAAAATCCAACAATTCTAGTGAATATTTGGAAATTATTCTACCAATATTTTGAAAGTATTCTAATTGCTTTACACGCAAAACAATGAGAAGAAAGCTTTTTTATTTTTTTTTTTTAATTAAAGAAAAAAATGTGCCATGAGATTTGCATTTTGGGACTATGGAGATGACAAATGGGCATATTTCATTGCAACGCCTGGGCAAATCATCTGTCACCTAGTTTTCCACTGAGGCTCATTGCCACAGAGTAATCCTTCTTCTAGCAGTCATACAAAGTGTGATAATCCATTTTTCCTCATTATCAAGCTTGATTTCTTGTGGGACTAATTCTCCTATGCATTGTTTAGAGAACTGAGTTCTAGGTGTAGCAATTACATGTGAAATTCTCTGGAATATCTGGAATCAAAATTCAGTGGGCCAAATTAATCCCTCAACCAGCTTTACTAGTATCACTGCTGTTGGGCCAAAAATTAATTTGACACTCTAACTGTAGGAATAATACAAGCAATGTTATTAAAAGTTCCAAGTTATAGTTTGAAATAGCAATATAACCTGCTAATCATCCTTAATTTATGCCTTTTATGCTTTTAGTGAACTCTTTTGAAGTAATTTCCATTCACTGGAATCCGCAAAGGGTGACTGTTAGACCTTCTTTAAATACCTTAAATAAGTCCATGACTTATAAGGAAATGTTACTGTTCTTGGCTAATCAAAAATATGCTGCTTCACGGTGAGGACACCTGACTTTTTCAGAAAATGAATACAAGAGCTATATGTTAGTGTTCTTATAAAGGAATGCCTGCTTTAAAAGAATTAAAACTTTACAGAATGATGGTAAATCATTCAAATTACTATCTTGAATAAAACTTGAATTTCCATGGAATTGTCTAGAAATATAAGGACATATATAATAATCATTTTGCAATAATTTCAGTAGCAAAATCTTACAAACAGAATTTTCATGGATGAAATAAATGTTTTTTCATTCTAGAGTGATTGAATACATTCTTCCATATTTGTAAAATAATTTAAAATTAACACATCACATTGGGATCTAACCACAATTTACAGTAGCAATTAATTAATTTTTTTTCTTCCTTCCATTACTATTCTTCCAGTTATGTTTCACAATACTCCAATTAAGTGATCCAGTATTGTATATACACTGGATGTTGGGAGAGAAGGACCTTAATGTTTTTCTTAGATAATACTTCTATGGAGTGTCCCAATCAGTGTATTGGAATTGAGTCAGACTGCTGCAGTCCTGAAGGAACCTATGGACATGCTACATAAACTGGGTCAATTTCAGCATCAGGTGTTTTTTCCTTTACATTGCTGTAGATATGAGATTTTCTCTGTCCCACAGTATTAACATATGAAGTCTAACAGTCTCACAAAGAAGGCATAAAACTTCTTGTTAGATATTTTTTTTCTCCCCTTATGTTTCCGGCCATTTTGAAATTAAGTTTATTTGCAGTACTTCATTCCATATATTCTTCACCTTTTTCTAGACTCATCTGCTGCATAGGCATTTTCAAGTCCAAACATTTCATATAGGACACCTTGTTAAGGTGTTGACACATAGTTAAAGCAGACATTTCTGAATTAAAGTTCTATGTATTTGTTTGCTAACTAAATAAGATGAAATAAACAGGATACATAGTGAGGGACTGAGGCTTAAAACAAGAAATCAGTCTCTTCTGAGACAAACCCAATAACTGGCTCCAAAAGATTTCATAAATTATTAGCTTTGAAGTCACTCAAAGTGTCTGAAACATTGTATGTGTCACTGATGTACTTGAAGTTCACCTAGGTAACTGTATCATCAAAATGCGCAGACAAAAAATGCCAGCAGCTACGCCACCTTGCAATCAATCACATATCTGTTTCAGAGTTAACAAGTGTCAGAGAATTTCATCTCAGAATTTCATCTGCTTCTGCTGCATACATTTAAATGTTCATATTCTTACTAAGGAAGGAAAAAGACTAAAAACATTTGTAAGCTCTGTTTCCCTCCAGCTGACTTTTTTCCCCCCAAAAGCTTATGATTTCTTGTAAATTAATAAAATGAGTGCAGAGATATGTTATATTTTCATGTGAATGTATGAGTTGTGCAGCATTACTGTCTTCCAAGAAAGTTACATAGTCTATATAGTCAATGAGGAAATAGAGAATGGTCAAGTATCTGCTCAGGATATTGCACAGCTGAGTACAAGGAAGACTGGAAATTTGTTTTTGGTGATGAAACTGAAGAAATACAATTGGACAGAGAGTGGAAATAAAGTTGAATGTGTCAAGTAAAAGCTGCTCCTGCACTCCAAGAAAGGGTTCCATACTATTGCAATGAATAACTCTTTGATATAAATGGTACTTTCGTCATCAAGCACATACAAAGGAAAAGCTCATTTGCACTTGGAATTTAACATTGTATTAACTATTACCTAGTTAATACATGCATAACAGTGTGAAGAGTTAGAAAATAAATAACTGATTGTTCAGGAAATAGATCCCCTTCAGTTATTCGTAAGTGTAATACTTCACTTCTATGCTCTGTAACAGGTATTAGTAACCTATGCACCAAATTTCTTTCTTTCTTTTTTCTTTCTTTCTTTCTTTCTTTCTTTCTTTCTCTCTCTCTCTCTCTCTCTCTCTCTCTTCCTTCCTTCCCTCTCTCTTTCTCTCTCTCTCTCTCATTCTCTTTTTTTCCCTTCTTTCCTTTTTGTCCCCATGGACTTTTCCCCTCCTCCCATTTCTCCCCATGAATACAGAGTACCAAAGTGCTTCCTGTTCTGAGCTACAGGACACATGCTGGGTGCAGCTCTTGAAGTTTTCTCAGCAAGGGCTAGAAGTAGGCAGCACAGTGAGTTAATGGAAGAATAATTTAAAGTGAGCTTGGGTGGTTGAAAAAAGGACCCACACATAGTGGTAATAAGGCTTGCCTTCTTTGTTTCTGTTAGTAGCTGTTGATAATTTCAGATCTTTCCTTTCAAAATCTATTTAAAATCAAATCTGGAACAGCGAAGTCCATTTAGCTCTTATCTGCCACTTTTTGATAATTTCTATTAACATTACTCCATGCGTATTGATGATAACTATATAAAAATAATTAAGTACAGCTAAGAACAGTAATTTGGAATATGCACATTTATTATTGTAGAGATTTCCATAAATTATTTTGATTTTTCTTCTGCAATAGAGAATCGTATATTCATTAGAGCTCCTGAATAAATCCAAAGGCTCATGATACTTATTTTCTTTTTCTTTTAAAGAGATTTTGATATTAACCTTTTGTACCCCAAGCATACTTTAAGCATGAATGTTCTGATACAGTAGTCAAGATGGCATACTCGGTATTTCTGTGGTCAGGAATCCAAAGAGTCTGCTGATTTAGTGTACCTTTTGTTTCACATAAACAGAAATAGGTTTCCATTTCAGAAAATTATTGTTTCCATATAGTCACTTAATAGCTCCAATACAGGGAAACCCCCTTTCCTTAGTTGTTTATCCTTTGCCACTTCTCTTCTACTGCCTTTTTATTCTCCCTCAAGTTTTATTATAGAAAAAAACCCTAAGTTAAATTGTAGTGCAAATAGGATAGAACAGAAATTCCGCTCTTGCAGGTGAGGATGGAGATGTGCAGCTTGCAGCTTAAAAAGAGGACACCAAATGCAGAGATCTGGACAGGAAAAAGCACCAATTAATCTGTGGATACTACTCAGTGCACTCTTTCCAGGATAGATACATGGTTAAGATTCTTAAAACAATCCATAGTGTACAAAATGCCTTCTCCTTACCATGCTAAGCTAGGGGAAGTCAGCAATTACCAGGAAGAACTTGATAATGATATTAGAATTTTGCTGGTCTTGGGCAAAACAAACATGAGAGTGCAGTCAAAAACTTGAGTTGTGAGGTAGAATTAAGCAGAAATTTCAGCCCTCCTAGTAAAGTCTCTAACTTGCAACAAACTGTAACAGGAAAAAAGCTATAAAGACAGACATCTTTGGAAATTACTAGTCCAGTAAGTTAAAAAGTTTCACAGAACAAAATATAATGTGTCTTCTTAGTAAAAAATGGAGAATGAAATTATCAAACTGCTAATGAGCAAGTACAAGAGTCATTGAGTTCTTCACATATGTTGCAATAAAACAGCTCATTTCTTATATGAGAGAAGGACTGCATTTGAGACTGAGGGGATATTGAATGTATTGACTATTTGTTTCTGCGCTGAAATTCTGGCAATGCTTTCTCCTAGCACTCACTTTTGCTGTTCCTAATGGAATGGCTGCTGCTCCCTAGAGATCTTGCTTGTGACTGGTTCCAGTAGTCAGTACTGAACATGTTCACATTACAGGTTCCTTACAGCTCTCTTAAAAGGATTTATGTGACTCTTAACTGACAATATTAAGATCATTTGCAAATACAGCCCAAGAGAGGAAATATATGACTTTTTAACACTTGATGTAAAGTGGTGAAAATGGGAATTCAGAACAATTTGGTCAAAAATAAAAAATTCTGTGAATGACAATGAAAAGACTAATATCAAAAATTAACACCCAGAAAAGACTGGACAAGGTTGAACTTTCAGATTTAGAGTGAGGGTGGGTTTTTCTCAGAGAGCTGGGTACCCTAAAAATGTCAAAATCAAATACAGTAACATATTGATCTGAATCTCTGTTGAAATACAGCTACAAAAGAGGAATCAGCTTCCTTATTTGATTACATCAGCACTCAGTTTTCTTAAGTTAACAGCTCTATTGTGTATATCATCATCTTAGATGTTGAAAGGGATCTACTTCTGCTCTAATTAGCTGTGTTTTAGTTAAACATGTTATGTCTTTTACCTTGAAATTCCTGACATGCAGACTAGCAGCAATTATTTCTCTAGGGCTTTTTAAACCTAACAATTAGTCTTTGCAATCACAATCTTTATGCTCTGAGCTATATTATGCGAAGCATCAAATACTCCAGTTGCCCTTTTAGGGCTTATGCTATTCAACGTACGCTTTTTTATTTTTGGTTCCATTAAAAAAAAAGAAAAAAAGATTCTAAAAATCTTAATAGGAAGCTGCTAATCCAGACTTGAGTAGTCTAAATCTTATCCCTAGACATATCTACACATCTGGAAGAGACTATGGCTTTCAAGCTACGGGTTTTTGATAGGCCAAAACATCTAAAGAAATAGTTATGTAGGAACAATCAGAATACTAGATCCAGATTAAGGAACCAGGGCCCAAACTGGTAATGACTTATATACACGTTTAAGTGTAAAATATTTTCTAGTGATTTATTGGCTTATTCATTTAGTGTTCAAGTTCTCCAAGAAGGATTTATAACTGAATTTTTCCAAAGAATATTGCATTTCAAGACGAAGTTTTCCTGTTTATGTTAACAGATATGAGAGATCAATTTCTCTTTCATGTCTTGGAAAGCTATGCTAACAGTGAAATGCCTTTTAAAAAGCATAAAAAGAACTTAAAAACTTTGGTGTCATCTCAAAATGTATTGGCTATGTTTTGAATTATCAAGCTGCCCGTTTCTTAAAGGGGCTTTTAATAGCTCATAAGTATTTCTTGTTTGGCTTTCTAGGCAACTGAAGAAGAAAATAATATAGAACACATATGAGTGCAGCACACTTAGTACAGCTTTAAGCAAAAGCCTAAAACCTTCTCCTACACTGGGACAGCTTACTGATGAGAAATTACTTCCAAAGTGCATTACTGGAAATAAATTCACTAGTAAAAATTAATCTATTGATGCCCACATAGTCAGAGATTTCAATCATTCAACCATCTTATTTATTACCTAACATGTCATTTAGTCTTCTTGCTGTCCTTCCTTAAAGAAGAAATAATATTTTAACACACTTTAGCTTCAAATTTAAGATGAAGCATTAAAAGACCCTAATCACTATTTATTTCCTATTCACTGGAAAAATTAAGGAAACACCTTTGTATAATGTTCTATATAACTTGCTGAGATTTGTGAACTATTAAAGAGAATAATGATTCTTTTACTAGAAAGATTACATGAAGGCTGTTCTTTCAATTTCAGTACTGTAAATTCTTAAAAGTTTGCTCTACAATCCTGTATGGTATTTGCCAGACTTTTACAGCTTTTGGGTCTCCGACTGAATTACCTTGCAATCAGGAAATGAGGAATGTCAAGGTACACACAAAAGTGTTGTAGAACAAAATTTACTAATTTTGTTGCTTTAACTTCAAGACAAGAGGAATGCCATTTTGCCCCTGGCAAATCTTCTCCACAAGGAGAAAATTAATGTTGTACCAACCCACTTTTCTCATCCTTATTATTGTTATACTAAACTAGTATCAGATTAAAAAGAAATAGTAATGAAATACCATTTTTAAGGAAATTCGACTGTGACTCTATGATGTCCAGTACCACATGTTCTTAGCCTGCAGCTCTAACCTTGTTAGAAGGGCCTCCAAGCAGCCAAGTATTAGTTCGGACTCTTAGATTTGAAGCTGCAGCAAAAATGATATAGATAGAATATTTTTCCCGCCAGTCTGCAATTAGATTAAAAACTTTCAGCAAAATGTCCCATACTGTTGGTATATCTGCTGGTCTTAAATCATCATACAATTTGATACCATCAGAAGTGTGAATCATTATTTACATTTACTCCAAGAAGAAAGCTGGAAATTTTTTCAGTTAGAAGATCACGGCTTGTTCTTCCATTTTTCTTTTTTTCTTGTTTTTTTTCTAGATTTGTTTTTTTTGGTGTTGTGCTTTTTTTTTTTTTTGGTGTTTTGTGTTTTATTTTGTTTTTGTTTTTAGTCCTTTCCTACATTATTTCCAAATGTAACATGGTTTGCATACTTCTGCGCAGAATTTACCTGCAGAATTTAACATTAACTTAAAAAATGCCTGCTGCTTTTTGGCTTCCTTTTCTTTTTTCCCCAGTTCTCTATCAAGTAATTTCCATCTCTCTTAAAGGATGTTCTAGCTGTCTTTTTTACCAAGACTCTTTTTTCCCTCCTTGTTTGAGGTTAAAAGCATGGTTTCATCAGAGGACAGAAGTTATGCACAAGAGACTGCTCTATGCTGAATTAGAAGGTTTCTCATGCCCTGTATTCCTGCCTCTTGATTCGTAGGATGTGTATTTTGATTTATTATTTAGAATAATCTTTTTACTGTATGTGAAATCTACAGTTTTCAAAAATAAAAAATTCAATTTAATGTCATTTCAGTAATAAAGATGGTACATGTGTAAAAGTTCTGTGGCCATATTTAAAGAAAATAATGAACTAAAGTTACTCTGTTCAAGTTACCAGTTTTCAATGTATCAAAATAACTATTACATCATCTATATTAAGGTCAGAGTTCTTGATATCTAGCATTCAGCCATTAGTGTTTCAATAAGCAAGCATTAAAATAATGTGAAATTATTTTAAATCCAACTGGAGAATTTGAAGCCCTTTTTTCAAATACCTACAATTCCAACATCTGATAAAATCCTAAAAAATGTGACAATGTTAGGCTGATAAAAAAACAGTAAAAAGTGGAGACTGTAGGTCCAAAATAAAAATCCTTTAGATAAATATTTTAGCTATTTAACATCACCCAGCAAAGGCTGGTGAATATACCACTCTACCAAGTTTACAGTTTTATTTAGAGTATGACAGTTAACAGTAATGTGCTCAAACTTCCTCATAGCTAGTTTCAGACAAACACATCTTACTTCTCCGGTCCTTTAGTACTTTCTATTAATGATAACAAAGTATTGGATTCTATGTATTTTGCTTTCAGGTTTCCTCAAAGTCTTCATACCTTTCTGATTTCCTAAATGGCGTCAATATAAACAGCAGCAATCTGTGCAGTAATATTTATTCTGATCGCACTTCCAATATTTTTACTGATCAACTCTAATGGGTCTAATTTTCACTCTTAAAATCTTCTGATTTTACTTAGGAAAAGTAACTTTTGTTTGTACATAAGTAGCACACAAAGTTCCTTTATACAAAAAGTAAAGGAGAGCTTTAGTGTAAATAAGAGTCATACACTTCTGTATGGATTATTTCTAAGGATGCCTATTACAGATAGAAAAGTAGTATCAGGCCAGTATTAGGTGACTCAGTACCAGACACTTCACTTTAGTTACAGAAGTTTGCATCAGAAAGAGAATTACAGAACCATTTTTTTAAAAAAACCCTCAAACAAACCAAAACCCACCAGGATTAGTGACGCAGAAAGAAGATACACTTCTTTTAACAAACAAGCAATGAATTTTAACAGAGCAGCTGGCCTTTCTGGACATGAATGCTGGAGATCCATGTTTGAACAGTTTAGGAGGCAGCCTTGCAGCTCTGGTAACAATAGGGATCTGCCAAACTGAGTCATGGCAATTATCCACACACAATCAGTTACTTTTCAACTCTGCTACAAGTCAAGGGGCTACATGTTTGAACACTTTGCTTCCTGCTCTGCTTTCTCCTCTAAACCAAACTTAAATTAATGGTTCCAATCTCTTATATTTGACGCGCTACACAGAAAGAGGAGTTATAAAATACCCTGCACTATATGACTAGGATTACAAGGACCATATAAAATTAAAAATTAAACATCTGCTCTGGGAATATACTTCCTAACACATAAACTAGAGCTTTCTGAGCCACTGGGACTAAACACACCTTTCAAAGCCAAAATGAACACTGATAAACCTTCAAGGTTTGCCAGGTCTGCAGGGCTTCTCCCTATCTGAACAGATGGATTGGTCGGTACAATTTAGGAGTTTCGCCTTTCTTTTTTAACATTCTTTTTTAACAGTATGCCCCCTACCCTGTAAACAAGCCTCTAAGCACAGAAAACAAAAAAAAAGTATTTAATAGCCCCCTGTTCTGTTTCATTATTTACACCCTTCACACGTACTTTCCCAGCTGAGTAATGCTCTTTGATGATTATATCTCCAAAGAACATTGCTGTGATCACGCAATGTGCTGTGGAACCATAGATAATCAATCAAAAGGACAGAAACAGAGAAAGCAACTTTCTGACTTTTTAAAAACTGATTTAGTTCTTATGAAAATGCAAAATTGACAGCTTTGGGATTGAAATAATCTTTCAAAAGATGAATAGGAATAGTGCAAATTATACAGTATTAAACCAGTGTGTTCTGCCCCTGAAGGGATCACTTTTATAAGCTGAAGACGTCTGTCTCCATAGTCCAGTTAGTCAAAATCCTGATACATTTCTTGACTGCTAGCATGGGAACACTCCTGGTAGTAGTTTTGTGATTCTGGCATTAGCAAACTGGGTGTTCTGGGAATACAGACATCACCTATACATTTCATCTACTGCAAATCAGGAGGTTTTTGACACCTCGAAGCTGGTGAGATCAAAACCTGTGACCTACTGTCCTCAAGAGGTGAAAATACTTTTACCACAAAAACATGATTTCGTTCAGCAATAAATATATTTGCAGTTTGGTCTAGTTGAGCTTTGAGTTACAATTTATTTACATGAAGAATTTGTATTGGTACTACCAAAACTCATACAAAGCTGTGAAAACGCATACCTTATAGGCTTATTGGATGAAACCCAATATGAATCATAAGGATGATTCATCTTTGTAACAATTTAAGTGTGAGAATAAAAATAAACATCAAAAGAAATTTACAGTGATGCTTCACACTGGAGTAATTTAGTCATTACTACTGTCACTAAGACAACTTACTGAGTTTCCTTTAATAAGCATAGTGCTGAATATTTCTGGATGTCAATGCCTAAATTGTATTTTTTTCTTTTCTTTTTTCCACTCCACCCCTTTAATTGTATTTTGTGCTTCATCTTGTCAGGAAGACCCAGGGTTGAACAGCCACAGCTGCAGCTATTCATAATCCAAAATCAAAGTGGTATATTAATTGAGATGAACTTCTTCAAAGTTTCATTTGGTTTTAGTTTTTCTCCAGCCATTAACAGATGTATTGGCATAAACTGGCCGTTTCAATAAAAGCATGAACTTAAAATTATGACAACGACACAAAATATTTTGGGGAAGAAGACCAATGCCTTCCTCTCCACACCCCCCCCCCCTTAAAGAAAATAAAAGTTTCTAAGCATAGAACTTGAATTCAACATTTTGTTAAAACTTCTTCTGTTCAGCTGACTTATCAGTGAGTTTTAAATGTGAGTGTGATAAGCAAAATAATTGATTATCTAATTAATCTGTTAAGGGAATCACTAGACAAAATAAATTGGAAATTAGAGGTTGGGGTTGGACTTATGCTTGGAGAAGCCAAGTGGAAGTAAGGAAACATAAGGAACTCCTTAAAGGAATATGACTTTAAATGCAAAACTCTCAAAATGGAGTATGCTTACTATTAGGTGGTTATTATTTTAATAATATGAAAGTGAAACATATTTTGGTAAGTTTTCTGGAACTTATCCAAAGCTCAAATCTCTCTCTCTTTCCACTGACAACTCTGAAGAAGTGAGATATAAAACCAGAATCATCACGAAGCTTGCTAGCTCTGGAAAGTCTGTATTACATTACCTGGAGAGTGTTAGAGAAGGATGGATTGCACCCAGATGACAAGAATAAACCCAGTTTTGCAGGATTTAGGATTTCAGCAGACAGAATACATGTATGCCAGCCAGTGTGCCAGAGAAGCAGAAACAGAAATGGTGACAAGAGTCTGCACAGTTCCAGTGTACCTTAAAACACACAGGTGCGACATGATGAAATCTGAACAATGCATTTGTGTGAATGTCGACCACATTACCCTTTCATATTGGCTATTCAGCCTGTGTAAAATTCTGAGTGGGCATACTAATAGATCTTTTTGTATCAGTTACCCATAAGAAGAAATATAATAAGGGTTGAGCAGAGCACTGTGCTTACTTCAGTTTTCACCATTTGCATTTAAAGCACAGTACAGTTTATGAATATCAAAAATTTTATATCCATTGTTATGTGCTTTTTTTTTCCTGAAGAACAAAAACATTCTATGCAGCCTCTCCTTTCTTTCATTGTGTGTCAGGTTTCTTTCCTTTTGAATCAAGTATTTAAAAGTATTATATGAAAACAATTTCAAACTGCTTTTATAAGAAAAAAATTCAAACTATTTTTATGTACAATCAAGCAATACATACGTGGGGTGTGTAATGGGTCACAAGTAAATACTATTTATGATCTTTATAAGTGATCCTGTTGTTGAAAGTAGTAAGTGATATGATTGTCATATAAAAGAGCAAGAAAAAACAGAACAGACCCCAGTCAGCACAAGAAAAGCTGGTGAGTTACAACAGACACACACAAATGTAATTTGTGGTAAATCCTAGAGGACATGGCTTGAGTGCTGCAGAGTCACTCAAGCAGTGCATTACCAGGGTCAGAGACTCAAACAGATGAATCCTGCCTTGGCCCATGGCTGCTCAAATCATGCCTTTTGATTGATTCTGAAGCATTCAGATAAAAGGCCCTAGTGGCATACGCCTCCCATTGAATAAACCTATTTTTTTAGCTGTTAAAAGCTCCAGAGAGACATGAGTAAACATATTAAGATATGCAGCACAATTTAAAGTGTGATTTTAATTCAGGTTTTAAGAAAAAAGCCTTAAAACTTCCTGAGATGCCCAGGGCTTTCATGTTCAAAATGCACTGATGTAAGTTTAGTATAAATGGAATCTTTGGTGTGTGCAAATTCTCAGTGTGACAAAACAAAGGAAAGGTATTAACATTACATCATTTCTACAATAACCAGCTTTTGAGAAATAAATTTTAGCCTTTGCAATTTTGCTTAACTCTTATCTTTGCTTCCTTGAGCTAACTGATACCATCACTTCTTTCCAGGGGTGAATTCCACTGTAGTCAGATTCTCATTTGCTTTTAACTCAGTATGTACAAATTTAGTTGAGGCTGCTTTTTCATCCGTACCTTTTTAGCAATCTGCTCTGTCATTCCACTGAATATTTGACCTTCTTCTAGGAGCTGTTGTGGAGAAGTAGTTTCTTACTGGTAGAAACATGCAAAAAAAACCAGATCCTTAAAGTCACAGATGAAAGTGAACAAGCATTTTCTCCATGTTGTTACCATCACATAGATTCGGTCTTTGTAGGCTCCTGTTACACACAAGTTGTCTCAGTAGAGACAGCATTAAGCAAACCATAGAATAATAGAATCACTTTGAGTTGGAAGGGACTGAACCAGGACCATCAAAATCCAAGTCCCTGTCCTGCAAAGGACACCCCAAGAGTCACACTAGGTCCCTGAGAGCATTGTCCAAACACTTGAGCTCTGCCAGGCTTGGGGCTGTGACCACTTCACAGGGGAGTCTGTTCCAGTGCCCGACCACTGTCTGATTGAAGAACCTTTTCCTGATATACAACCTAAACCTGCTCTGACTCAGCTTTATGCTGTTCCCTTGGGTTCCATCACTGGCCATGAGAATGAAGAAACTGGTACCCATTCCTCCTCGTCTGCCCATGAGGATGTTGACAAATGCAATGAGGTCTCCCCTCAGTTTCTTCTTCTCCAGGCTGAACAAACTAAATGTTCTAGTTGTTTACAACTGTTATATTTTGGGTTTTCAGGTGCTTCACTGAATTATTCTCCCTAAGGACGTCAACTGAATCAAGACACAAAATACTTATATATTTTATTATTCTTGTGGGGAAGTTGTTTGTCTGCCAAGTGGTAGCCAGTCATAAGAACAAACTTAACCAACTCCTTCCTTTAACAGACTCCTGTTCTAGGTGTTATATTCAGCCCTTGTCTGGATTTATATTTACATATATATCTACTCCATTTATTTTTTCAATTGGTAATGCTTCATCGAAAGTCTACACAAAGTTGCTCAGCTGTCCCCCTCCCCCGTATTTTCAGTCATAATCACCAGAAGTGTGCTGTCCTTGCCTCATTATCTGTTTTTGTTGTTTCATTATCATTCCACCCTCTGGGAGTGGAAAAGGTTAATGCAAGACCACCTCTCCTGATTATATGTGTCAGGCTATCCTACAGATGATGTGCTGAAGTCATGGAATAGCAACTCGGCACCCTCTGGTGTCAGACCTTTCTAATGTGGCCTGACATAACCTCTTAGATAGGGATCAAGAACAGTTATGGGAAAGAAAAAGCAATGAAACATGTTTGGGAATAGGTTAAAAATTGCAATAGAAAGTTAAATTCTTCAAACCTTGACCCATTTATATATGGTTAAAGCATTCCAGCTTGCTATGGAAGTCTACAGCTTGTAACAAGTTAAATAAAGAGCATCCTTTTGTGTATTACAGCTTAATAGCCATTGGAATGAATTCCATCTGTCTTTAATTTCTATTGAATAGTTCAGTATTTTTTTAGAAGTACATCCTGAGTTTTCTATTTTCTTTATTTTGAAGAAATTAATACTTGCTTTTGCCCATTACTTAACTCCTTAAAAAAGAATTAAAAGATGTATACAAATGTATACAAATGGCTTATTCCAATATGCAGATCACAATGCTTTTTCTTTTTATTTGCTTTTACTTTAAGAACTGAAGGTAGCATTGCCACTATATCCAGATAAATGATGTAGTGTCAACAATTCTAGTATCAGGGTGGAAAGTTATTTTTTTCAGAATACTTCATAGTGAAGATTTCAATCAAAGAATAAAAAATCATACTAGAAGCACTCCTTTACTACATTAATGGGTGAGATATATTGGACCATGAAACATTTTAATGGGACAGTGAAGAAGCATTTACCTTTCACCTTAGTGGACGGGCAAATAAACTTTTACCATGATTTCTCTCGCCAGCCTTGTCAATGTTTTGTGATCAGCTAACTTATCCTTGGGAGACGTGTCTTGGTCTTGACTAGAGAAGGAAAACCACATTCTGAATTATTGTCTGGCTTAAGTTGGCTTAAATGAGTCTTACTCTTGAGTACACACAGAATTCAAGATCAAGAGGTCTGCATGTGATCCTAAATTTGCCATACATGTTATGTTATCTTGATTTGATATTGTTTTGTCTCCATGAGTAAAATCAGTAAGTTGGAGAAATAGAGCCATACTTGTCTAAAACTCTGGCTTACTGTGGGAAATAAATTATTATTGTGCGAAAATAGTAACATTCTATCAAAAACACTGTAGGAGGTTGAAATAAAACTAATGGTTATTTAAAAATGAATGCTATGAGATGCACTTATGGAGGTAAAATAAAGATTCTTATTTGAAGCACAGCATTAGAGAGTGATAATAAACAGTAACTAGAACCACTTTGCAAAAAAACTCAGTTATAACATCTTGCCTAGTGCAAAAAGCTTACTTCTAATGGACAAGGACTTTTTCAAAACATTGCTTAAACATGATTCACATTACATAAAAAGCATTTGAGGAGGTTTTTACTTTTATTTGTGTTAGGCAAAAAGGAATTGCTGCCATTGAGGAACAATAGAAAATTAAAAGATTAAATCAGCTCAAACCACAAAATTATCACAACAAAATTATTTCTAATAGACAAATAGGAACCCCCCCCCTTTTTTTCTTAAACTTCATGATTATATTTGGTGAGGAGAGTTAATATTTTTTAAACTCTTTGCTCCTTCAGGCTAATGACTTAAGAATGCTATGCTTGTAACCACAGATATAGCTATGATCAATTATTTAAAATGCCTTTCTCTTCTCCCCCACCCTTCTGATTTTTTGGTAGAATTCACTGTAGCACTCACTCAGACCCTGCTGGTACAAATCAGATTTCACAGAGAGAAGGTGATTTACCACCGGATGTGCTTGGCCATCTGCAGTTTTCCAGTCTAAATATTTTCTGCAATTCTCCTTTGGCACTTCTAGCAAATATTTTATTTCCTTCTATGCTAAACACATTTGTGGTGTTGACAGTTAGTCCTTATTTCACAAATTCTTAGACAGACCTGATGTTATTGTTCCTTATGAGGAAATTTTCCTTTCTACCTGTTTAAATGATAACACTTCTAGCAGCAGGTAACTTTCTGGGTTAAAAAGAAGTCGTTGCTGAGTACTGACCTCCTAGAGATACAATAAAAACACCACAGTTTTAAATTTCCTAGGGTTGCAAAATGAAAAAAGGAACCTGCTCTGACAACCCTTAGTTCCAAGAGCTTGCTGCTGCTGGCAAGAGTTAGCAGCAAGAATTTCAGGAGAATGGATATGCAAGGGTCCACAGCCTGCAAGTAAGCATGTGGGAAAAGGTGTGGAAATGTGTCTAGTTTGGTGGAAGAAAGGGAGCACTAGTTCTATTACCATACGCAAGGATAATTGAAGAAAAAAGACATCAGTATTGTGTCAGAACTGAAATGAGACGATGTAGCCATAGAACCAAGAGAAAGTACAGATGAGAAGATCATCCATCATCCAAATGAGGAAATGTAAGTTGTTTTTTGTCATTCTGCGTTGGGGGTTTTACTTGTGTGTGGCTTTTTTTTTGTTTGTTTGTTTTTTGTTTGTTTGTTTTTTGGGTTTTTTTGTTTTTTTTAAAAATTCTTATACTGCTACATAGAGATTCAACAGTTAAATAGATCTACAGTTGTTACTGTAAAGGTAACTGGCTAACATGTTTTATATCAAACAGAACACACAGCATCCTCAATGCTTACAGCATACTATTGACTAAGCAGCTTTTTACCTTTTTTCTTTCTATTCTAATTGTCTGGGAAGCAATGCACAGGACCAGAACAACAGATTCCCTAATGTTTAATAAAAAAATGCCCAGTGTATGGAAAACCTTGTTTGTTAATAGGATATGTAGCAAAATACTTGAATACAAATAGCATTTGTATTCAAGTTCCATGTCTAATTATATTTTAGAAGACTTAAAAACATTGACATTTACATTCCTTAGTGAGGAATACCCAGTTTGAAATTTTACCACAGAAGCTAATGACCCTATTAACTCTAATTTGTTTACTCACCAGTCTGGAACAGTTTCTTCCACAGGTACCCCTTTGATGTTCAAAATTAAGCTTCCTAGAGGCTTGAGAAATTAAATGCTAAAGGAGGTCAATTATCCAACAGTTGCCTTAAAGATAAGGACTGCCCCTCCCACATTGTTTTAAAATTATTTTTTCTGATGAACACAAAAAACCCCATGATTGCTAAACACATGTCAGGCTCTCCCACAGGTTTGCTAGGACATAATAGGCAGTTCTAAGTTTGGTCATTTAGGAGAGTGCCTAATTATATCAGGCAATACAAAGACATGATTTTTTTTTTTATTATACTGAGATTTAATCTTTAATCAAAGTGCAAATGTAACTAATTATTATTTCATAGTCTGTATTTTTGAGTTCTGAATTTGCATAATATCTCAAATATGACCTCCAGCAGCTCCTGATTAGAATGAGCCACCTGCTATGGCAAGTTTAATTTTTGTATTTATATGGCATATACTTAGTCATAGGCTTACATTTATTGTTTGTTCTACTTAGTATTGTCCATAACTAAAGTATGATCCAACCACTGTTGGACCAATCTTAGAAAAGATAATAATGTTTTTATTTGCAAGGAAACATGAAATAAAAAAGGGCCTGTTCTTCAGCAACGGTGTCAATTAAAAATAAAAAAAGCGATAGTCAGCTCAGCTTATTTTGCAATTATGACTGTTATCTCTGCAACAGTGCACCAAAAGGGATGGGGGCATGGTTTCAAACCCTGAAGACATCAGTGGACTTCAGATTCCTAAGACATTCCCCTGAATGAAGCACTGGCTCCCACTTACTAGTTATTCTTAACTAACAACAGAACATGAATCCAGAGATTGCCACTAATCATTTCTTGCTAGATACAAGAGGTAAAAGCTGGCACCTCATATAAAGAGAGAACAACCATTTCCAGAACAGGGCTGATGCTAAGGGATCCCAGCACGATCCTAGTCTGTACAGCTACAGCTGGGGAGCCTATAATGTTGCAACCAAGACCTTGCCGAATGCCTCTGCAATATGGAGCAGGCTCCTTAGCAGGTCATCAAGGATCTACTACAGTAGGAAACTCCAGCAAGTTTCTGCTGGCACTGAGTCAGAATAAGGCTGCTCATCTAAAGTACAGAGATATGGTACAAATCCATTAAAAAGTCCCCAAACTAAAACATGCCCTCCCCCACTGCAACAACAGCAAAACCCCTTAGATGAATTCAGAAGATAGCTATGCTTTCTCCAGCAAAAATTCTCTGCGTTGAAAGCACCTCAAGAGGTGCCAGATGGCTAGCCCCATTTCCTATCTTTGTAAAAGAGCATCCAGTATGTTCAGCCTTAATTTGGTGCAGAGTTTTCTGATGGATGGGACGACTCAGTCCTCCCATCGTACTTTGATGAGAAGAATATTTATCATCTGACAATATCATGTGTTGGTGGTATGGAGAATCATACCACTCTCTCTTTTCAAAAGAGTTACGAATCCAAATCCAGCTACAACTAGTGGGTGAATGACGTCCTTCTGAAAATGTTAAGCAAATTCTGGGAAATCAGGCATGAAAATGAACTGCAGATAAGGAAACATAAGGCTAAGGGATTCTGAGAAACCCTTCAGCTCTCATACAGCAGCTGGTGGTTGTGAGAAAGAAGACGGTTTCCTGTAATACTGCAGTGCCTTAAGGAATTATGTGGGCTGTATCAGTTCCATCCTAAAGAGTGCAGAAACTGACAGGAGCATGGTCTTTGTTAGGTATTCCTTCTAATTATAATAAAACAAAATGAACCAATAAACAACAACAAAAGCCAAAACAAATAACAACAACAAAAACAAACCCCAAAACAATTGTGATAAAATGTATAGTTGAATGAAAAAGGGCTATATAAAGTATTAATAATGAATGGAAGATATCAAGGCTGGTTTTTTTTTTTGGATTTGAGAGCCAATGACAGTTCCCAAGAAAATAGGCCTTTACATTGAATTAAAAATTTGGTTTTGAATCCTACGTACCTTGGGATTTTGGGGAATTTTTGAATACCAAGATTTCAAGGCCTATGGAACCTGTTAGTCTTGTGAGAACAGTATCTGGCTAAAGCTCTTCTTTAACTGCATGAATGGTAAAATGGAAAAGAACTACCTCCTTACTGGTCTTATTAATATAGGTAACAGTTTAGTTAGTTACAGGATTTTATGGCTCTCCATTACAGAGTTATCTCAGTTTTTATTGAGCTCCAAAGTTACTTGCATAATGACAATGTGAGCAAAAAAAAAAAAAATTGTTTGTCTAATTTCACACCAAGTAGGAGATCAAGTACAACAGCATGTAACAATGTTGACAATAGAGCCAAAATACCAGGGTAATGTGAGGTGAACTTCTACAGAATTTCTTTTAAATTCAGTAAATGTCATTTTCATTCCAGATTGGGTACATTCTGCTTCTTTAGAAAACCCTGAACTAGGAGTGATTTGAAGTGTGACTATCAGAAATGTAAAATCTCTAGAAACTTCAATATGTTGTGTTTCCTGATGCTTAGATTCAGCTCAGCAACATCTTTAAAGCTTAGTGGTTCTGGAACCATATTTTATATGCCTACCTGTATGGTAATCTCAAGAATGCCAGAGCATAACCTGATAGAATAATATAAAGAAAATTTGGCTTTGTTTTTCTGTGGAGTTTCAATTTAATTCTTCTTTCCTTCAGTATGAAAGGAACAGATTTGTAGCATTCCATCTTTTACTGGAAGTCTTATAACTACATATGTTTTAAATTATTTATAGAACATCTTAGTATACACTTATAAACTCTGGAATAATATTGACTTGTTTGGAATATAGTATTCAGAGAATGAGACAGTAAATAATAATTTGCTGGAGAAGTAAAGAAAAACTGTTGTATTCCTTTGCAGGTCTTTTAAATTTATAGTTATCAGACCAGGGACACTTCAAAATGTTACCGTTTCTAAAATATCCACTTTTTTTCAAGGAAGTTGAGACAGTCATAAACACTTCAGTTTGATGCAAAGTCCCTAAGATCATAGCTGTCTTCCCCTCCTCTTTTAAAAGCACCAACATGTGTTTCACAACCTTGTTTATGTTTCATTTTTTTCCTCTTCAGTAAATAAAATTACTCCATATAAGTTATTCCGTAAGGTTTCCTAGCATATGTGGTCTCTGTACCATACAGAAATTTCCAGTAGAATTGAATCTGGCCAGGGATTTCAAAGACAGGAGAAAAGGCTTCTATGAGTACAGAGACAACAAAAGGAAGTCTAAGGAAAATGAAGGCTCGCTGCTTAAGGTTCAACAACACATGGCAGAGGCTGAGATATAGAATGCTTTCTTTGCCTTAAACTTTACAAGGAAGACTGCCCTTCAGGAAATCCAGGCCCTAGAATCCAGGGGGTTAATATGGAGCATTGTAGGTATACCCTTGGTGGAAGAGGACCACTTCAGGCAATACTTCAGCAAAGTAGATGGACCCCCTGATGGTATGCACACATGAGTGCTGAGGGGGCTGGCAGATATCATTACGAGACCGCTCTCAATAATCTTTGATTAGTCGTGGAGACTGCGAGAAGGAAATGCCACTCCTGTCTTTGAGAAGTGCAAGGAGGACCCAAGGATCTACAGGTCAGTCACCCTCACTCAATCCCCAAGAAAGTGATGGAGCAGCTAAGAAAGGAAACCACTTCCAGGAGTGTGAATACCAAGAAAATCTCCAGGATTACTCAGCATGGTTTCCCCAAAAGGGGAAGTGATGCTTGACCAATGTGCTAACCTTCTATGACAAAATTACTTGCCTGGTAGATGACGGGAGAGCAAAGGATATTGTCTACCCAGACTTCAGTAAGGCTTTCAACACTTCCTCCCATAAGATCCTCTTACAAAAGTTTTTGAAGTGTGTGCCTGAGTCCACAGTGAGGTGTCATTGTTGAGGCCACATACGAAGTACTGTGTCCATTTCTGGGCTCCTCAGTACAAGAGAGACATGGATACACTGGACAGAGTCACATGAAAGACCACAAAGATCATTAAGGGTTTGTAACCTCACTCATATAAGGAAGAGTTGAGAGAGTTGCACTGAGAAAAGGTTCAGGAGGGGATTTCATCAAAGCATACAAATACCTGAAGTGAGGATACAAAGATGGAGTCCGGGTCTTTCCAGGGGTGTACAGTGACAGGACAAGGGGCAGTGGCCACAGACAAACATGGGATGCCCTGCCTAAACACAAGGTAACACTTTTTTTTTTTTTGCTGTGAGAGCTACTGGTTACTGAAACAGAATACCTAGAAACATTGTGAACTCTCCATCCTTGGAGTTATTCAAAAGTCAGCTGGACATGGTCCTGGGCAACCTGCTCAAGGTGGTCCTGCTTGAACAGAGGTTCAGACAAGATATTTTCCAGAGGTCCCTTTCAACCTCAACCATTCTGTGATTCTGTAAAATACATGTGGAAGGACAAATGCCCATTTAGATATTGCAGAGCTAAAAATTAGCAGACGTTCACAGTGAAGTAAGCATTTCTGCTTTTATCTCAGTCCGAAAACTTCAAAACTGTAAACATGGAATCAATTCAGAGCACCGTGTGTGTGTCTCAGCATGCACCAGTCAGCCAGTAATGTCCTCAGAAAAAAAACCAACAACCAACCACAAGCCCAGATGTCATGTGTTCTGCATGCCTTATCACAGGAATTCACAACTTTTTCAAGACTTCATTGCACACAGGTTAATAGAAGAGTATCTCTACAATGTAATTTTCTTTCTACAGCCCCTGCAAGTATACAGCAGGAGGATTCAAAACAGACAATAGCTCTCTTCATGATGACAAGATTGGCAGTGATTTACCTCTTTGAGGCACTTTGCAGGGCTGGGATGACTCTCACCTTAAAGAAGGACTGAGCTACTCCAAGTTTTGGTAGGCAATATGTAGAAACTATACGAACGTTACTAATACGGAACTGTATCACAGAGCTCTCATCCATTCACATGCCTGCACAACAGCCCTTCATGGGGACTCTGCAGCCTGCCCTTAATCAAAGATCTTCATGTAGCAATTTGGATTTCGCCCATATGAAACGTGTGTGAATGAATGCTACAAGGTCCTTTAGAAGGCAACGGTCAGCTTTTCTGTTTTCCATCATGCAACAGCTAAATACTACTTCTCCTACTTTGTACAATTTTTTTTTCATAAACTTCCATTGCTCTGAACATGTATTTGTGCACACGTGCACACACAAAATCCCACATAAAATCTGCTGAGTTTTTCAACAGCTAAGAAGCAATAGGGGAAACTCTGTCACAAACTGAGGAACAACCGTTTTCCTTTTCCGTTGTCCCAGGTCTCAAATCTTGTTCAAAGTCATATTCTGAGTGATAGTATGCATGAGTATTTCCAGCTCTTGTTCATCACTTGCTGAGCTTGGAAACAGGAGCTGACAATGAAAGCACCTCCTCAACAAAAATTATTGCACCACTGCTCTTCGTTTGAACAAAAAGAAAAAGATGCTGAGATCAAAAGAATAAAATAAAAGGTTAAAAGGAAATCAAACTTGAAAGAAGGAAAGAGAACAGTTAATTGGAGGGTCTGATTCAGATGTGTTCTTGCAGTGCTCGTTCCTAATTTACTATCTGCTCCTCATCTCGGCACAGTGGTCTAACAAGAATTCCACTGCCTCCTCATTTCCCCCCTGGCTGTGCCCCTATTTCAGACCTGCGCTCAGTGTTACAGTATTCCCCCCAGCTTTCTTCTCCTATATTGAGCTTTGGGACCTTTTACATTCACCATCATCCCTGTAATTCTAGGGCACCAGACTTGGATGTTGGCACTGATGGCCTAAGGATTAGAATATTGTATAAGGCAGGTTTTTGACTTCAGCTCTGTGAACTCAGTGCTAACACTAGGGAGACACTTACAAAGGCATAAACAAAGGAGACAAATCTCCACAAAGAAACTGTGGAAAGGATCTGGCAGAAGGAGGGCTGAAAGAACAAACCAAGGTATTTTAGACTAAGAAAAGTGCCAGCTGTCTTAAAGGTCTCTAAACAAATGAGAAAATTTACATAGTAAGATTTCAGCTTGTGAGTAACTTTTTAATGTATAAAATTTTAGAATACCAGTAGATAAAGCCAGAGATTTGTTTCATGGTATAAATTAAAATCCGTATTATTGCTTTGCTGAATTACTCAGAATCAGCATCTTTTGCTTTCGTCTATTTCAGGCTTTATAGATGCTGTATATCTACCTACAAAAAAGCCTTCCCAAAATGTTTGCTTTTAAAGACAATGTTGCTGTTTTTTTCAGATGCCTCCTTTTCTTAAATAAACCAATCAAGAGGGGATGCATTGCCATTTATCCCGTATCCTCTCATTTCTGCATGTTTCCAGTTGACTGCTAAGCTTCTCAATTCCAGAGACTGGTACACAATTAAAGCAATAAATTCTAAACAAAACAGAATATACTGACAGAAATTATAAAACATTTGATTGTTGATGCTGATTTAACTTTGACTTCAATTGTATCTTCCTGTTTTTACTGCTATCCTGCCCAGAAAGGTGTGGACATAAACTCCTTGACTGCCCTTGATGTCAAAGGTGCTTTGTGACTCACAAAGACAAATATGCTGGCTACAAGCGAAGTGAATAAAGTAGTGGTTTGACCTTCCTGATATCAGGTGGACTACATGAAGACAGAGTAAACTGCATGCAACATGGTAAAACTAGACTAGAAATGTTATAGAATGTGGAATAGTGCATTATTTGTCATAATTCAGTTTTGTCTCTGGGGACCATTAGCAGTCTAATGCTATCCCAGAACGTCACCTTTCCTAACTGGATAGAAACTACAGCACTGTAAAAAAGAAGTGCATAGCAAATCACGTTTTATGCATAGAGGTTGTTAAAAGCATAAATATTGAATTAAATGGCAAAATAAATAAATGCAATTTCTGATTCTTTAGCAGCCTTTACCCCACAGTCAACCCTAAAACACCTCACAAAAGACAAAATGCCCAATTCAGTCATGTCTGCTGCTGATCAAATTGATTCAGAAAAAGACAATATTTTATCCGTCCTCTTTGGAGTTCAAGTATAAATGGTGAAGCAAAAGAGAGTGAAACTGAGGGAAACATGAAAAGCTTGATTTGTTAGGACCCCTGCTGTCTGAAAAGAGATCAAAGCTCAAGAGGAGGCTGTAAAACAGCCGAATGCACTGCACAGAAACATGGCCTGTGGCAGCTGCTCTGGGCACGCTCTCACAACACAGGTGTACCTCCAAGTCTGCTCTGCCAGCTGAATCATGGGACCAGGCTACCTCTTCTCCTTCTTCATTATTTCAACTGCAGTCACTGAGGAGATGTGGGCTCCATCCATCACAATGCACAAATTCACAGTGCGCAGATTCAGCACAGGCCTAATTAAAGCTTTTCCTTTCATTTGTGGAGATAATTAGACTTTCATCTCACCAGGAAGCTTCAGAAAGATCTATTTCTTTCTTCAATAAGAGCTACATCAAACAAAAGCAGATTTTAATCGCCTTTTCTTTGGGGCATGAGTCAATAATGAAAGATGTCATGGGTAACAAAAATTGTGTGCAGGGGGAAAAAAGGAGGGAAAAAAAGACCAAGCTATGTTCTTTAATTAACACCATGTTTGCAAACACCATTAATTTCTCTCATTAAAATGATTTTTATCTACAACTGATTGTTGATAAAACAATCGATTTGAACATTTCATCTGTTTCATGCTATGCAGGAACCCATCTGCTCTGCTGTAAAGCAGGAAGAATGCAGACTGTTAAGCAACATGTGAGAACAATAAAAAATGCATGTGTGTGTGTCAGGGATTTGTGAGGCTCACTGCAGGGCAAGGGCCACCTTTTCTCAGAACATCTATAAAAAATGACTTGGTAACAGGCCAAAGGACAAAATGTCACAAAGATCAGAAGTGCATAAATAACAAATGAATTAATATGTGCACGAAGAAAGGTTCCATCTGTGTTGGGATGCATCAGTAAACAGGCTTGGAAAAATAAGGAGATTTCAGACACATTTAACACTGCATCGTGAGCTGCTGTGATGTAATATTAGGAAGACACACGCCGAGCTTAGTGCCTTTTCCTTTTTCATTAGTAGTAGAACAGAAGCATCCTTCCCGACTACCTTTCCCACTGGTGCAAGGGGAGAGCATTTTTGGCTCCACGCCCAAGGCACATTATTTATTTATTTAACCGTTTGACACAGTGCTTCTGTATGGGCTGCCTGATGCGCAGGCTCACAAAGAGGGTGCAGCTGACTATCTGTGGGAATTGAAGTCTGGCACTCTAAGGCAGGAATAAAGCACTCTTCCACCCCAGAGCTTACAGCGATCCCAAAGAACTGTTAGGTTTATTGCATTAAGACATTTAGTGAAGAGAGCTTGTTTAAGTATCATTTTAATGACAATACTTGCTTTGCAGCAGGCACACAACTGTTTTTCATATTGGAAGAAACACTAGCAGTAAGGATGTACTGGAGCAGTGCAGAGCTCGCTGTCAGTCTGCTTAATGCCTTTCTGCATAGGATAAAGTGTAGTGATTCATCAGAATCTAATCTGAACTTCCTCTAATAACAAAACATCATCAAACCAAAAGAATAAAGAATTAAATATGCACTACTGAGTGCTCTGCTGCCGTTGTGACCTGCCTGGAAAACTGATTAAATGATTTAATGGAATCTTTTTTAAAAGAAAATCTACAAACATCCTTAAATCTCACAGTGTTGATGCTTGATTCATAGTGCCTTTATGCAGTTAATTCTGGCATATGGCAGTTGTTTGGGGAACCAAAGTTTGTAGGAGCTTGACAGACATTTCTTCTTGATGCATTGAGCCAGTAAGATCCCTGGTGAGTATCCAGATTCTAACAGAGCTGCACATGTCTGTTCTCATGACTGTAAGAGATGGAAGTTTTTCCTGTTTGGGTTCCTTTTTCTCAAGTTCACTTAGTCACTTAAAAATAAAACTGCAATCTTCTTCTGTGTATCCTATTTTTATGCTAATATGCTCCCTCCCCCCAGTAAATGAGGATTGTTTTTATTTTAAATTAAGATAAAAACATATGTGCACGGCACTGAGTTTATCTATTCTGCTAGGATCTAGTAGTTCAATATGCTGAAAAATCTCTTACAGCTCAAGATAGAAGGCTTAACAGAGGATTTTCTCAATTCTCCTTGAAACTCTCTCAAAAAAAAAAAAGAACTTTGCTATGTTTCAGATAATTATCATAATTTCCCTGTATCCTGGGCCAAGATTTGCTTCCATTTATGTCTTTTTAACCATTTACCTCAATGAAAGTCTTATCTATTCCAAGTAACAGAGCAGTGAGGAGAAAATTCAAAATAGTAAATATTTATTGAAGAATTTACTTTGAAAAAGAAAATGAAAAATGGTGAAGTAGGAAAAAAAAAAAGAAAACTTCTGACAGTTTTTTGGGTGTGATATTCATGGCTTCAAGGGAAGATAAGCGCTCCTTTTTTTTTCCCTTTTTTTTTTTTTTTTTTCTTTTTATTTTCTTTCTCTTTAATGAGCATGTTGGATGCAGAAGGAATAGTGACTCATGGCCAGAACTCTGAAAGAAAGACCCAACAGCACTACAGCCCTTCCTCTCTCAAAGTATTCAAATCAAAACTTTGTCTAAAACGGAATTCTACTTTGAAATGCTTCTGGCTCCCTCATTAGAACACACACACAGTTCTGATCCAGTATATTTATAATAGCAAACCATCTCCCCACTCATCCTCAGAAATTTTAGTTATGCAATAGAAATATATTGTTTATACAGAGGATGTAGCTGATCTTCTTCAAAAGTTCACCCTCACGAATAGGTGAACCCAAACTGAGATCTTTGCTAACTACCTAGATGATACTGCTGAGCTACAAACTGCTAGAGGAAATGAGAGGAAACTTTTCACCAGACACCAGATTTGCTCATCACTTTGAGTTCAGATACTTTACTTGGTAGGTCCTTAGCTCAGGAAAGAGGACAGGGAGACTAAGTTAGGTGACCTGCCAGAGGGGAAGGAAAAGAAGACAAACAGAAGAGACTGTTCCCAGTTTTAAGGGCAAAACGGAATGCATTCTGCATTGCTTGTCTTAAACTTTGGTAGGCTGAACTCCCCTACTGCTATCAGCTGCAGAGGAAGAGACAGTTGCTGCTGCTTCTAATATTCACAGCAAATATAGAGCAATATTTAATTTCCAAAGACTCTGTCACACTGTCAGTGGTACTGGGACTGAGTGGGCACAAAGCTGTTGCTAATGAATAGGGAGGCTGGAGGCAGATGGTATCCAAATGTAAGAAAAATGTCATGAAATGATAGAATGGGTGAAAAACTCATTTACCCAAACCCTTCCAATCAAAACATTATCCAGCATCTCTGTCAAGTGGAAATCCATTCCTATTCAACAAGTACTTGAAATAGTCTCCAGATAGCCCAAGGATTGGACTTTCAGACTCCTCCACCAAGAGGAAAAAAAAAAAATATATATATAAAATTATATAAAAAATGTATTTACATATGCACTCAGAAGAAAACATGGAAATTGAAACGTATTCTTTTGTTACTGCTTTTTGCCTTGAATGAGCTTGGACAACTGACAATCTCCACTAGCTAAATCAAACACAAATGTAAATATGTAGGAGCATAAAAGCTCAGCAGGTAAAGAATAGGGAATTTGTGAATGCATATTTTGATTTCAGCAAAGTCCAAAATATGATTATTTTTTTTCCTATGATTCACCAGTGTTATGTGACAAGTATTTGATTGATACAATGGAATTCACAACAATGTATAGATCATAAAGATCTCAATATATACAGCTTGGTTGATGATCTGACTTCTCTTCCCTGCACTTTTTGCATAAGCAGTCTCAGAACACAAAGTCCAATCTACGCATTGTGTATCTGTGTGGGTATATTCTGTGTGACCACCACAAATTGGCAGTATCTGCTCACCACTGTGTTTAACACACAATGAATATTTCCGAGTCCAGCTACTGTGTTTAAGTGGTGGAACATTTCTAGCTTTAGAAGGAGCTTCAGGATTGCAATACTTTCTCTCATTTTAAACTCCAAGTACCCTGAAGTGACTTCCTATCTCTTTTTAAGCATGTAAGTGTCAGGCGAAGTTTGATGTGTTTAATGGATGAAATTATAAATATGTGATTGATGGCTCATTTGTCAACTCCAATTGAGACAAAAGTAGAATATCTCATTTTTTTGTATGTATATATCCCATTCTACAAAACTGAGGTAGAAAGAAACGCCATACCTAGATGATTAGTAAATTAGATTAATCACTTATATGATAATCATATTTTATTAATGGCTTATTAGCAGTGTAATGAGTTATGACAAATTTTCATGAAGACTACTATTGTGTAGCACACACTGGCTTGTTTACAAATGTACAAATGAAGTGGGAATGTGCCATTCTAGATGAATTATTGACTGATTAAATTGCTTTTGTACCAGAGCATCCAAAAGAGCTTTTAGACATCTGTACAAGGGTCACGTCCAATAATATGTTTTTACATGCACATATCCAACTCCTAAATAAGTCTGAGATCAATTACCTTTCTGTTGGCTTAAAAAACTAACAAGCAAACAAACAAAAAAAAGCCTAAAAAATAACTGAAGTCAGACTATCTTGTTTTTAGATTTCCCCCACCTTCCCTATAAGACAAAAAAATGCAATACTTTGGAATAAAAAATATGCAACTTATTAGTTATAAATGTATGAAAAAAAGGTTTCAGTTTTTCACCTCTCATTTCAGCTATGCTCTATTTCACTCATGGCACGACATATAACAATATTGAGTACATAAGTAGTATGTGCTTTCTAAGCTCTGAATGGAAGCATTCATTTTTAACAGTGGTAGCCTCCTAAAGTTAACTGATCTAAATACCATAACAAAATCCCACTAAAAAACCCTCCTAAACACCCAAACAAATAAACAGAAACAACAAGAAAAACTCCCCATCCAAAACAAAGGTCAACTCAAGTAGCCTCAAATATTAGGCAGCAAAAGAGATGCCCTGAACAGGTCAGGATGTCTACTAGCAGGCACTGACATATTTCCCACATGGAGAGCTATGTACAGAAAAAAACAAGCAAACAAACAAATGTATGTTTAACTGTTTAATCATACATAATTTTTAACGTGAACTTAGAATTCAAAGACTTAACACTTTTTAAGAACTCTAATCCAATATAGAAGAAATGGTTTGAGCCTATTTTAGAGCTAAAATGGCTTTCCTGATTGAAAACTGGGAATTATGATCTTTAGTATCCAAGTGTCAATGAAATGTAAGTGCCCACCAGATTGCTAGCCCACCCATAGATTATTAATGCACAATTAATCTACTAGGGCAACTGTAGAGTGTCATTTAGCTTCAGAGACCATAAGTATAAAACAGCAACACACTGTGAAATTAATGGTAACACTTAAAGGTCCCATTGTTATTAATTCATTTGACATTCACTGTAATCACACTGGTCTTTAATGAATTCATTTGGCATGTGAATATTGCATGTACTTTCAAATGCACTCCAGTGCAAATCAGTGTTAATTGATGTCCTGAATTGAAATAGTTTTTCTCTGTAACTTCTTTTTTTTTAGCCTACCATACTTTTTTTCAAGAGTCTTTTCCTCAGCAAAATTTACACATGGCACATGCAAGCACATGCTCTTATAATAAAGTTAACTGGATGTCAATATAGCATACAAAAATGACCAAGCCATCGCATGGTACTGAACCTCTGCAGTAACTTGTTATAAGGTAATAAACTCTAAACACCATTGAACTTCAGTAACCTCCTAGTGCCACATATCCTGCGAATATTTTCAGTTTACTGCTCTCTACAAATTGCCTGCGAACATCTTTGACTGATGTGAAAAGTGCTGCGGCCAATGGTTCTCCCTTATGCAGTTCAGTTTTATAGCAGGAACTGGCTGCACATCTGTCCCCGCACTCAGTGACTACAGCCGTGCATACGGATAATGTCTGTATTTGTGCCAATCGGAATCGTCTCCTTCCCTTACATGTAAGCACTGCTTCCAAGAACTGTGGGGGGCTGAGAAATTCCTCTTAATGTCACATGCAAGCAGTTAATCTGAAAAGATTTAATACATGGGTGGTACAGCAATTCCAACTCAGTAGCTTTTCCTAGACAAAATACTTCAAACTGGAAAATCCTTCATGCCAATAAAATAGTATTACCATTATAATTAATAAAGTCCTTGACTTACTTCCTCAGATAATCTAGTAATAACCTTCATATGTTCTGGTTTCCCAGAAAATTAAGGGAGTCTCGGAGGGGGGGGCAAAGGAGTCTCTGATGTCAAACCATTTCCTACATTAAACACTTCTTTTGGCCTGTACATAGTATAACCAGGGATGTTTAAATTAGCACAATATGGGACTACAGTGTCTGACGTCACATTTGTGGGCAATCGGTAAGACCCTCCTAAAAACAGTACACAAACCCACAAAAATGTGGATTCAGAATGCCTCAGATGTAATTACATTTGAAGGGAACACCAAAAGCAATATATAAATGCTGTAATTGTATCGAGTACAGGTAAACTAAATCAAAGCACATACTATAAGGACATACTTACTGAAAAATGCCTAAAAAGTTGCAGTGCCACTAATTTTTGGTTTCCTAAGAGGGGTTGCATTGTTTTCAAAAAAATACAAGATTAATGTTTTCTCCGATTTCAGACATTCTTGATTCTCAATAATTTAAACAAAGGTACCCCAAACTGTGACATAAAAAAGCCCATTTCAAACATCTCTACTTGGGCTTAAAAATAAGTAAACAGAAAAGAGGTCCCACTGATTTAATTTGTTTCAATACTACTATCTGCTGGGCAATGCACTTTAAATGCAATTAATTTTTTCAACTAATGTTTTCCATAATAAGTTTCTAATTTTTCTTTTGTATTTTATGTTAAAGCTAGAGAACACTATTTAAACTTATTCAACACAATATACATATTTTTGTAGTACTGAGTAACTTGGGATGCAGAATATCATAAAAATTGAAAGTAATCTTGAAACTACTTCACAGAAATAGTGTCAGAATAATGTCTACTAGACTCTTGCTGCTGACATGCAAGACTTTTCTGAGATTTCATTGCCAAGGAAGGCCCAGTGAATAAAACTATTTTAAGAATGGATACAGACACATCAATCAGGACCACAAATCAAGAGTGTCTGGCCACGTAATACTGATTAAAGTTAATATTTCTCTTCCCTCACTTTTTGTAACACACTCAGAATGATGAACATACTCTAAATGGAAAAGCAGGATTGCTGAATCTTCATCACTTGTCATTAATATCCTGGAAGTAAAGAACATGTCTTGAGGTCTAACTACATTTTTTTCTATTAGGCATTATTTTATTTGAACAGTGACTGAGTTATGCTCCTCTTTAATTCAAAACTTTCAGTCATCATTTTCTTAATGACTTTTGAGGAAAGAACATTTTAATAAGCTAGCACTTTCCCATTGTCAAAGATCCTTCCCCCAAAACCACAAAATTGTCAGCCTTGTTTCACACCATCATGAAGCAGCAAACATACAATTAGGTTTGTCAGACACTTTCCGTTCTCTGAAGCAGGCAACTGAAATCTTAAAGGGAGAGTCAGTGAATTTCTATCATTGACCCTTTGAAAACTGCAAAATTGGACATGCATTTGGACATGTTTCTAATCTCTGGGAATTTCAATTTGCTTATGCTAACTAGAGATTTGCTAAGAATTTAGAAGCTGAATCATCTGAAAACTGTATAGACCAAGGATGTTGTAGCTCAACACTGTAGAAGAGCCAGACAGTACCTTCTGTATGGTTGGTTGCTTCTCTAACCACTTAGGGTTGTTCTAGGACCAGGTATGAATAAGGACAATTGTCTCACTAGCTCTTGGAGAGAGAAGAAAAAACTGGGGGAAGAGTCCGGCATATAGAGGAATCAGGAGCACTTTGCATAAACCACGTTGCCAAGTGGGATGGATTGTCACCTAAGATCCCTAACCCTGCAAGTGTTTTCACACTGCTTCCTGGCTCACTTCTACAATGCCAGAATAGAGGAGATGTGTAGACCTGTTTGGTGCGTCCTCCCTACTACTATAAATCCACATCCCCTTTGTGCGATGTCCTTTGTCTGTCTGGAGCTGGCTTTGCAATCTCACTGCCAGGATAGATGGGACATCCATGCTGCAGTGTACAGACGGTTTGGACCCGCCTACATCACAAACTAATGACAAATGCTGGTGTGGGCGTAAATTTTACTGTGCTAACGAGTTCACTTACAGTTCTTGCCTGAGTTCCATCCTGACAGGATAATATATCTACAGTGTGATTTACATAGGACTTTTGATTAGTTTTGTGCAAAAGATGGGTAAACAATGTTTACTGAAAGGAAAACGTTCTACTTTCTTAATTAATGAATGAGTGAATATACAAGAAAATTCATCCTGACTTCTCAGAATTTTGAGTGATCAAAATATGAACTTTCAAAAACTTAAAATCTGTACAAAATTTAAAACCTCACACATAATGACACCAAGCAAAGTTATTCACACCAAGCAAACAAGCAAACATGATAATAATATTTAAGCAATGCAGCACAGTGGTACTCTCAGCCATTCTCCAAACAGAAATGGAAACATGGTCACAGATTAATGAGATTATAAAATGAATTTAGCAAGCTTATTGTTATCTGAATGTTTATCAGAAACCTCTGAGGTTTTAAGAATTGCAAACCACTAGGACTGCACAAAGTATTCTACATGAAAAAGATACTAGCTTTGATATCATTGGAGAAAGGTGGACAAAGAAATTGGAAACTTCAACGACAGAAATATTCACAGCTCAGCTGTTAGGAGAATCCTCCATGAACAGACAACATTTTTCAAGTATGATTAAGTTTCTGAAATTTTTGCTGCACCTTAACATGAACCATAAAATCATAATTTTAGGTGTAAAGACAGCATAACATGCAGAGATTCAAATCAGCACAGATGCAATAAAAATCCAAAGTGGTTTCAACATTAGGTCCACTATTTGCTTCTCATCTCTGCTTAACCAAACCCAGAAAAGAATAAATATTTCGACCTGTGGAAAAAATTGTTTATATAACCACAAATTGACTAAGGATTTTTAGATATTCGCACTATATTACCATCCAGCTATAGCAACAATACAAAGGGCTCCACTGTATTTGTAGCGCATTTTTTTGGAGTTAGCTGCTGTTCCTGTTCCAAAGAGCTAAAATTCCAAATCTAAATACAGAAAAAAAGGAAGCGCACAGTGGTGTAAAGGCTTCTCCTTGCTGGAGATAAAATGAACACTTCCAGATTTCTTTGCAGATTTATGTTGATTTGAACAGTGAGGTATCTTGGCAGTACAAACAACGACAGATACAATTAGAACAGGAAGCGAACATTTGGAGAGGGAATATTTTCCGAAGTAATAATTAAAATAGTCTATTCCCTCTTTAAAAGGGAGTTCCCATGAAAACAGAATTTCAATATTGTCAAATAGGATACAAAATAGTTGACACTACTCTATAATATTCTGGCTTTCTCAGTTTCTCACACCGAGTCATCTAGATGCTGTCTTACTGCTGCAATACCCTTGCTCTCCTTTACTGTAGTATTATCCTGATTTCCACATCTTCCCTCTTATCTTCCTCCTTCCAAGACAAGTTTTCCTCTCTTTCTCCCTAGTCCTCTCCACAAACCTCAGAGCACTTTTCAAATACCAAATACCAGAAAAAGGCACAGAGATCGCGTTACCAGAAAATGGGAATGTGGAAAAATACTACACACGAGTAAAATACAAGTTTTTTTCTCCTGCATGGGTACTCCTATCATGTTTCTGACGAGAGGAAAGCCAGCGGGTGAGAGTGCAGAAGGCCATGTGTTTCTACACCTAACTAATACACGTGAACAGCCCCCAGCTGCCTGGCTGGCCAGACAAGTTGTATGTAACTTGTGGCCAGAATGCCATAGGTGCACCTACTCTCTGCTGCTGGCCCAGCCAGGAGCCCTACTCAGTGTGGATGGTCAGCCAGGCAGGCAGGACACCGTCACAGCTCCTCAGCCTTCAGAGAAGCACAGCATCCATGTAACTCCTCAGCTGCTTTTCGGACTGGAGCTGACCTCAAGTCTGACTAGTTTTCCTTACGGAAACAAATCTTTGAGGTGTACATATCAGTTAACCTCAAGATCTGCACATTTGCTGTAATTTAATGACCTATTTGTTTAGCTCTGCAAAATGCAGTTGCCTTGATGAAATTGCTAGAGATGGCCTTTTTATAAAGTAATCAGTTCAGAAAAGATCACATTAGGACATTAGACCTGTTTTTAACTCCTTAATTTTTTTTTAGTTGGATACTAATTTTTTTCACATTAAGAGGCAGGAGAAATATTCTCATTTTTTAATATTATCCCATGCTGGTTTAAATAATTTGCCAATAGGAGGATTACAATCTTGAACAGGGAACAAATGACTATTCTGACTCTTAGATTAAGGCAGACTTTAGAAATTCCAGTGATACAAATATCTGCCAAGATTACTGAAGAGATAGTGTTGTTGTTTTCAAAAGTTTGATCCACTTAAAACAAGTAAGATATAGCTGAGAAGCAGGTAAACTCTCTGTAGAGTTTGTAAAAAATACTACATATTATTTCCACCCCAACTGTCTCCATTATGTTAATAAGAAGGCATTAAACAACAGAAGAAAAACTGATGAAATGACAAGAAAATTCATTTTTACAAAGAACTTGGAAATTTGACATAAAGGCAGTGGATAATAATAAATTACTAATTGTTTTTACATCGTGTTTATTGAAAGCATATCTAGAATGTATTTTACTACTGTCTTGGGAGGAATGATTTCAGCAATGCTTTATTGTAAAAATAAGTTCATAGAATTTCACTGTGTGAACCAAACCTCTTCATTAAATTTTAAACACTACAATGTCTTTTTAGCCATTATGCCAGCAAAGGTACTGGAAATGTATGGGTATATATAAATATACATACATATATATGTATATATCTGGTGGGAATTTATGGAAAATGCAAAAGATGTTCAAAAGCAGATGACTATTAGCATAAACTGTACAGTGAGCTGCTTTGCAATATTTCTACCTTTTTTGCTTCTACGTGCATTGAACTTTTAAGCTTGTGATTCTGCCTCGGGCAGAAATGGCACAAATTTAAAAACGGAGAGTAAAGCAGTCTTATCATTTGATCTCATTTATTTCAGGTGCCATTGAAGTAAAATCCCATGATCTTGTGGACAGCTTTACACTATTTAGATTACTGTAACGTTGAGAAAGCATCTATCATGTTCTAAGATGGAGAAACTGTTACACTCTCCTTGTCTTTGACTTGCCACATGCAAATACAAATGGAAAATTCTTGTATTAGAAAGGAAAGCAAACTGCCTAATTGTAGATGAAAACTATCACAAGCCAGGAATTACATATTCATGTGCTCTTAACCTATTATATCACATTTGCTTTCATTCTCCTATCACACTAATGTGTACATTTGTGGCAAACACTGGCAGCAGCAGAAGAGCATGTTAGTTTTTATTATAATGTTTGTTACTGTAATGATCTTTCATGACAACAAACTTATATGCATAAAGGAAAATATCCTCTCTTCAGTAATGGAGCACTGTTCTCGAGAACACCAACAATATTATGATATCAAATGCACTTCACAGACAGGAGTCAGATTTTAAATCGCAACAAATAAAATTCCCCAAACCTTGTGTAATCAGCCTGCTTATTTTTGAAAGCTAGAAAATGAAGGTTACTGAAGGATGTCCCATTAGAAAACTACAAAGTGGTAGAACAAAGAAAAAAAAAAATTGGGGGAAAAGGAAGAAAACTCCAACTTTAAATTTGCATACTTCCATGCCATGAAGAGTTTCAAATAAATTTGAATTGAAATTTATTAAAATTTAGCTGAAACCCAAGACGAAGTAAGCAGCACTAGCAACTCAGTTTCCTGATGATCTAATGGCTTTGAAAATTGCAACATAGCAGTGGGTGAAAGGGCCATTTTTCTTTATTTTTCTCATGGTGTTCTGTTTCTATAGGATCTAGGGTTTGTAAATAAGCTGGATCAAACCAAGGACATTCTATGAGTACACTAATAATGTAGGAATGGCATAAATCACACAGTCCTACTTGCTAGGCTTCAGTATGGCTTCAGCAGCTGCTCATACCTAACTTGAAACTTTACAATTGTTTTGAGATAAGGTTCTTTGGTTTTGCTTATTTAATTAAATGATTAACTTAAATTCAATTTTATACAGAAAAGCTGGATACACTCAGGGAGACAAAGTCAAGGCAGTAGCTAGGGCACTCATCTGCAGTCAGTCTACATTCACTTGGCAGCAGGAACAAAAGTAACAGGTGAAGGACAAGTGGAAGTGACACCAGCAAACTCTGGAGCTACAGTAGTCCTTTGGAATGAGTAGATATGTATTTAGATTTCTTCTAAGCCAGAAGAAAGGATTCAAAGAAATTGAATTGGTTTTCCAAAATGTGAGTGACCAGCCTGATGATCAGACCACAGAGGGTCTGGAGAGTAGGCTGGAATGCCTTCCTTTTCCTTGCTATTTAAAAAAAAAATTTCCTGAATTGTGCATTACATTCTGAGCAATTTTTAATTTCTAATAAAAAGTGATCTTCAATTTCCAGCCTTTCCTAAAAAGGTATTTGCTAGAAGTTAAAGGTCATAGGACACAGAAATACTTCAGCTAAGTTCTTATTCTTGGGAATATTCATCATATCAGCCTATGGAGACATTAGCAATGTGGCTCCTAATCAGGCAGCTCAGGGAAGCCAAACAAAGGTTGAATGTGTGAGTCTACTGCTGCAAACTGCTAGATTTACCCCAATATTACACAATGCTTTCATTATGTTTTAAATACTAAAGGGTAAAACAATGACAGAATAAAAAATATGGCAAGTTTCTATGCTGAAATCATGCTTATCGTACTGACTAATCGAGCTGCTTTTGCTGACAAACTGTGCTGACTCATCAAAACTGGCAACCATTGGCAAAGGCAGGGTCAGTGGAGGGTGGCACTGAGACTCTTTAAACATCTCCAGCCTAAGCCTGCCTTTTCTAGAAAAAAATATATCACAGATGACTACTAATGGGAAAACATGGCTGAGGTATAGTATGCTTAAAAATTAAACTTGTGAATTTTCTGATGTTACTCTCCATCTACATAATTCTTCAAGCTTCACTACATTATTTGAGCTTTTCCTATGGTGCTTCCCCACTATTTAATTTTGCATTCTTGTGTATCTGGTTACAAACACAGTATCTCCTTTCCCTTCCCTGCCTTTATGTCTTTCACATATACTCTACTCTAGAGACGGGTTAAAATTCTTCAGGTGCTGTATTTTTTTTCCCTTCTTCGTAAAAAAAAAAAAAAAAAAAAGACCTTTTCCTTGAAACAGCAAGATTGGAAACTAATCTGCTTGTTACAGTTGAGATTTTGACCTGCCCCCTAAACTGCACATTGACTCCTAGCTCTGAGAACTGGTTTTGATGGTGATGTGTGTCACTTTTTTGTAATGCTAATTCAGGCAGAAGCCATTTATCATTTCTGAATATAGAAAGTGTCTGGTGTGACACTGTGCCAACTTATTCATAAAATGATAAAGATCAAGAGAAGCAGAGTAGCTTAGCCTACAAGGACCTAGACCAGGACCACAACATCTACTTTCTATTCTTGCTTTACTCTATGACTAGAGGAAAGACAATTGTTTTCATGTATTTCAATAGCTACTTCCTGATAAAAAGAATAAGAGTAAGAACTATTAATTTTTATGATAAATACTGAGATAGATCAGTATCTGGTCTCTTGCATCTGTATTTTGTTTATGCCTTTCTTTAGCAGCAGACAAAAAAAGGCAATGAAAAAATGAAATTTTTTCCCCTTTTTCTCCTTACTAGAACAGACATAATACCCCAACAGTATATCAGCAGATTTCTCGGTTCCATGGCTTCTGTGCAAAAATCTCACCTGGGAATATTACTACATCCAGACTTAGGAACATGCAATGACCAGAAAAACCACGACAAGTATAAGAGACAGGTTAAACCCATTTAGATCAGACACCAAAAAGTAAATTCTGTTACTTTAGGAAAAATCCCCAGTACATTTGAAATTAAGCAAAATAATTAAAATATTAATAAAACACATAGAGTTTTGTTGAATTCTGTCAGAACTATGTTTTTCTGAAATACAGTAAAATTGAATTTCATACCAGGCCTTGCTCAGCACAAAGACAGCTCTGAAGAGATGTTATCCAAACAGAACTGTTGAAAGGTCTTACTGTGGAGAAGTATAGTTCCTGTAAGAGAACAAAAATCGGGATTTTACATCTCTGATCACCAGTCTCACTATTCTATTGTGTTACATTCTGTGCACTCAGTCAGAGAAGTCATGTGCTTCAGAATGATACAGACTGCCTGCGAAATTGGAAGAAAAAACATTGTCTCTTTGTGCCTTAGTATCATACCTGTAGAATACTCCATGACTGAGCTGTATTCAGTTATTGCTGTATTTACCTTGCTTCACTTTATTACTAGAAGGTATATTTCAGACCATTACTTAGGAAAAAATCATTGATTAATCATTGTCTTGTTAGCAAGCGGTAGAAAAAAGTTTAATTTTCTTCCTTTCCATTCTTTGTCCCAGAAAACAAAATTCTGCAAACTATCATAGGTTTTTGGTTTTGTTTTTCCCTACCTGATGCAATAGCTTCTATAGACTCACCACTAACTAACTGAGCTAGGTCCTACTGCTGTTTCACTGCATGCACAGAAAATTGGAAGGGAATGGAAGGAGAGCAGGCTAGCTCCAGATCTCCAGTTACTTTCATCTTAGGCTCTCTTTACCTACACCTCCCCTCGCCCCTGAGTGCTCAGCCCTTGGACAGAGCATGCAGTACCAGCAAATGTGTCTGTCCTCTTGTTACAGGAACTGACAAGAAGTGAATGAACAAGCAGGATTACTGAATCAGTTTCTCAAGGGCAGAGGTTGTACAGTCCCATAGGAAGGGGCTTCAAAAAGCTAAAGAAGGCCAAAATTATGGCCCCTAGTTTAACCTTAGTTTGGTCTCTATGTATACAAAATACAGTACAGTAGTGCTTGGCTAAATGATCTCTTCTGCTGTCCCCACAAGACCAAGCGTAGGCTGCAAACAGGTGATGAATTCAGGTTAATTAGGCAAATATAAAGTAGAATCATAATTACTGAAATCCGTGATGACCTCCTAGATCTTCTAGGGATATAAAATTTATGGCTCACAAAATATTTACATACTCGGAGTACCTATTACAAAATCCTCTATGATTACCATGGCCAGGACGATACACATGGGGCACCAGGGTAAAAAGCTGCAATGTCACTGCTACTCCAGGGTGGCTTACCAGCCAGCAAAAGAAATGCAAACTTACTAGTAAGGGCTTTGGTTAAGCCTGTACTGACATGTTGTGGATGAATTGTAATTTGTTACAATAGCTATATATCAAGCCAAAACGTTACTGGCAGATAAGGACAATAGAACCACTTCCAACTTGTGCCTTGGTATCCACGGTGTACGAAGCCATGATAACAAAAAGGGGGAGAAATAGGAAGAAACTAAGATCTGCTGTTACTAGAAATTCATTATTTCTTAATCTGAAAGTTTATGGGATTGATATAGATTGAGATATTTTATGAAGTGAATAAATAAAATAATAGCTTACAATGTTTGAGTACTTTGTAAATAAAAATATCATTTTCTGTGTATAAAATATATGTTAACACTAATTTTCTGTCACATCTGTATCTGTTCCATAGTGAATACAAATATATTGGATTTTTTTGTTAGATTTTTTCTTTATTTCATCTTCAGAGGATACCTTATACATATATATATATGTATATAATTACAAATTTTATCTCCTGTGGAAAATTTCCATAAAGAAAATACCACTTTTTAAAAAAAAGTTTTAAAATCAATATTTTACAAAGGTAGGTAGCAATTTCCAATACACCTATCATTGTTTTACCTGAATTCAGATGTGTAGGCAATTGCTTTGATTACTTCCTTTTTCTGTTAACTTTTTCAAAGACTGAGAAATGAATTCATCTGCAGGGCTACATGCTCTTTTAAAATATAGTTCTGATCTTTATATAGTAATGTAATTTAGATTAGTACCTAATTCTCTAAAGTCCACAATTTAGGACAGCGCAGAATCTACTGCAGCAACTAATTAAACACTTACTGTAAGGTTAAGTTTTTCATTAAATCAATAGGCCCCTAGTGTCAGTTACAAAGCCCTAATTACTATGCTGTAAATTTAGATTGAATTTGAATTAAGGACTGATTTCAATCTAACCACAGCATGTAAATATTGTAAATTACCAGAATTACAGTTCAATAAAATTGAATGGATTTCACTTTAGATAAACTAAATGCAAATAAGCCTAAGAAAAAAACACAAACCTGCAGAAATTTCCCAAACATCTGCACAAGAGACTTACATGTGCAATCTATAGCACAGTGCTTTGGCAAAGAGCATGCCAGAGCTTCAAAATGCTGCCACCGTTTACTCTAAAATGTTTTAAATATTTCATTATCTGTTCTGAAAAAGAATAAATTTAATCTCTCCCAAGTGATCAAGTAAAATGATGGCTAATGTGCCCACTTACTGTGTTGCTTTAGTTTGATGACTGTATTGTTGTGCTAAAGCACAGTATGAAATCAGGTTATCAGGTTATAACTGGCAGGGATAAAAAAAAAGCAGTGCTGGGAAACACAAAACAACCCATTTTCAAGGCATGAATCATGCACTTTGAAGACTCAAAACAAGTGTAAAAATTACAGACAATGGCACTCTAATCAAACGAGTGCAAAATTGAAAATAATTGGGAGTTTGTGGACTTTCATTCACCTTCAAACAAGCGCTGTATCCACAGGATATTAATAAATTTGGGGAAATAGGCAATATGCTAGGTTACACAGAAAATGAAAAATCAAAAATGCCTATATTGAGGGTCATACATATGATTATTAAGAGGTTTCTACTCCCCTGCTTATGTTATTTCAATATATGCAGTAAGAATTATATTAATAGCCTTAAGATGTACTTAAAAAAACAATTAAAACACTGAGTAATTTTTTTACACTTTTCACTTCATTAATAAACTTAAATAGCAGAACAATAAAAGTTGGCTGAAAAAATAAAACCCATAAAATTAATATTGTCATGAAGGCTCAGAAAGTGCATAGATTAAGGAAATTAATGATAATTTTCATGATTGTGTGCTTGAGAGATGCCAAACGTAAACTCAAAACTAGTAAATAATGAAGTAATAATAATCCTCCTTCAAGAAAAATATCCATTATTCTCTTTTCTACCAGAAATACAATTATGCCACCTGATTCTTCAGTACAGTTATGGTTTTGTTTCCTTTTACAGAGCGCATTTTATGGGGTCTTTGATCTGTTCATGCTTCACAGAGTTAAACACTGCCAATGCCGTTTGTAGGCACATGCCGGGTGTCTGATAATTTACAAGCTGACAGCACCACAATTTTAAAAACTCTTATTTCCTGTGAGTGTTAAAATTATATCTCAAACCACAGAATGTTTTAATGACTCCATGTCATCAAGAAAGGTAATAATACTTCAGCTTCATCAGCCGAGCATGGTAGCCAAAGGTAGCAAGTAATTTACTACATGTGACCTACGTAGGCTTTCCACATTAGGAAAATCAAACCATTCTCTGAAGTGCTCATCTTAGCATTCCACTGGAATGTTAAATTACTGACTGCAAAGGAAATGATGTTTCACTTAAGTTTGGAGTTTTGCACAAGTGGAATGCATGGGCCAAGCTGCAAAAAGCTCCAAATTAGGTAACAAAAAATTACTTGTGATACTTGTCAGATTAGAAAATAGGGTAGGTTTATACCACCTACAACACATACAGTGTATTGCTAAATGTAGGAAACATGGCAGAATGAATGAGTACTTTTACAATTGTCCTTCATGTCTCATAAGGGGTCCTCTGCCTATCAGCTTTCCACCTTCATGTCATATCCTAGCAGATAGAACAAGATATTCCCTGTTGTGAATCTGCTGCTCTGGCTCCCATGCTTACTCCTAAGACTAGGAGAATCATCTCTGCTCCAGGGTCTCTAGGTTTGAGCAAAGGTAAGCAGAAATCTCAGAATAATTTAGATTGGAAGGGATCTTTGGAAGTCATCTAGGCTGATCCCCTACTCCAAAGTTAAAACATGTTTCTCAGGGCTTTGTCCAATACAGTTTGAATATCTGAGGACCCTCCTCCACAGCTTAGACTTTCCTGCATGGTGGAAAAAACTACATCAGTTGAAACTTCGCTGTTGACCATTAACTCTTGCCCTTCTACACTGCATGTCTGAGATGCAGCTCCATATTCTCCACCATGACTGAGCTGAAAGCAGGGATTAGATCTTTCTCTTAGCCTTCTCTTCTTTAAGCTGAAGCAACTCACTTTCCTCAGCTTCCCTTTGTACGTGACACTCTGTTTGTTATTCTCTCTTGCAGCTGGGGAACAGAACTGGACACAATACAGAGGAATAATCGCTCTCCTCAACCTGCTGCTTGCGCTGCTCCCCAGTATGGTATAAGCCTTCATTGTTACAAGGCAATACCAAAACTAAAACACTTTTTATCTGAGCAACTGTGATTAATTGTCATTTATCTAGATGTGGAAAAAAATGGCAATGTAAGTGACAATAACTTGACCCTGTTCTGCTTCACCTGTCAAGCACATGATTTTAGTCAGTATTGGGAATTAATCCCATAATTTTTAGGGCAGAAGACCTGAATGTTTTTAGTGCCCCATCATTAAATATTGAAATATCTATTGGTAACAGGTAGTTCATAATTCTGTTTTATGGTTATAAAGTCAACTGTTCACATTCTGTGAAAAAAAAATCTAGCTCCAAATATGAATCTACCCTGAACAGTGAGCATATAAAACTCCAACTATTGTTACTGAAAACACTAGACAGCATGTTTGGAATGGCTTTGAAATGCTAGTTAAAATTACCACTGCTTTTAAAAAAAGCAAACAAACACCCAGCAGTCTGGGACAAAGGTAGCAATAAAAATACTAGTTTTTAAATATATTTCTTTGTAAGAGTTATTATGGATTTGAATGAAAATATATTTTAGAACAGGCATTAATTGAGCACACTGGCAACATGCACTGATGCTCTTTTCCGTCAGCTTTGGGTTATGTATGCATTTTAACATTTAACTTCACTGCATGCAAAATCCAGAAAAGAAAAGTGTGCATAAAAATATACAGGGCATTACTTATTTATATGTAAAACCTTTATTCTATTTTGTTATTTTAGATTAAATCCCGTTTCAATTCTATTCTCTCAGGGAAGCACTAACAGTTTGAGCTCAGCGTGAAAGCCATCAAACACTTGAGCTGAAATTTAGATTGGGCAATTTTGCCTGGTGAAGTAGAAAAGGACATGTGGAATGGCAGAGAACAGAATGGCTTATGGAAAGGCAGATGTTTTAATAACTTGTTGTCTAGTGGGAGCCTCAAATATCTAAATTTAAACACTGCAATATATTAAAGTGCACTGCTGTCAGGAAGGGTATGCTCCTTTACCTTATGAATCAGAGTAAATGTGCATATTTATTGTGTGTACAGACTCCATAAAACATGTATTTTACAACTGAAATTAGAATTAATTGGAGGGTGCTAAAGAGATTATCTCAGACTGCAAAATTTTGCTCAAGTCTGCATTGCAAAATACATCAGGTCAGAGCCTGGGTAATTTTCATTCTTGAGTTTTGACTTGGACCTGTCTTCCTGTGTGAGTGGACTAAATAGATACCTAAGATCTCCCTCCTACTAAGATTCTTTTTGTTTCAGCATGTCAACCTCCTGTTAATTCACACTGGGTTTGAAGCAATATTTGTCCTTCAGCAAATTGTTGGAAGTATGCAACGAATTTACCTAAAAAAATGTCCAGAGAAAAGCTAGAAACCTCCTGTGTGAAGTTCTTTACAGAAAAAATTCTCTCAGGATGTCTGGAAATAGTGATTTACTCTAATTCACCCTGGCTGCATAATTTACAATCTGGCAGAATTAAGATGACTAGGGAAGAAAAGTCTTATTAATAAGCTAGCTTCCCATATGTTCATGAACAACTGGGTCCTATTAAAGAACAATGAAGGCCTTGTCACTCGACTTTTGGAGATATTACACCAGTATTTATATACTGTTTTGTGACACAGAACTCTTAATTGGCACCTTTCGCATTTGTCATCTCATATGCTGTCCCCCTTTTCTTGAAGTATTAGGCTACGTTTTACTTATAAATATTGAAAATACTTCAGGTATACCAAGAAGAAATAGTAAATAAAAGCTATTTTAAAATATGTATTTCATATTGAGGGTTTAATTTATGGTTTATCAGACATGTTTATGCATTAAATAAAAAGACATGGAAACATTTCTACAGATATGGTGACAAAGTGAAATTGGGGGTAATATTTTTTGAAAGTTAATGACTTATAGAATATATTGGAATGATTTTTAAAGTAATAAATTTCACTTTGAAATGGTATTTACTTGACAGTAATTATGGCACAGACACAATAAAAATCTGCATAAATGAAAATGAAATAAAGCCTTGCAAGCTTTGTGCCTCTGCACATTTTCAGTGGTATCTTTAATTCTGTTTTAGGGAGTGGATTGCCAGTTAGGGTTAGCAGGGCCTGTTGAAATAAACAAATACCAGATTTAAAGAAATAAAGAAACAAAGATTTATTGTGCAAGCTTAATGGAATATTCTCACACAGAGATATCACTTCTGAATTAGGAAGTCCTTGAGCTAGACATTACTGCAGACTAAAAATAAATTAATGGAGAAAATTAATTTTCCCTTTTCTTTCTTACTCTATTCCCCCCCCCCGCTTTTTTTTTTTTTTTAAAAAATCTTATCTAGGTCTCTGGTATATGATGCTAGGTGGATTTCAGGCCTGGCCATTAATGTTCTTATAACCCAGTGTTTAATAGACACAGTCTAAGAGCTTACACAGGAATCACATGGGAAGCACAAAAAACAGCGCTGAGGTAAAGCAAAGACAAGATGACAAGACCATAGGGGCTGAAAACATGTGGGAGACAGAGTTTGTGACCAAGTTTGTACAGTCCTTACAGAATGTATTAGAGACAATCCTTGAGGATTTATCTTGTTCTATTAGTAAGAAATCTGTAGGAACTGTGTATTATAAATAGACCCTTCTTATGCCTTTGCTCAAGAGGACAGAGCTAACAAGGCTCTTAATGTTTCTAAACAATCTTTCTGTAAACAGATCCCAATCACTCTGTGCTGCATTGCCTTTAACTGAGAAAGCAGACTAGACTTGCTGCTGGCTGCTGAACTGCACAGACTGCGACTGGAAAAAAAAAGCTGCATCTCAAAGCTTCGCTCCTTCTAACCCTTTTTTGTTGGATGGGAGTTTAGTGGGCAAGATTACATCCAATGCTCTTGTTTCAGGGAAATACTGTTGATCAATTAATAAAAAATTGAAGGAAGGAAATGCATGACAGGTATTCTGCAATAATAACAACCATAATTACAAGCACCTTAGTTAAACTACCTCTGAAATAGCTAGGGCTGCATTTGGGAACTGCTTGACTAACATTTGCCCCACTTATCCTCCATTTCAATTTAATATTCTTAGTGCTAGTGTTGCCTATATCATCAATGTCAAAAACTAAAAAGTCTTATCTTCAACTTTCATTCCAATGCTTCAAAAGAGCTTTGAATTTGCATCTTACTCTAGGGAAGATGTAGTTTAAAAACATTTTTGCCCAGCTTGCTCCATTAATTTCTGAGGAAAATGCACCTACTGCTGTGAATATGACAGTTCTCAACCTTGGTGTTTTTACAGGATGTCCCTCCCTAGGGAACAACCAACACCATTCTGACTTACCCTGCTGGAACTGCACCTCCTGCTGGGTAATCAGCTACTGCAGCACTAAGGGAGAGACCTCAGTATGATTAACTGGATGCCCCTTGTGAATGCTAAGGAAAAAGAGAACTGCAAGTTTTCTAGGGGGAAAAAGTGCTTTTAGTAATTGTGTGTTTTCAATTCAAGCAGCTAATTTACAGTTGCATAGAGTTGCTCAATTACCAGCAGCACATAGTATTTTATACATCTCAGTAAGCTTTAACTTAAAATAATATTCATCACTAATATCTATCAAATATATTTTTCTCCCAATTATTTCTGTGAGTCAAGAACAAAATTAATTTTGTAATGATTATCTGACTCAGGTAAAGCTGATTTTATATTACTCTAGGCCAAAGCCACTGACAAGGGCACAAAAAGGATTATTTTTCAGCAGTTTTCAGCTCAGCTAAATCAGCAGATAATGCCATCTATGAGGCACAGTGATCCTGACCTAAAGCCCTCCTCATTGTTAATGTTTCTCACATCTCAAATATGCCTCAATGGCAGAAAAATATTCTATAGCCATCTTTGAGCATCAAAAAAAAATTAATCTTTTAGAATTCTTTGGATTTTATGCTGCTATTTTATTTCAGCTGTCTCCCATACCAAATGACACTATCACATGAACACAATATATTTTATATAGTCAGTGGTGATAATTTGGTATGACTTTATTATATGCAGACCATAAAATAAAGACTCCTATACGTCTATTAAAAAATAACAAAATCAAAACCAAAGCACAAACCCCAGTAGAAAACACACAAAAGAAAACAAGTTTCTCTGCCAAAGAGCAAATAAAGCAAAAAAGTTCACTGTTATTGACTGCTATTCACAACAAAAGCAGTTTGTCTTCATCAGCAACAGAAAAGCATGTGGAATTTCAACTGAAAATTTCATTCATAGCTGCATTTATTGTTTGAATTTTTATGCCATAACATTTGAAGTGAATTGTTCTTGGCTTTAAGAGATTTTCAGTCATTAGTTAAAAGAAAAACTGATTTTCTTTTCAGATGTGTTAATCAATCATTTAGATACTGTTTAAATTCTATCGTTTTTGTACTTAAATATGTATGTTAGTAATAGGATACGATTGCCATGCTGGACAGACAATCTCCATTTTGCCAAGTATCCTCTTCAACCAAAGGCTGTGTAATTTTAAATTTTCACATGATTTTTGATTCTGCTAATTATGTTGATTGCCATCAAAACCATCTGACAAACAGTAATGAACTGTACAAGTGTTTATCAGTCAGTAAAGAACTATTCTGTTCTAAACCTGGGGAAGCTAAGACACATAGAAGTGTAAAGAAGTTTCTAGGGCAAGTAAGTCAGAGCTAAGGCTAAAAAACCAAACCTTTTTGTAATTCTGCTGGATGATTGCTCTAATAAATGGGCTATAACCAAAGACTGTTTGTGTCACAGCATATTAAAGTTATCAGATTACTCCTTAAATGTAGTTATTTATTGCAAAAAAACCTCTAGGTCTCAGTAGGTGGCCTAATGTACTATGAAGACACCATTCTGTTCTTTAAAATCCTGTTTAAAGTATTTCTTTTTCACATTCTGTGATATGCACAGAAAACCTTGGCAATAGCTGGTTTGCAACTGTCTGAGGCCAATTACTGTCACACTGACCCCTATCTTATTGTCCTCTTGACCTTAGCCAGCTGACTCTGACTTGCTTTGGCCACCATGCTTCATTTTTTCCTTCAACTTCCCATATTCCCAGCTCTCTCCTACATCTCTTCCTTGGTGTTCAATCTAACACCTTTTAGACATTAAGTAGATATAGAAGGAAGGCAGAGAACACGATATGACATGCCAAAAGCTGTGTAATATGACATGCTGTTTCTTAGTTCCTTTACAGCTGATGAACTGGAGACAGAGAGTCAGACTCTTTTGGAGCTTTTGGAGCTCAGGAACATTGAGTACTTTGATACACAACTGTGCAGTCTCACTTCAAGAAGTTGCTTGTGCAGTCCTGTGTCAATTATACAAGAAAATGTAATAATAAAATGATCAGTGTAGTGTTTGCTAGCACATCCAGAGGAACACCACATACATGTTGGTATAGGTTCTTTAGACTGTGATTGCAGCACTACTAGTCTTAACTTCTGATGTCAGATTACAATAAACTATTTTATAAATAGTTTCTATGTGAATTATTAAGAAAACCCCTCTGAAATCATATCTCACCCTGCTTTGATCTGGAGGTTGGAGCAGGGACTCCCAATGTCCCTTTCCACATAAATTATCCTATAATCTAAAAAATCTTGTTTTTCTCTTCCGAACCTGGTGGAGACCAAAGCAGCCAGTCACTTCTTTCTTTTGCACTGTTAAGATGTTCATATTTCATAGGAGTAGTACTTCCTTTTACTCTACATACTTTGGTTACCCCAAATGAAAGAAATTTTTATTCTTCTCTCCCTTTCTCCTTCCTTATATTCCCCTCTTGTCTTATTTTACAGATGATGTTTCTCATGTCTGTTCTAAATTCTCAGTTCTTCTCCAGCTGCAACCCCCCATTTGCTGAGTAACTTCAGCCAATCAAAATCTCATTACTAAGACCTGTTTCATCATACAATTCAAGTCACATTGCCTTATTTCTGGTGTCCACTAAAAATTCACTTTTGGTTTTTGCCTTTTATCTTATTTGTATATTTCATCATCTGATTGATCATTTTAGTTTGATCATTTGTATCTTTGCTTCCACTGAAACCCGGACATACAACAACATCAGAGAAACAGCCCATGCAGTCATTGCTCTACAGTAAATAAAGAGCTGCTCAGAACCCACTTACTGTAATGTTCATGGAAAAGTACCAGAAGATAATGAGCAAGGTGGTAACTGGTCACATTCTATTTGAATAATAAAAATTAGGTGGTATTTTCATTAGGTTTTCTCTCTGCTGTGTTCATTGGCTCCCCCTCTCAGATGTGGTCTTATCATGTGTTTAAGCTTTCTGATATTTGGGCTGTCTTTAATTTTGGAGAATTCACACCACAAAAAAGCTCTGAAACTTACAGTGATCACTGAACATCACTGCATTACAAAAACAAGAATAACAGCACGGTTCACAAGGTGAGGAAAGATACAGACAGGCTACAGAATCACATAGCAATTATTAGTCCTTGGAGACAAAAATTATATCTGTAGATACACATTATTATTTTCCAATTACTTTATGCTGGTCATTATAAATGAGTCAGTTAAAAAAATTCCTGCCAAAAGAAAAAGAAAATTATAAAAACAGTGATAGCATAATGAAATTAATGTATTTCTTAGTCATAGAAAATTTACACCACCAAAGGAGTGTTTCATAAAAGGTACTGTCATATTACATTAGACTCATAAATAAATTTAAAGGAAATTCTTTAAAGATCATGTATTTGACACTTTTTGTCAACAGAATTCCTGAAAAATTTGGGCCCAAGTCATGATGGAAATTAAATGTTTGTTCACTCCTCCCGCTGGATCTAGAAACATAAGATATGTTGCCACTTTTCAGTCATTTCAGGGTCAGTCAAAAGCCAGCTGACCTGCTCTGAGATTGCCATTAATTTTTACAAAGTGTTTATTGATTGTCATTAAATGGATTATAAAAAGCATCAGTGAGTGAATAGGGATAAACATATGCAAATAAAGTCATGGGTTGAGATGAAAATGTTTTGATTAGGTTGGATATAGTGGCCTCCGTGGCTTTGCATCATGATATTGTTTTGTAATTAAGGCGATTATCCATCTGTGAAAATGGTGAGCCACTTTAAATCAGAAATATATTTAGCATTTACTCCTTTGTAAACTGTTTTCATCCTCATAGCAACTTCTGGATGGGACTACAGGTTTGTTTTGGTTTCTGACTCATTGATTAAACCATTAAACAACAGCGCTGTACTACACAGCATTTAGCATCTGAAGCAGGACTGTGAACACAGATTACTGCAAGTCAGCTTTCTTCGAAAGATGAAGGCCCTTCTAGTCACTGGCAGCAGATGCAGTAGGGCTCTGCCTCCTGAGTCTATACTACAGCTCTAGAGTCACCTGTCGATCTCAGGCACACCGATATCTGCTGGCATAATTCCCTCACGTTCCCTTTGCGCTAAAGGCTAAGCAGTAAGGGCTGTGTCAATGGAGAGAAAGTGTTGGTAGTGTTCTGAAATATGTCTGCAGTTGCAGCGCAGACACTGAGTCAAAGTAATGTCCAAAAGAGAATAGCAGCTGAGCTCTGGTAGCGAACTGATGAAAGGAAGGAAAAAAATAGAGCAAAGTAGAGAAAACATTCAGAGGCAGCAGAATAAATCAATAAGATTTATAAAATGCTATGGACTACATGATAAAAAAAAAAATACTTGCAACAGACATAGCAATAAGAGGCAATTAGATAGTTATATAGTCACAATTTATCTTTGTAGCCTGTAAAAGTTTGGGGGGCAGTGGTGGAAGAAATTCAAATGCTTGTATTTCATATAACACACATTCATAAATTACTGATAAAAAATGCAAAAGAAGTTCAATAAGGTACTAGAAATGGTGCAGATGCTGCCCACATCAGGCAGGATCAGTTATGGCTTAAGCTGATTTTAGTGCCCAGCTGGAAATCAGCTTTGATGTGTAGGAAAAGTTCATGGGCTGACTCAGAACAGTTTAACAAAGCGACTGGTGAAGGCTAGATCTGGGCAAATATTTTTACACTTTAAGCAGCCCTAACAAAATGTGAACTTCTAGTTAATTCTGCTATGAAATATCTAGGATCTTACTTGATCGCACTGCAGAAGTAAAGAGTGTTTTCCCTGGTGTGGAGAGAGAAGCAAAACACCAAAGAAGAATCCTAAGCTAGGTGTCACAGCTGAAAACCAAGTATTCTAATTTTAACCAGTTCATAAAAATAAGATTTTAATAATTTAACTCAGAGAAATGCAATAGCCCACCTCTGCTCAAGTAATGCATTTGACTGAACAACAGTTTGGAAGAATTACAGGCTTGTCTCTTGCACCTGTTTATGAAGCATATGTAAGTGATTTAAAGAAGGAAAGAAAACATTTCCAGTGACACATTTTAAGAAAAACAAAAAATAAACAATGAGAGTCTTTAAAAAATTTACACACAGAGGAAAAACCTCATATCTCTAGGGTCACAAATATATCTTAGCACTATCTTGTTTTATTACTATTAGCTGTAATTCCTAAATAAATAATAAATGCTTTGCGGGGGTGGGGGGGGAAGCCAAACCAATATAAAAATGTGGGCTGTTATACTGTTTAATTATGAATAATGTTAACAATTTTATTAGTTTTATTGTTTATAGTTTCTTGAACTTTTCCAGTGGTTCTGGAAAATGTGATATAACTGCTGCTTAATTGTGCTCTGTCCGAAGGAAAATTACTTCTTATGAAATCAGGCTCTGTTACGGAAGACAACACATCCATAAGTAATTTTATGAATTTTCTCTGAAGTTATATAATAACAACTCAAATTCCCCACATTCTATCAGAAAACTAAAAGCTTATTCTTATACCAATATACTTCTATGAAAATTAAATTTACACATATTTTGAATTTGTTGTACTAAAGTATGTTCAAATTTCATATGTGCACTCAAGGGCTGACAATAGACTATTCAATGAGGGTTTTTTCCACAACAAATAAATCTGTGGGGAAAAAACCCAACAACCACTCTGAGATAAACAAAGCAGCAAATAAAAGAGAGGATGAAAATACAGTTTTGCCCTTGATGTTTCTAGTTGGTCAGTCCCTTGATGACTGTATCTATTCTTCTGAAGAGATGCTTACTGAGTTGGTGAAAATGTTTTAGCATTTAAGCATTTTTGTTTCCACCAAGCTGTATCAAGGAAAATTAAATTAAATTTGGTGCTAGCAATTATTACTTCCTATCTGTGACATTGCTGTGTATTGTTTTATTGGTAACAGACCAGGAGAAATGATCCCAATCAGCATCCTAAGGAACATGTGGTTATTCCCCATATTGGGGGTTTCTTACAATACCATTCCACGTGGTACATCATGCTTCTGTGTACCTATTCAGTTTTTGTACTGAATGCAAAAACCCACGGAGATTTTTATAAATTCACATGGCATGTAAAGGATAAGGAAGCAAATGTACATTGGCTGCTTAACATACCCAAGAAAAGGGTAGGCATATGGTAGCAAAGCAATAGGTGATTTCAAAAAGAGAGCATTTCAGGCAGAAGAAATTACTTATGCTGGGAGGTTAAGGAAGTGACTATACTGATGTTAGAACTGTGGAAACATTAAATATGAATGAAATGCAGAAATAGCTTAAGGAAAGGTAGTAACAGGCTAGAAGCAAAGGATGCGACAGAAAAGAGCTCTGGGAATGAAGAACAACGGTAATAAAAGAGACAAAGAGGTAAACTGACAGAGAGGAACATTTAGGATTTGTAAATGAGCTCTGCCAAAAGAGAAAAGGAATGTTCATTGGAGTGGAGTCAGTGAATGACAGGCAGAAGAGAAAATTTTGTGGAAAGGGCAGTATAGAAATTTACAACAAAAGAGGTTTAAAAGATTCTAGAATCAAAACCTTTTTGTCACCTCTACTCTAGATTATGAATTTCAGAAAATTAAGAAAAAAGATGTAAAATAGAGAGGGAACAGAACTATCTGAGTCAGAATAAAAGGAGAAGGACAAGGAATTAAATCAGAACCTTACATCAATGTTTATAGTAATTTCCTCCTCTCAAAACCAGAATTTGGCTATCTGATGAAGAAGTATGCAGTTACAAAAATTGGTTTTATCCTGCAGAAGATAAAAGGACAATAATCTTGACGAAAATTGCTCTCTGTTTTGCAGGACAGTACAAACAGAAGCAAGTTGTGTGCTGAAAGACATAGGACAAAAATTCCAGAGGACAAAAATTGTGGGCCATGTCCTGTGCTTAAATCAAGACTGAAAAGGTGAAGTTGGACCACCACCTGGAAGTCCCAGTTTAGTCCATTGAAGGACTCTTAACAGCCTCAAGCATTTCTTTCTTTTATTGCCCCTCCCCTCCATGATATGTACACTAATTAAAAGGTTGAGCTACAAAATCCCACCCTGACTATATCCCTCCTACCTAATGAAGAAGTCCATAATATTAAATATATATTTATATATTAATATATGTTGATATATTATATGTCCTTGTTTTTAAAAAGACAATACAATGAATTGTACAGCTGATGTACAGAGAGATTCCATCAGACTTTTTCATATACTGTGGAGTAATTATGGGAGAATGAGACCATTTTCTTATGCAGGAAATAGCATATCTTTTATGATTTTTCTTCAAGGTGGAAATTTTTGATTTTACCATTTTATATTTAGTTTTGCATTTTTTGGCAATTGTGATAATAAAGTATCTTAAAACGTGCAATAGTGTATTTAAGCTCAACCACTATGAGACCAGAAAGCCAAGTAAAATGCATAAAATAAGTAATTGAAAAGGACTTTTTTTTCTGATGTAAAACAAGCTGAGTGAGTTTAAATAGTCTAAATAGTCATTACAGTCTGACTGTGATGTGTTCTTTCCTCCACACTTGCTGCAGCATTTCTTGTGTTATTATAATGGTTTCTAGAGCAATAAATTACAGACACAGAACCAACTGCTGAAAACTGTAGGCGGCTCACACAGCATGATGCAAATCACGCTGTTGGATACTCTTCCCTTGTAACAACAATTCCATTAGAGCACACGTGATTCAGCCCACCATAATACAATTTCTCTACACAGCACGGTTTTTGTTGGAGCAATGGAAGATGGAATTTTCCACTGCCAAAGGCCTTAATTCTGCAAAGTTCTTTTGGTGCTTGAACTTTGCGTGCCTGTGTAGTATTCTAGTAACTGCATGTACATAAAATAAGCAAATACATAGTCAAAATCAGTTAACAATGACAGGGCCACCTGAGAGCTATTTAACAGATTATGATAAATAAATTGGTGATTTTTTCAGCCTAATTCCTTGTGAAGTGAACAAAGCATCACAAACCCCCTCCTAATAAGCAAAAATTAGCAAGCAGAAGACATAGTCCAGGTCACTGAATGAAGTAAAGGATAACACTAAATGGTTGTCCCCTAAAGCAGATTTCTTTAAATAATGAGAAATGATTGATTCCAAAATGCTACTCTGCCTATTCAAGCAAGCTAGATCTTCATATTTGTAAGTTATTGTGCTCTAAGTAAGTTTACATCTTCATTTGAGCCAAATGTAATAAAATATAAAAGGTAAAGATATCCTTCTTCAAATGTCATTTAACGATAATAAAAATATACTAAGAAAGTGGGAGTCAGCATTACTTTTTTCACTACTCAAAGATAATATTGCTAGGACTCATATGAAATAGAATTATAGATGTGACAAAAATGAATGATTAATACCATGCGAAATTTGGTAGAGAATTGCCTAGAGAAGGCAATATTTGTAACATCCAATGTGTGTACATTTAAATAGGAGAGCCAGATAGAACAACCTACGTCTCAGGATGTGGGAGAAGTCACAGACCAATGGATAGAAAGGGATATGGGATGTTTGTTGTACATGTCCCTGCACTATTTGACACCAACTTGCACCTAGTATAGGGTACAGGTTGTTTTCTCAGGTTATAACCAGAATTCTAGTATTCACATTTCTTTCCATGAAACCCAACCCTTTTCTCCTCCTATTCTCCAGAAATCACCTGATAGCTTATACTTCTGATTTTACATTTGTTCTTGGTGATTATATATTAAATTTTGAGCTTTATATATAAGGGCTCTATTCCCATCCATCACTGATTCATCGCTTTAGATTTACTACCAGGAAAACACAGTTGAAAATATAGCTTTGTGGCATAAATAATTCTTATTATTTTTGTTTTGCTGACACAATGATAAGATTTTACAATAATACTAGCAACATTCCTATTCATCACTAAAGTGATTTAGATCTTAGCAACTCCATAGTGCTGTAGCAGAAGTATCTTCCACAGCATCTACAAATAGTTCATCACTGTGCTGGCGGAAGGAAAGGGAAGGGAAGGTGGTATTTTAAAAGGAAAATTGGGTAATGCATATTCTGGGAAAGACAGTCTGAGCCATCTACATATTATTTTCAGTCATTCAGTAGATACCCCAGTCCCTCTCTTTTCTGAGTGCAAATTTTATCCAGTATAATTTACTGATAGGTTGTCCTATTTACTGTTCTGTCATAGCTGCCAATATATATTTTTTTTATTAGCAACTCCTGAAAGATACAAACTTCTTCTAACAATGTTTGGTGCATCTTCATTTGCTCCTGCTTTCTGAAATTTCTGTATTACCTTCAGAGACTTATGCTTTACCACAGTAAAGGTACTTGTTAGAACTGTCCAGAATAAAAATGTCAAGATTATATTCTATATCATATTGATTACAGTTTGTGATATATAAATGCTGTTTTGATTTTTGCTGCTTATTTTTGTGGCTCACTTATAAATGATTATGCAGTTCACCTTATCTTCAGTTACAGACTTGGATGCAAAGACATAAATATACCTAGAAGAGTTTATTTTTCATAAGGGAATGATAAATTCCTAAAATGGACTTTGTAGTAACGTTAGGCAATAGCTAGATACGTTGTAATTTGATATGCAATACACAATAGTTTGATGTATTTCAGTTTAAGTTTAGCTCGCTTTTCTAATACTATGTAGAATAGACATTTGACATGCAAGAAAAAAATCCACAGAAATGTCTTGGAAAACCCTTTAAAGTGTGTTTTTGTGGAGTCATGTCCTTACAATTTATAGCATGTGAGGAGTATAAATTTAATCATTATCTGCAACTGGTTTGTTTTATCAGAATAATTTAAAAATAATCCTTAAAATTACAGGGTTTACTAAAGGTTCTGAAAGCTAAAACCCTTCATCTGTGTCTAAGAAACACGGATATGAGTAATTGTGATCTTTGCATTTCTACAGTACTCATCTTGCTGTGGATCTCATAGTATAATTTATGGCAGGCTGCAGATAACTGAGTTTATGCTGGTTGCTAACAGATTTAAAAGGTTGGTATATCATCCATAGATCAGAAGGATATAAGAAATCTTTGTTTTAACTTCAGCTTTTGTCAGGCTTAAGAGAAGTCTCACAAATATCTTAAGAGTTTGAATTAGTCTCTGATAAATGTGGGGCAAGGGGTGGGGATTGGGGAAGGGAAAAGGAGGCACTTTGGGGAAAGGAGGCACTTTCCATTGCAGGGGCAGCAGTGTGCAGTGTCACCCGGCAGCACACCTGCACAGCACAACGCGAACTGCAGCTGCTGCCAACACAACACTGCTCTGCCGACAACAGAAGCAAAGCAGCCACACTTCTGGGTTAGCTATTCTGGTTACATAGCCACCATTGACAACTGATGAGGTTTGATGCATTAACTCTACCCTTGAGAATTTAGCACTGTGCTATTTCTACATGTTAGAACGTTGGAAATGTAAACTATGAAAAAGAAAATAAAAATAGATACGTATGTAAACATATTTAATTAATTTTTGAATGTCAAAAATCAACTAAATTATGGAAAAATATCTATTATTATGAGTAACTTCCACAGATACTTTTCTTATGATTTCTTTATTTGTGTAAGACAAAAACGTTGGTCTGTATTTAAAAATTATTATTTTATAAATAAGAAAGAGAAACATAATCAATACATTAAAGTGAGAATAACCAATAAAACATTTAAAGGGCCATGCTTAATGCACCTCATTGTCACAGAGGCCTTTACTAAAGTTCTATTATGTTTTGGAATTGTTGAAAAGAGCACTACTGCAATTTAGAGATGATAAATTCAGACAAATTTTTTAAAAAGGAGAAAGCAGAGCTGCTTGGTTCTTCAGCACCACAAATTAAGATAATGATAAGATATTAAATCTTAAAAATAATTGCTTTGCTTGAATAAGAAAATTGCTAAAATATTACTACCAAAACCAAGGGAGACTAAACTGTGAAGACCCTATATATTTATAAATGAGAAATGTTTACATTTGTCAAACAGAGATTCCTATATACAGGTTTGTCCTCTCTCCATCATCCAACACCTAGCAATAATAAAGACAATTCTAAAAGGTAAATACAGCTACACACCTTTTTTTTAAATTAATTTGAAATATTGTCACTAATTAACACATGCAATTCAAATTTAAAAAATGTCTGGGACAATAATGCAGTAGCTGCTAGTGCTGCAGAAAGAGGCAAAGCAAAAGAAACAGAATTTAAAAGGGGGCAATTTCAATTTTCCTTGCGCTCTGAGGAATCTATGCAATTGCTACAAGAAGATATTAGAAAGACAGGAGGTGAGACGTTGACTTCCAGATGGAAACGCACAAGAAAATATTTAAGAGTGCTCAGCACTGACGTACAACAGTCTAGAAATGGATTAACTCACTGAGACCATATGAGCAGAAAATAACTTGAGTGCTGTACACCAACATGAATGTAGTCGGGTGATGAAAGAAACAGAAGGGCGAAGAACTACTGAAAATAACTATGACAGAGAGGTTTATAAAGCATGAGACTAACAAAAGTTCATTGTCATGTGAGTGAAACCAGTAAGATTTTGCAACCCCTATAGAAAGTATGTTTGCCTGCCACGAGACCTGGGAAAATTTCCTGCAGTGAACAAGGTTCTTACTTGTGATGAAAAATCTTTCTTGTATTTTTCACAATGGTCATTGATCAACAAAAAAGCTACAAGAAACTAACAAAGCTGAAATTTAAATAATGAGTAGTTAATGTTTAGACAACTGGTCTGCAGTATTGAATTCAGACATCCTTAAGAGAAAACTTCTGATGCAGGATGTCAAAGTTTGGTTTTTAAAACAAAGCACAAGAAAAATAGACTGAGCTGGGGGTCACTTAGGGGTCTATGTGCAGGTATTTACAGATAGATAGATAATGGGCAATATCTAAGACAAGCTCTTTGAAATGTCTCTCGGAGGCCTAAAATCTCAGAGCACAGGAATATGAGGTTCCTCCTTCAACTTGGCATCTTTTCTCTCAGAACATCTTTAAAACCTGACGCTCTAAGCCATGGTTTTATTTTCCTGAAATTGAGGAAGAGGACAGTCCTTTTTTTTTTTTTTTTACTTTGCAGTACTATTTCAGGAGGATACGCTTCTCTTCTGTTTAATGCATGTTCTTGGAAGAAAAATGTGTGTCTGTTTATTCAGGGGAACTGCCCTGGGGGAAGGGAGGAAATAAGGAATGTAAAGGTGCTGACATGTAGTACTTCAATGTGGTTATTGCATAGAAAAACAAGAGTGGAAAATGCCAAGCTCTTTTTTTTTTTTTTTAATTTTTCCAGCCGTACTGTTTTTGTTTTGAGGCTACGAATTTATGGTTGGTGGGGTTTTTTGCCATTTTTCTGGTCCAAGGAGCTTTGAATTCTATTCTGCGCAGCACATAATTTTAGGAGGCGATGGACAATTTCTAATTATGCATCTCAATCCAGAAATAGCATGTGGCATCTAGTATCTGCAGTATTCTTTAAGAAAGCAGATGTAACCCTAGAAGCTTTGCTGGGTTGTTTGTCTTCTTGGCCTTGGACAAAACCACAGGCTCCCTAAAAATGCCTAGGAATTAGCTAGACACAACATTACTCAGTTGCCAAGATCAAGGCATTTTTTCATGCAAAGAAATATGGGCTGTGGTTATTTCAGGTCAAAACCACAGTGTATTTGGAGTTAAAGTCCCTCCAGAGTCAGGCAGTAACTAAGAGAGGAATTTCTGAAATAGGTACTGGAAACAGAAGCCTAAATATTTTCTAAGGAATAATTTGGGTCACTTTTTTTAGACCTCAGTCTAGTATTTCAACATGCCATAGTTTGAGAAATAAACCTCTGAAAGTGTTAGACAAAATTATGTCTTCACCTATTTATACTACATACACCTAGGATAGTAAACACACCTCTCAGAGAGCTCAGATTAAGCTCGCAAAGGTTTCTAAGATCCTAATGTTACTGGGTACTAAGCAACAGACATCTAAAAACTTATAGTCTCATTTGTTTAGGAAACAGATACCTTCATAAACAGCACATTTATAAAAGGATTTATGTGGTTTCATTCTAACTGTCTAGTATCTAAGGAATTACAAAAATATAGTTAAATTCATTTTACTCCTTCTACAGAACTGGGATATAATTTTGGATCTTTCCCGTCTACTCAAACATCCAGTTTCAGAGGACTTTCAAGAAAATTATTTCAGATTCCTATTCCTCTGCTTTCTTTGTCTAAAACTGATCAACAGTTTTGATGTATTCAAAGCATGATGTAAAAATTTAACATAAAAGCAAAAGATACTTATTATCACTTATTGGAGAAAACCTTGTGAGCTTTTTAATCCATAAAGTGGCAGCATGTTGTCCAAAATCTTGCTGTATTTGGTGTCTCCTGTGCATATCAATTAACAGTTCACTGTTAACAGAAGTGTGAAAACACACAAAGCAAAGATAATTTCAGGTGACAGATTTCTTGCTTCGGGGTTGTGCATGAAAAATTTAACAATTCTTAGGTAAGCATTTATCCTAAAAAGCACTTTCCTGTGTAAAGGCGATGCCTTAAAAGGAATTTTAGATCCATATCATGCTTGCATTTTTATAACCTTTGTAATTTTATAACCTTCATCATTTTATAATATTTGATATCACTCATCATTCTTATTTGCACCTAAAGTTTGTGTCTTCTTAAATACATCATAAAATGTGTAATATTTATATTATTTCTCTTTTGCATTAAGTATTTCCATTACTCACCTCAGCCCCAAATATCTAATCTAATATGAAATATTCTAAACTTTGAACCAGATTAAAAAATTCATATACAGCTAAGAAGAATAAACTGATATTCTGTTTCCTCTTGTTATTTTAATAACAGTAGTTATTCCACATCCAAAAGTATCAAATTTCAATTCAAATTCAAATTGCAATTGAAAACCAAAATACAAACAGAACTAGAAGACTGATCCTTTAACCACACATTTGCAAGGACATACTTAGCCCACAGCATGGGTATGCTCTGGTGAAGGAACCTTAGTTTCTCAATTTGCTTTACTGATTACAGGGAACATATGCACGGTGTGTTTCTTTCTACCAATTAGTTATCCATTCAAGGACCTTCCTTATGCCATGGCTGCTTGATTTCCCTAAAAGCCTTTGACAAGGGGTTTTTGTTGAAAGCTTTTTGGAAATACATACATACACTATTCACCAGATGATGCTCACCCAATCAAAAGACATTTATCCACACACTTGGGTATTTTAAATTTACATTTAATTTTTAAAGAAAATTGACTTATCTAGCAAAAAAGGCTGTTCACTGATAAAACTACCATGCTTTGTAGTCAAGATCTGTAAAATATCTGTTTTAAATTTACAGGCATCATACATAAAAAAAAGGATTTGGTTGAATTATCAGCTCTAATAGAGGTGTGAATTTAAAAAATAATACACTAGTCATTGTCTAGAAGTGACTGTAAGTAGCTTTTAAACTAATGCTAACTTTAGTATAGTGTGGGAAATCTCATCATTATTTTGGTAAGGGAAGAATAAGCTTTTAGTATGCAAATTTGCAAGAAAAACATTTTGAAGAATTGCATCAGGTTAGAGATGTAAATGACGCCTAAAATGTCTCATTAGGTTTTGAATTGCCCTTATCTTTTGTTGCCATTTTTTTCTTTTTGTTTTCTAAGCATTATAAATCTTGTGGGCTTTAGGGGTAATTTTCTTGGTTGACTAAACCAGCAAGGGTTTTTCCAACAACGAATTATGAAACGCTTCTCCAAACTCAATTCTGCATGAAAATATGTATTGAGTAGAATAGAACCATGTAGTTTTATTTATTGAGTATTTCTCGGGATTGTTGTCTAACATTTTTGATTTTATTTCAAATGACTCAAGCAAATTCTGTAATACATTTGGTATGTTTAATAATTTATGTTTAAATTGAATCCAGATATCTAAAGCTTAATACAATGAAATATACATACAATTTATCTCTATTGAGAAAGAGACATCTAAAAATTTATAATGTGAGACTTCTTTATTATAAAATGCTTGGTTGGTAAGCAAACCATTTAAGCTCCTGTTTTAAAGAAAAAACCTTAACATTTGCTAAATATATCAGTTCACTCAAAATGTGAGTTATTGTACATAATCCTTTTCTCTGTTAACTTTTTACCAAAATAAAACATTGCATTGCCATATCCTAATGTTGGTATGAATATACTTTGGTGTATTTCAAATTATTATGCTGACATCCTCTTCAATAACTTGTAATTTTGAATAGGCTACATTATTGAAGTGATATCCTGAGGTATTTATTACTTATCCTTATTACTCAAAATAACTATGCTTAGGACAGTTTATAAACAGATTTAGGCATTTGCACTTGTTTCCACTATTGATAATCTGCTAGACAAATTGAACTACTTTGAACTAAATGCAGGATTATACCACAATAAGAAAGGGCTTACTATGTTTCTTATATTTTTTGTTTAAGGTTCTAGGAAATAGTGTTTACAAGACAGGTCCAGATACCTTAGATGACATTACTGCAATATGGCAAATTACTTGAGGCATTTCTTTGCAGAGATAAGAGATTACCCATATTATTGCAATTTGCAGAATGAGAGCTTAAGACATATTGGCTAAACTGAATTAGACTGAGTATTCCTTCAAATGAGGACTTCATAAGCCAATTGCAGCAAAACTGTGTTATTGAAGAGTTCCAATGGTTCAAATTACTTGCAGCTTTGTATTTACACGTTATGTATAAACATATGTGCATTTTCCACTGACAAACACACACACATATGTAACACGACAGTAAATTTATCTTTTCCAAATATTTAACCCGCATCCATCATGTCTTTAAATGAAATCAGTCCACTGTGTGAGCTGATTCAGATGCTTAATGTAAATATTCTTTATTTAGGTAGCAGTGGCCAGATATTTAGCAGACAGGTTGGATTTTGGTGCAATTTTTTTTCTTTAGAGGTACTAATCCTGTTTCTTCAGGAAGCAGAAGCTTTCTCATTGATATAAAACACTCCGTGGAGTTAAGTTTTTACCCTTTTTTCTTCTTCTCTTCAAGCTTAGCAAATAACTTGGAGACTTAAATGAAAAATAGATATGAGAGATTACAGTATCTTCTATAACTCTGGCTAAGTGATAAGAAATTGATTCTTTTTTCTTTAGCTAATTGCCTACTTCCAAGAAAAATTCTCCCATGAATTCTTTGCCTGGGGACCATGGTACAGTAGAAATCTAAGAAATGTACATACTTTAAAGTCAACTATACTGAGAATGTCTAAGTGATTTTTGAAGAGTAAAATCATACGGTTGTATAAAATTTTGCAGTTCATTGCCTGGAGTATGCTGTGCCACTCTTAGGTACTACATCTAGAGAGCCCATGCTTGTTGCTTGGCTATAATGGAAAATGAAATTTTAAAAATATATATTAATCCTTTAATGGTGTTGGATTAGAGTGGCTAATGTGAAAACAATCAATACATACTCTCTGAGCTAGAAGATGTAAAATTATGGCCCTGCACTCTCTAACATTTACTTCTCTTCATAATCATATTGTATTGCAGAGATACAAAAAGAAAGTGGGAAATCTTGTAATGTATTTATACAAATGGTCCTCTGAAAACTTTTTAATACTGTTTGAAAGAAACTCATACATATTCCTACTCTTAATCTTTCAATTCTCTCTCTGATCCTGCAGTTAAGGGGGATGAGCAATCAGCTGAATGGTGCTTAGTTGCTGGCTGAGGTTAAACCATGGCACTGAAATGTATACATAGAATTACATATAAATACATAGATATACATATAATTAGTATATCTCCTAACCACAAAAATTTTCTTAAGATAAACTCGTAATGATTCTTTTGAAGCATTCAGTATAGACAGTGTCTTCTGAAAATGAAGACCTTCTTTATCCTTCTGTTGCAAAATCAACTTCTCTTTTTAAAGACTGCTAAATATATAAATTTTTGTCACAACCCATCACTGGATATTCTAATTTATCTTACCAAGAATGTTGTAGGACCATTTTGTTAGGTAGTGTCCAATCTTATTTTCAGATTTTTCTCTTCATGAGACTGACCTGACGAGGTCCTACTTCCTACAAAGAGATGTTCTGCATGTCAAAATAGCACTGGCTGCAATGAAAGTTGATTTTTTGCAGTATGCCTGAGTAAGCACATTTCAAAATAAAGGCTGAAAACCAATATGCTTTGTGGTGCACATGCTTCCTATGCTTGCCTCCAGTGCATCCTTTCATAAATTAAAACTGAGCTGTGTTTTATGCTATAACTAGAGGTTAGAAGCACAGTATACTTTTTGGGGATCTGAAAAAGCAATGAACATTCATTAATTGGGAGAGGGAATATTGAAAATGATTATTTTATATTATTATTGTATATTTAAAAAAATTGAAATAATAATATGAAGTTTTCACAATTCATCTCACAACTAATTGATAAGTATTTCAATGCTTCAGCTTGATACATGAAACAGCATAGAAATCAGAAAATACTTAGAAACAAAATTCCATTTTGCCAATTAGACTACTATATATACACCTATATTTTTCCAGAAGAACACTTGTACTTTTACAAAGAGGACAATGACTTAAGGTCTATGATTCCAAAGCCACACACCACAATATGCTTTGGGACCAGAATGTATAGACAAAGGTCTGTAGGCTGCTCAGGTAAGGATGCGACGATCTGAAGGAGACATGTTAGCCTGCCAAACATCAACTGCATGGCAAGTGGTAGCTGTTCCTCCAGCCATGTACAGAATGCTTTCCCCCCATACTTCCCACTGAATGCCTTTCCTGGTTCTGGAAAGGACAAGGTTAATTATTACAATTTCTGGGAGGCGGCATGGCTAGGACTCAGAGGTTATTCTATACCAACTCATATCATTGCTGGGGGTGGAGGAAAGTGACTCTCTTCTGAGGAGAAGGGGCTCTTGCCCAGTAGAGTAAATGTGGCAGAGGGAGCTGTCTGCTGGTTTGTATCATCCTGGGCTTCCCACGTGAATCTGTTCTTTCTTGTACCCTCTGTCATTAGTATTGTTGCTGTTACTGTGTGTTTTCTTGTGTCATTGCTGTTTCCAATAAATTGTTCTTATCTCAACCTGTGATCTTTACCTTCTGCACCTCCAATTCTCCTCTCCAGCCTGGAAGGGGGCAGGGAAAGCAGGGAGTGACAGAGGAGTGCATAGTTTGAAGAGTCTCAGTGACCCTTCAGACAGGGGTGCTGGGTTGGGCAGTACCATTCCTAAACCACAACAATGCTCACTATGTGCTGGAAAGAAAAAGACACCTGTAATCAAAAGAATATGTTCTTTACTGCCATTGAAGTTTACATACCTCAAAAACAGAAACAGGACAGGCTAGGGGAGAACAGGCAGTTGTGAGTTAACTTTTACTTTGTCAAGGTTAATGTTTACAAATTGAATTCTGAGCTTAGTGATAAAGTATTGCCAGCTATAGCTTCTTACCCCTAGGCTTTATGCTGCCTGTACTTCCATCAAAGCGTAAATACTGAAAACTTCAGATTGTATTAGTCATTGTCTTGGTCCACCTAATTTTTTCTGGTGAATAAAACAACATTATGTATTAATTTTAGATTAGGCTAAGACTTCAGTACTCCTGTAATTTTTGACCAACAGAATTGTCTTTGTAGAGACAACACACATATATAGATACACTAATTAATTCAGAAGTGGAGCTCACTGTGCATCTGTAGGAAATGAATCACTTAGAGTAATCACAGAAAATATAGTGAGTATGCTCTATTTTGGATAATAAGAAGCAGAGATACATATGAAGGATCCTTCAGGTTGATATGTTAATTATACTGAACATTCCTTGATGCCTGCTGTTTCAATACTGCTACAGAAGCATGTGAACCTGTTCACAACAATCACACTTCACAGTCTTTGTTCTTGATACCATCAAGGTCTGCCATGTTAAGTCATGTTTATAACTTGTCACAAGAAATCTACTCATGGAAGTCTCAGACCCATGTGCTTATTAGAACTGCTGCTTGACTGGTTCCAAACCATTTTTTCTACATCCTTACTAGTACTCATCATTTTCAAGTCATCAAGTAGAGGGGAAGAATTTACTTCTCTCTTACTCAAAAATTCGTTATATCTTAATCTTCCAACAAAACCAAGTAATACTTGACACTTTTACTAACCTCATATGCACGTGTTTCAAATTATTTTTAAATCCAAGTTTTAGGCATATTTACAGTGTCCATCTTTGTGTTGTAAAAGACAAAAGCTTTTTAATTTTCCTTCTTTTTTTAAAAATCAAACCTTGGAAAATATAATGGGTTGGCGTCAATTTAATCCAATGTAATTTTAGTAAAGTATGTTAGGATGCAGCATAGTTATCAACCAGTATTTGCAGGCACAGTGATTATTTTTACAAGCTACTTTGTTTTGATGTGGACCAAACTTACGGAAGTCAATGAAGAGATTTTATTTCCATATTGTCATAAGAAAGTCTTATGCAATTTTTAGTAACATTCACATTTGAATTTAACTACTAGCTTCCTAAAAATACTTCGCTCTAACAGAGTAAAAAAAATATTTGCTGTAGTCATTGAAAATTCTCTAGTAACTTAGATATTAAAAATCCTGTCCTGATTGTTTCACTTGACCACATTTAATTAAAGAGGTATCTTCAGCCTACCAAAATCAGCACAGAAGGACTGCCACAGAAACAGATATATATCTGTGCATACCAGTACATCAGACATAATCATGCACTTTTCTCTTACTTATAAATTTTGACAAATGTGTATTATCACTAATATTGTAACAAAACACCGTTCTTGGTATTTTTGTGTTAAATCAGACAATAAATCTGGTTCCCATTTAACAAATGCAGTCTAAGAATCAGGATCACTAAATAGATTTTTTTTAAAAAAGTTGAACACAATTGGAAAAGTGTCTTTTGAGATAAACACGCCAGCTGAAATCACTGTTATCATTCGAGGCAGACAAGAAGGCAGACAAATTCTCAGAGATGGCAACCAGAGGACATATGTAGTTAGATATGAGTCAATTGTGGTGAAGGATTATGGTGAACAGGTGTTAATTTGGTAATACACAGGTGAATCAGCATGGATTTTCTTCATGTAGGCACTCTATGGATTTTATTCTTTCATCTGTTAGATTCAGCTATTGTAAACACTAGTCAAAAATTTTATCAGTTAGATGCAGGAAAGAAGAGTGAATCGTGCTACAGTAAGATGTTTTTATAAAACGTGAGAAATACTCCGTTTATTTAAAAAACCCGAACCAAAACAAAAGGCCCTACAAAAACCAAAGCCAAGCAAATCTGTATGCTTTAAGGACCTAGGAGCTACAAGCAGTGGGATTTATTCCCCTTTGCCTTCCCCTCTGTGTTTTTCTCAGTAGCAGTACATTACCTATGCTCCAAAAACCAGCAGGAATTTTAAGTTCAACTACAATTTTGCCCTCACAACACGACAAAAATGCTACCTGAACCAGATCCATAACATCTCACATAAGGTCAAGGATATTCATACATAACAAGCTTTCTTGGAGGGGGCTAGTTTGATGTTGTCTAATGTACCTGCTCGAAACAGAGATTCTCAAACAAGATATCAAATTGATCACTAAGTCAGTAGAAGCTGGACCTTGTAAAGCAAAAGCACAGCCTCGCAGGAAAAGAGTTTGACTGTTGCATTCGTAAGCACCCCTTGCTGTCTACAGCCAGTCAAGAACTTGTCACTAGCTGTAAATGTGCTGTGCTTTTACTGACACCATCTCCAGCTGGGGAAAAAAATAGACTGATGGCCATTCTCCAAGGATGAGATGCCTTAAAAATATTTGTGAAAATAAATAGAGAATACTACTAACTTTCTGATATCAAGTGCCAAGTGTTTCAAAAGGGAATGCAGTTTCAGATTATATTGCTAATGTATCTTTTCCTAATATTTTGACAGACCCTTTGAAACCAGGTGATAAAACTGATAATAACATTTATCATAAACGATGGCATCCAAAGTCACAACAGAGGAAGCAGCAACATTATACAGAAACAGGAAATAGGGAAATACACAAGATTCTGATCTCATTAACTGACTAGATTAGAAACCAATAAAAATATTGGGGAAAATGAAGCGTCCTTCAGGTAGAATTTAGATATTCAGAGCCAAGACAGCTATGCGTAAGAACCATGTCTCATCCCATAGACTGTTCAGAAACAGCAAGCACCTACAGTTCTGCTGCCCAGTGTGACCTTAGGAACTACTAACTCACCAGAGTGGAGCATCTCAGTTTACATTTCTAAGGACACTACAGTCAAATGAGCATTTTATTTCCATGGAAAGGAGCCCTGGTTGCCTGAGCTTTCACCGCAAAATGATTATGCTTTCTCCATATAAAATAAAAAGGGAAAAGAAAAAAGTACTTGAAAAAGGATTTCAGTGTTTTGCCCATAATTGTTCCTGAATATTGTGGTAGAGCCAGCACAGCAGTGGACTCAAGCAACGAGTGTTTCCTTCCAAATTTTAATAAGTGGCTGTTACATCAATGCATTTCTCCAGTCCAGTTTTTTTTTTTTTTTTTTGAATCTGTGGTATATTTTTATGTTTCTCCTTGAGATAAGCTAGCATATGTAATTAAAGATTTTTCAAAAAAGCAGTGGTGTAAAAATTTATGTAAAAGAGTGGCATTCCCTTGTTTCCAAAACAATAATTTTACATGTTTGGCAGTCCTGGTAACTGCAAAATTGTTTCCTCACATTCAGGAGAAACAGAGTTTCAAGTTTAGCAAAAGAAAAGAACCTTTAAAATCCTTTATTGTAGATGCTTGACAGTATAAACTAATTTGAAGAGAGGGGTGTGTGTGGGGGGGAATCTCCCTGCCTGAAAGATAAAAAATCCACTTAAAATATCTTACTTTGTACAGATCGTAGTTTTCTCTAGTTGAATAAAATGAATCTGTCTAGGAAAATATCCTTTTGGCTTTGAATATCACTTCAGACAACTTCAGAAATTTAGGGAAACAGAGGCTGTGAAAGACTTTCATTATTACTGACTTGGTCAACGCTGCTGATTAGGTTGAAATACAGTCTTCTTGTTAGCATGAGAACAACATGACCTTCATGGTGGTATCAGGACTTAAGAAGCTTTACTGTTCTAACAGACCCAGTAATAGGTGGGGTTTCTTATAAAAACAGGGATCTTACTACAGTGCCTGGTTTGACTGGTATCCCAGTATAACTATTATTTATATTGATTTAAATACAAACACAAGAGTGAAAACTATGATTAACTTCACTGGAACTTCCTTACAGCATCCCAAATGGAACTCAAGTATAAATACTGTCATCGCTACAACTAAGTGCTACAACTTCATACTGTACATAAGCTTGATAAAAAGATTGAAAAACAGGAGACTTGATTCATCTTCAGTGATGATTCTTTTCCTAGCCTCTGGTCAAACTCTACAGAAAAGACACAATTGCCAAGGAAGATTTAATAAAACATGCACATATTTGCGTACATAACATCACACACACACATTGTACGTATCATTGTACATATTTGTGTGTGTATGTGTGTTTATCTACACATCAATAAAAAGAGAGATAGGAAAGAGTATGCATGTAAACATCAGTTCTAATTAGTCAATTAGAACTGAGTCTAATGAGTCACCACTAAGTGTAACTTACTTATAACAGTACCACTGCGATGGGTAAGATCCTTTTGTGGCTATTTATCTACCTTACAGCACCTAATATTCATGTAACACTGGTATATTAGATACAGTACAGGCACACGCTATTACTACAAACAATAAATGTATAGCTTCATTTAAATTGACATTAAATTAAAACAGGACATAGTAGCACAATATGGCTAAATTCTGAGTCACTCTAACTCCTATCAGGGTAGGTCTCCAAAGGTATCCCTATAGCTTACAACTATTAATAATATTTTTATTTGTTTGTTTTAGTGGAAGAGACAGTCCAGTTACTAATCTGATAAACCAGTTTAAGTCTACGTATTTATAACAAATTTTGCTCTTCATTTGACCTTATAAACAATGTTTTGGATATGACTGCAACACCAAGGAAGAAACTTTCTGTAATACCTCCCAACAGGGTATAGAAATGACAAATTGACTTGTTTTCCAAGGAAAAAGGCCTATATTCCTTTTCTAGGAAAGTACTAAGGTTGAAACAAAATGATCTTAAAACTTTACTGCCAAGGAAAGATGAAATTGTTCATCTAACCTAGGCTTAAAATATATTTGATCAAGGGTTGGAAGCATGACTTCATATAAATCAGCAAATTTTGCAAATTAGTTTGTTAGTTTGTAATCACCAAAAAACAAAGATAAAGAATTACTAAAAGAATGTTACAGTTTTTTTGGAGCTATACTTTATGTTACACTCTTAAAAGTAGGAGGAAATTTTCAGCAGTATATTCTATAACATTTGAGATCACACTGTACCTCAGTTCAACAAAGAAAATATTTTGTATGAGGTTAATAGAGTTTCAAGAGTATTTTCAATAGATTGTTACAATAACAAGATTTGTTATCTGTTATGTTCAGTATTTTGGTGGTAAGAGGCTGGAGACAATTGATATCACAAAACTTACAGTTCTCAGTAAATAAAAAAAAAACACAATAAATTTTTTTAGTAGAATTGTGAAACTGAGAAGCTAGGGACTGTTACCTAAATGAAGAGTCAAAACAAGCGGATCATAAAAACAATATATTGTTTCTTATTAACAACTAAATCTTCAAACTATGCATAGTATGACTGCAAATTTATCCTAAACAGCCATGGATGAGCATCTATTGCCTACATTTACTTGGAAAATTAAGTACATATTTGCTTCCTCAGGCACTAATTGTTACCTGAATGTGCAAATAGCAAAAAAAAGTACTGAAATATTAAACATACCATTTATAAACTTTCGGTAAATCTCTGAGTTATGCTGCACCATGGAGTATGGTTAAAAAAAAATACTGTGACTGAAATTAGTTTTTGGCATATGAGGTAGAACCGTGCCTTCAATCTACAATAACTGAATTTACAGCTTAGTTGATTGCATCTAGCATTTTAACACCATTTTGCAGGTTTAAGAACTGCAAGACTGGCAATCTTTTGGGTATTTTGATCACTAGCACACAAGCATGTAACATACTTTGTGTTCAAGGGGAACCTTCATCCAGGATGCAAAGCTGGTGCTGAATTATAATCACCTTCAAAAAGATTGCAAGCCTGTGGGTATTAAGCTTTGCACTCACCAAGCTCAACCAGAAAGATTTATGCAATCTGCTCTGGGACCTGACACTTATTCATACAGTAGATCTGATAAGTGCATTCTGAGACCTTGAAGTTTATTCTCATCACAAGTTTTGCATTTAAGGACTCAACCAGTAGACCTTTTTTAGTGCTTATCAAAAGCACTTCATTATAAGCTCAAGCAAAATCACTGTACAACCACACAATAAAGGAAAAAAGGAAATGGAAAGAGAAAAGGGAAAAGGGAAAACCCATATATGTCTAAAAACAAAACTGAGTCTTTAAAGCCTAAGAATAATCTCCAATATTTTAGGCAGCAGTCAACTTTTTGTTGCCTTTGCTCTTGCTTATCTGGAAATAGTTTGTCAGGAAACATTGGAAAATGTTTGCTTTCCCATCTCAGACTATATAAATGACAGAAGACATCTGAAACAAAAGACAATACACTATATTTTTCTTAACTTTATGGCATCGGTTGTATCAGAAAGCTAAATAAGCAAAAACCTGTATTTGTCCAAACATATTAAAAGTGAACAATGCAATGAATTAAAGAAAAGATTTTACTGTTCCTTTGCAGTTAACCAGTCATCCAGACCATGCTGAACTGGATTTGATTTAATATTGACCCATGGGATACACCTGGGGTTACTGGTCTCCAACCAGACTTCATGTTACTGGTCACAACCCTCTGGGCTTGACCAGTCTCCTATTTTTAAGCCCACCTCACTGTCTGCTCATCCAGCCCACATTTCCACAGCTTCTTTATGAAAATGTTATGGGATACAGTGCTGAAAGACATACTGAAATCAAAGCAGACAAAATCCGCTTAACCTACCAAGTCAGACACTCCATCACTGAAGGTTATCAGGCTGGTAATGTCTGACTTCCCCTTGTGAATTAATGCTGACTTGCAATGACATCAGCTGCCTCCATCAGCTTTAATGTTGGATGCATCCCAACACTGCTCATGGATTTATGTATGTCCAGATTATTTCAGTATTCCCTAAGATGATACTCTTCCACTAAGGGTATGCCTTTCCTGCTCCAGAATTACCCATGGTTCCCAGCAGGTACTTCTGAAGGCTTTTTTATAAGTAAGGACTGAGGCAGAGAACACATTCAGTACATCAGCCTCTCCATACACTCTATCACCAGTGCCCATGCTCCAATCATCATCAGGCTCCTGATTTCTCTTATCCCCCTTTGCTGCTTGAGCACTTGCAGAAGCCCTTTCCATGGCATTTGACATCCTTCATCAGATTCAACTCCAGCATAAACAATAGCTGTGATGTTTCAGGTTTCATAAATCTCAACATCATAAGTATATCCATCTATTCCAGAATTACAGAATTTTTTTCCCTTGTGGTCACATCAAACAAGATAAATTCTGTAGAATTGTGGACTGTTCCAATTCATCCAACTTACACAGATGATCATGTGTGTAAGTTCCCCTCTGTGCCCTTTTTAGACAGAAATGAAAAATCTGTTCAAAAAGCAAAATAAATCTATTGCTAAGGTATGAAATGTATCATGGAAAGTTTTCACTGCTCTGAGCCATAAACTCAGAATGCTGATTTATTTTAAGTGAAGTCTTGAGCTTTTCCACTACCTCTTAAACTGCAATTTTTCCCAGAGCAAAAGTAATTTCTCACTCCTATTTTCATGAATTCTTGTTGTTTTTTATGAGAGAAGAATGTCTGTGAGCAATATCAGCTAATTTTTAGAGATAGAGAATAACATTTTTATGGTAACTTCCAGCAGAGTCTGCCAAGAGCACAGGAATTCAGAACAACTACAAAATCTCAGTCTTATATAACAATGCAAGTCAGTAGCCATTAAGTTAGCTCAATACTCTAATTCAGTCTTCAAGTTCAAATATTCATTATTTCTGTCAAGTGCTTATTTTGAAAGATGTTTTCCCCTTTGACCTATGGTGCTTGTATTCTGTGCTTTATTTCTTTGAAGTTCACTGAAGACTGCTAATTGTTATTATAGTATGGAGAATGGCCATTTGAAAGAAACACATTTTGATAAACAACCTCCTGAATTAGTTCTATGTAGTAATACCTACAGATTTATACTATGTATTTACATTTCTTTTTAAAAAATCATCCTGAGAAAAGCTTGCCATAGGTAAAGAAAGCAACAGTTGATCTGTAATACCTAATTTTGCATTGAAATCTGGCAGACTTGCTTGTTTTGTGCTTTATTTACAGTTATTTTGGATACCAAACAAAATATATGTGTTTTAGTGGCAGCCAAAATGACTCTTTTGTCATCATGGTAATGTCTTGTATACCAGTATTAGTAACAAATACCACTTAAATACAAGTATTTTTTTCTGCTGGAATGATTACAATGACAATTTTCACCTTTACCATTATTCTTGACATGTCAGGTGTATGATGTGACAATTCCTTACTTTTAGGACATCTTTGAGAGTGAGAACACAGAACAGAAATCAACAGTTATTTGTCACTAAATCAAAAACTGATGCCTCCATTTTGGAAAGGAATGTCCAATTTTACATACATCAGCTGTTTAAAGTAAAAAAGCTATTAGCTGCAGAAATCCCTAGAAGACATCAGTAGCAACCAGAAATCTAGATTATTATAATAAGAAAGTAATCAGAACAAATAAGAACAGCTGCCCCACAAAGAACTAAAAAATCCACATAAAAATGCACAAGTAAACAAAAAATCCCAAACACCTGAAGAACAGAGGAAAAGAGGAAAATTGTGCTAAACAAACAACCCAAAAGAAACGAAAGAAAAAAGCTCCACCAAAAGGCGAAACATGAAAGAACAAATCCAACTGCCAATATCCACTATGAAAATGAAAAAAAGGTCTTAATTAATGTTAATTTCAGTCATACCTTTGAATTAAATGCAAATTTGAGCTGTGTGTTTTGGGATTGCACATTGCATGTTTGTGCAAATAAATTCAAGGACTGCAGCTCCTTCAATTTCCAGAGACTGTGTTGTATAAAAAGAAGTAACATTCATTTTCTAGTGCTAAGTCATTATTTCTAGCTGATGACTTCTTCTATTTGATTATTTGATTATGTTATCTTGTTTGTGACAACAAGAAAGTACATTTTGATTAGTGTATATTAGGGATGAATGATTAACAGGTTAGACAAAAGTTACCTTTTGCCAATCATCATTTTGAAGACATGATCATTTATGGAGATAAGGAAAACCAGACTTGCAGGGACAAGCAGTATTTTTATTCAGCTTAGTGAGATAACAGCTGCAAAAAAAGCTGCTGAACCAACTGAAAAACTCATGGTCATTAAAAATTGTTCCTGTATTCCATCCTCTTCAGTACCATATTAGCATTGAGCATCTCTGAAGGCAAGTAGCACTTACCAAAATGGCAGCAAAACTCAGCCTGGGTAATTTTCTGCCTTTTTAAAGTGTTCAGTGGCTCAAAGAATCATAGCAATACTAGAGCAAATGGAAGGGCAGACAATTGCAGTATGGAAGTGGGGAAAGAAAAAGCAAGTGAGGGAGAAAACGAAGGAGAGAGGAGAATGATGCCCTCTCTTTTTGCTGAGAAAAAACACAGGCACCTGCATCACATTCACCATTCTAAAGTTCTGTCAAACACATATTTATTTAACTTGTGTAATGAAAACAATTCTATTTAAACAACATCAGGTTTTCAAATAAATCCACTATTGGAATTACCACATTTTTATAAGTGACAGTCTACTAAGCAAGTCTCCAGGGAAAAAGCTGCTGAATTTGAAGAGATACATGTAAAATCCACCCCCGAAATGTCATATTTTAAATCCAGAACTTTATGTTGATAGGGACAAAGTAAACTGCTCAAAATCAGTCACACCTTAGTGTGGCTGAATACAGCCTGAGGAACTGTAACAATTGTTTGCATATGTTGAACGTAAGACCCCTACCCTATTTTTCTAAAAATGGCTTTACTTTCCTAGCTTCTTTGGTTTTTGTGAACCTAGAAGAATTTGTATTTGGGGCATGAGGAGAATTATTTTAAACTGAGAACAGATCACAGCCAAAATGTAACAAATTGTCTTGGATTACAACTTTAGATCCTCAAGAACAAAAACATGACATAATTATTTAGGAGGTCAACTTATAGTAAAATACAGTGTTATAGCTTTAAAGAATCCAAGATGAGTTATTCTTTCTCTTTCCTAGTGAAAATGATAAAACTCTTTAATTGAGATCTTTGTCAGGAGATGAAATTCATGAAGAGAGGGAAGGTGAAGGAGTGTCTTAAAGCTACTCATTGATCCCCACAGCATGTAACAAGTCTTAAAAGATACTTTGATAAAAAAATATCACTGTGCCATTGAAAAGGCACATTTCTGTATTCCTATGATTACCATTTTTACATAATCATATAGATCTGTGGGTTTTTCGTCTTTGCATATTCCGTGTTTAATTCCTCTTGTAATTACTTTGCAATCATACAAAGAAGCATTATCTTTTTATGAAACGTACAGACGTTAGTATGCATTTCAGAGAGTAAACTAATAAACCTACAAAAAGCCCCAAATAGAACTGTAATGAAAAGAAAAATAATTAATTTATGAAAAGAAAAATTTGAAGTTGATGCTTGATCATCAGTCTTTTAAGGAATCTGACAACATGGCAATACAAGCATTTTTTCTGCCGCTTTTTAAAGTGACTTTTGTAGGACAAGGATCTAACAATCCATAATTGTGTGTGTGTGTGTATACCTAAAGATAAACATATCTATTTACAACTCTCAGTGAAACCTCGAATGTCTGAAGAAATTATTTGCAAATGTTACAGAACACAGTTTCCAGAACAATCCGTAAATTACAAAAATGGTAGTGGCTGAATATATATGATTATACTTTTGCAGAAGTCCTGGGATTAAATACTAAACTGATCATTTGTCTGTTTGTGATTATTTATGTGTCTCAGAGCAGAGGCAATGAGATCAAGTAGCTGATCAAATCCTTTGATTGAGGATATAGCACTTAGGCAAGGATGACCAACCATGAGAGGGATTATTTTGCTGATAATTCTGTAGAAGGGAATATGGGGTTACAGAGGATCACACATTCACACAAGTCAACAAATATTTTACTGCTATGAAAAAAGCAATCAGATTGGGAACTACAATAAAAGGTAGCTTGCAAGATATGAAATCAGCCTTCCCTCCTCTCTGTCACTGGCAACACATCAGGTGCTTACTGGGTCCAATTTTAGGAATGTAGCTTTGACGAAGACACAACTCAAAAAACTATAGGAAGCATGGATTTAGGAAAACAAAAAGACTGAAAAAGGATACATGAATGAGGGGAAAAGAAATATTCTCTATATTCTTGTTGAACAGGGTAAGATTTATTGAATTTAAACTGTAACAAAAAAGACTCAAATTATACACTATCAAAAAACCTTCAAATTGTGATTATAGAAAAGCATCATAAAAATTTGTCTGAAGAGGTTAGAGGTCTTTAGAAGCAGGTTAAAAAAAATTTTGACAGGGAGCACATAAGCAGAGCAGATTCCACCTTTGGCAGAAGATTAAATGACCTTTTGAGACACCTTCAAGCCCTGCTTTTCTAAGATTTATATAGCACCTAGAAAGTGAATAGAATGTTTTTAGGATAACCTTAGAAAAGTAAATTAAAGGAAACTGAAGACATGGGATCTTTGATAGTAAGTTAAAAATAAAAAAAAAAAGGGTAAAAAATCCAATAGAAATATAAGGGTTACCTTAACAATTGCTTGACTGTGCTTTCTGTGATAATAAAATGAGTTATACTGTATTGCTATAACAGACTTTGAGCAGAATAAATACAACATTAGCCTGCAGAATGCAAAATTAATTAAAGAGTCACAAAAGATTTGGTATCTTGGAAGCAAAGTTTACTAGAATTGCTACCTCAAGCTACAGCTCTTGAACCACATGAAAAAGTTAGGCTACTTTGATAAATCATATTTTGCTGAAACTTCAGAAATATTGTAGGAGGATTGAAGCAGACATTGAACTCTGTCTTGTCAAGAAGGGGGGAGTGAGAGAGTGAGAGAGAGTGAGAGGAGAGAAAGGAAGTGAACACAGTTTAAGTAATCTGGTTTAAGGGACGACAGAGCAAAGACAATGGAAAAAAGAAATGTGCATACTTTGGCATGGCTACTGTATAGGAAACATGGTTTTCTGTTTTGCATTGCAACAGTAAATTGTTTTACAATTCTCTCTTGAGATAAAAGTTCCATGGGGAGTTGTGGAGAATGCAGTCTAATTTATTTTAATGATCAGAGCAGTCAATTAAGTGCCTGCACTTACAAGAGAAGGACTTTTTATGTCTGGTCATTTTCTTCATAAGGATTTCTCTAAACATTGGATGACTGCATTTGGGAAATGTGAGTAGCCATTATTCTCTTAATGACTAGGAAATTCCATACAAGTATTGCTATAATGTGTTCTTCAAAATAAGACTCCTTCTTTTTGAATCCTATGATTTTTACAAAATCCCTGTGTTTTATCCAAGGTTTTCCAAACTAGATAGTATAAACATGTTCTTCTTAAGTAACTACTAGCTATAGTCTGTAGAAACAGGAAAACCTATTGCTGAAGATTAAAAAAAAAAGAAAAAAGTGCAAATGTTAGCTTTCATCCCAAACGCCTGGAATGGATCCATTTTTAAAGACTTGTTCACATTTTTCTCCAAGTTTTTATTGGAAGATATCAATGAGAATGGCAATCTCCTTTAAATGGTGTTCAATACAATGTCAAATAAAATATAAAAATAATAGCATCTTTTGGTTAAATAATGAGAAATGGCACTGTTGAGAATTATGATATTGAATTTGAGAAAGAGCTATATGTAAAGATTAATTTCAATCAATAAGATGCTGGCACTGATATTGACAGGCAGTTACCATCACCTACAATGGCAAATGAGCAGATTTACCAAACAAACCCTAGAGACTCCTCACAGTACATCTCTTGCTGGCATATGAGCTGCAGGATTGAAAGTAGACAATAAAGAAAACCTATGAGCCTTCAACACCAACTGAATTCACCAGAATGAAAAAACTATGAGCAGCTTTCAGCGGGCAGAAATCACATCTAGTAAAAATTTTTAGAAATTCTAAATATTACTGATAGAGAATTTAAAATTTAGAGACTTTTTTTGTGGGCATTTTCAATTCTACTTAGGTGCCTTCCTGAACACTCCTTCCCCTAGCTCCTGAATCTTGCTACTGTTCTGGTATAAAAGGAACTTGTGTTTTAGGACAGCAGAGCAGATCCTTCTGCCTCTTCAATCTCAGGAAACAGATGCTGAAATATAAGGGATCTTTCAGGTGTTACAGAAATGTCTTCCCCTTTTTCTTTTTCCCATGCCACTTGCCCTCACACTTTTTTTTGGTGATGCCTTGTTATATCTTGTCATATTCTTCTTCCCCCTACAGCTCTCAACATCAGGTGTGCATCTGTCCCGAGGTTTGTCCTTCCTTTTCTTTTTCCTCTTGTTCCTATTAATGTACCTCAGCCTTTTATCTATTTTATCTGTTTCTTCACTGTGTAAGTAAAATTAGTAGCTGGATATAAGTACATATATTAGTGGAAAATAGACTAGAATTACCAAGATATTTTTCAGTTCTCTTATTACCAGCTTTTGTCTTTCCTCATAAAACTACCCCACTTTTTATCTTGCTATATAGTTTGTATTGTCCAATCACATAGTACCTTATGACACCAGTATTATACATCTTATGTCAGAAGAGTGGAAAACACCTTTAACTTCATCCCAGTAATGTCAAAGCACTCGCAACTGCCAATGCCAAGAAATTAAGACTAATATGAAGATACTTATTCATGTATTTAAACTAATGATAAAACTGAGTACCTTTTATATGATACTTATATCCATTTGAAATTTGGATATCTACATCATTCAGAGAATTGACTATAGAATAATCTACTCTATATATAGAATATGCAATAAAATACTTTTTCTTTCGCAAGTGTTTACTATTGGCCTCCTGATTTAAATATGTTGGACTAGACAACTTGTGGATAAACAATTTAAAATTGTCATAAATTACAAGGAAATGAAACTAAGGCAATTAAAGACAGTTAACCTTAATGATATTTGGTCTCCCTGTAACTAAAACCTTGTCTTAACAGCAACGCAGATGAGAATCTCAAACAGAGTCTCACCATATTTCTCTCCTTTATGACTCTTAAAAAGGGTACCCCTTACAGTTAAAACAGAAACATGTGGAAAATTGATGGCCTTTGGCTGCAAACTTGAATATTCCTCTTTTCTAGATGGTGTAAAAAGCTTTCCTTTGCACATCTTCTTGGTCTCAAATGCAGAATGTATTGCTTCAATGACAGGGGTGTAGTTCTATCAGAATAAAGAGATATCTGTATTATATAGATAGATACGTATTATATATTTTTATGTAACACACATACATATAAATAAATTATATATATTATTTTTATGTGTATACACATATATATTTGTTTGTGGGGAAAAGAATGTGTGAAAGCACATGTTAAAAATAAATCTCAAAACACATATGCAAGTGCCCTGAGTCAGTATGACAAAAAAAGTGAGTTCTACCTTTTTTTTTAGCATTGTGCCAAGTCCAAATAACTTGGAAATTTTCAGCTGACATAAATATATATAAATGTGGATTATTTAACTGAAATACATTATACAGGGAGGCTACTTCCTGCTGTAGGGAAGCGGTCCATCAGTTTTAAAAATACTTCAAATATATAGCATAATTAATATGTTAAAAATAAAAAATAATTATTTAAGTTTCATTAATTTATTGTTCTAATATATACTAAATAGTAACTGATTTAGGAGAAAAAATAATTTTAAAGTTAAACATGCCTATTACAAAGGCACCTAGCCTCCATAGAAGAAAATTATACTTTAGAAAATGGATTTTAATCATTAGTGAAATTTCACTCATTAAAATTTATTCTGCAAAGCAATAATAAATCAGGAGGTTCGTTTTTCTTAAGGAGACATTTAACTGAACCAAAATATTGCAAAGTAACGCTTACATACTGTGAAATAGGAGGGAATTTAATTTTTTTAAACAATACAATGATTCAATTTTAATATTAATTTATGCATTCCTTATATGAAGCATCATTAAACTATATTATCAGTAATCTAATTAATTTTTAATTGCTCAGATTCTGGGTTGTCATACAATTTTAACTGCCTGAAGTCAACGGGATTCTGAGGGTATTACTATGCAGAAGTGAATTTGTTGCATATTTGGTCATAATTATTATAATTGTTTACAAGCAAATGTACTACTAATAAATAAAAGTATAGCAACATGACTGCTTGCATTGCCATTTAATTATGCTCATGCAAAATTTAAATTTTTTATGAAAAAAATTAACAGAGGAGAAATTCACAGTAGTAATTTTGTCAAGTCTCTTGGACATTGATGAAAAATGTACTTTATTTCATACGCACAAAGGAAACACAAACAGCAATTAGTTATGGTGGCATCGATGAGGCACCTCCCAGTCACAAATCAGGCAAAATCGCGACCTTAATGACTTTATAATGTGGTCTCTGTGCTGTCAGACCAACTCAAAACAGCAAAGAATTTAGTTAGAAAAGAAACACAGATAACCAAAGAGTATTTACATAAGACCACATCCTTTAACAAAAGCCAGCTATTGTACCACATAAGGTACAAAAGGGTGTATTCCAGCAGAAATGCAGGGCCACCAGGCTGCATTTGGACAGACAAAGAGCAAGGGGTGCACAATGATAGCCAAGGCGAAATAGAGAAAGTAATTCACTAAATGGAAGGATTTCTGAAAGACAGCTTTTGTTTCAGTCTCAACTGAAAATCATAATGGAAAATAGAGTTTAACAATTGTAGAAAAGGAGCAAAGAGAAAGCCTTGGAAAGGACAGTACATTAAAGACTTTGTACAACTAAAATATATTAAAAATAGCAGAACCAATAAATTCAACCTATTGTGCTAAAAAGCTTCAGCAGTACCCTAATATTTAGCAGTCACATGAAGTATCAGAAGAGTAAATGGTACATGAAGGTATGTACTGCTGGGGAAGAAAAGCAAAAACTATTTAGGAATAGTGGATCCGCTTTCAATGCCTAGGAAATTGCTGGGATAATGAAATATTTTTAAGATTAACCCAAACAAAAGTAAAAATATTAACTGATATTGATTTATATAAAGCAGATTATGCAAAACTAAGTAAATTTCTTCTGCAAGGTAATATTCAGAAAAGTAAACTTAGAGAGGGTTAAAATTTTATGTTGATGATGCATGTAAAACAATCTTCCCCGTGGTATTACATAAGAACAAAATCAGAATCACATGGCATAATTATGTCATGTTGTAGATCCATCACAGAAATATGAATGTAAAAAAGAATGATCTGAAAACAGAGCAGGCTAAATACACACAGATTAGTGATGAAATACTTTGTTTCCAGCTAAACAATATGAACTTCAGGAAGCTGCTGTTGAACAGCTCTGTGCCCACTAACAGGGATTGCTTGCAGACTGTTTGGTTCTTTTCAAGTCAAAGGCATACACACTACAATAGCTAAACTCCTGTACCATTTCAAGCTGAAAGTGATTACATCTCCTTAGAAGAAAATAAAGACCAATGCTGAGGAAAGGGCTGAAAAGCAACAAAAAACCCCTTCTATAAGTAAGCACACTCCTATCACAGTCATATCTGATAAGTATGTGGATCACGTAGCATATACATTTTATATCACTAATACATATCCAAAAGAACTGGAGTCAAAATGTTGGTTTGATCCCACTACAAACTTATATCAGGTCTGACTCTTTTAATAAAATGTACAGAATAGGTGCTATGGTTTTACTCTACAGCATATTCTTTGAGCATCTTTTAAAATCTCTACAATGACAATATATTAAGCTTCGGCAAAGTGAAGAAGTCTAGGCACCTCAAGTGGGATGAGAGTTGAAATATGTGCATTTTAGTTCTAAAACTACACTTAAAAGTGTCCAGAGATGGCATGAATACACAAATGTGCCAAAATGCTACTGAACACAAATATGTGGTGGGCACATTTTTATACCTAGAACATACCCTGTTCTGAAAAGGTCAGTATATAATTTGTGACACATGTTCACAAACTGCAGAATTCAGGTCATTCTTTAAAGACTTGAAACTAGTGAACTGGTCAAAACACAAAACATAAAAAATCTTGAGGTCTGCCAAAAAAAGGGGTAGAGTGCTTCTATCTGTCCACCCCCACAGCCCTTATTCACATCATTTATAAAAAGCCTAGTGTAATAATAAATATATGATAATCTGGATGTTTAATTTAGAGCCTAAAAGTCTCAAATCTGTTTTTCCCTAGTCGTGTCCCTGCCATCAAATCTATCTACATGTTGGAAAATGGGCTGCATGGGGCCAGAAAGTAAAAGCAGACACAGGAAAAACAAGGTGATGTATGTTAGGAGTTTGCACTGCTGCAGAAGAGAGGAAGAACTTAAAATCCAGGTCTGCCTGGTAGTTTCCTAAATATTTGATTGTATCTAGTACCTTTCATTATGGCATGGAGTCCAGTTAATGATAAAAAGATATTAAATTTATAGCACCCATTGGTAAAATCTATTGCAAGTGCTTGATTTGCTAGTATCATCAGATAGACACATATTTTTCCTAATTTCTTTCAACTTTCACCGTCTTTATTTTGAAAATAGCCTTGTTCCATCTTTTAAATCACAAGAGATCAATTATTATCAAAAGATAGGCCATGAAAACTCAGTATGTGGGCTAAGCCTTGCGCAGCACAAGGCCAAGTCTGTATTGTAAAGAAAGCAGCAGTGAATTTTGGAAAAGTATGTATATTTAGAAGTTATGTGCTTTGGAAAAGTAACCTAAACACATAAAGAGGCATGATATCACAGAAGCACAGCGAGCAAGATGTGCTCTCCACAAAAATAGAAAAGTCCTCTTTGGATGATGTTACTTTTTCTCACTAATAAATCAAACAGGAATATTTCTACAGACACATGATACAACCTCAGAAGAGAACAATAGACAAAACAGTAAAACAAAAGCAAGGAGATTTCATGGGCTTTACACAGTAGTCTCTCAAGAGTATTTTCAATCCTTAATCTCAGTTTATTAATGCATCTGGAACACCTAATTTTTCCTAGCAGTAAGTAGTACTATCTAGAGAAAATATCCACACCTTTCTATTAATTTCATGTTTTCTCATCCAGACTTCTAAAAATACATGCATATCACTAAATGTAATCTTTAACTTTATAACCTGTTGTGTAACAAGGGTCATCCCTGCTTACATAAACTGCAGGAAAATGGCTGAATACAATTTGAACACTATTAACTAATTTTTTTGGAAAAAACATTTGATGTTGCATTTTGATTCAATGGGATATTCTTAAAGGGATTTTTATTCTTTAAAATATTATTTTCCCAGGATGTGACATTAGGTGAAGCTGAATCTATGAACTAAAATCTGTCAGTATTTTAATGTACTGATGAGCAAATTCTGGTCCAGCTGCTTTCCATTTCACTGGTTCCATTTTCAAAGTTGGGATGATAGAGGCTGTCCCACTGTAGTTGCTATTTACTACTTTCTGGCTAAAAGGACATTTTTGTTATCAACTATTATGGATTCTAGGGAAAGTCTTACTTGGGATCTTCTCAATGGCTGAAGCAAAAGCAGTTCTCCGCCAGGAAAATGTTAAAAAATCAACAAAACACAGCAAACGCTGGCAAAAACTCTGTATGGTGAGCTTTTTGGTAGCAGAGTCAGATCGCAAGCAAAAATGAGTTGTCAGAGTTTTGATGTTACCAAGTACTCAGGTCCTGTTTAGTAGCAGAAATGGAAAAAAAAAAAGCGTAACAAATGACTATGGCTTACTGACTATAAGTGGATTATTTTGAAATGTGATATATTCTTTCAGTTTCAAGCATAAATTTACACCTACAGCTATTTTTGTGCCTTTACAATGGAAATACTATCAGTCTTATTGCATAAAAACATGTAATTCCAAAGGCACCCAAATATGAAAAAACAAAATCCAGGAAATGAAAATAGGAAGTACAATAATGTGGAAAGAAAATTAGAATGCATTTGTTTACAGAAAAACCCAAATGGCTTCATTTTACATAATCATGTTTTATAAGCCTTTCCTATTTTGTAAGTCTCCGGTTGTGGCACTGCACAGGAAACAGACACTTCCAGCTGCTTCTTTTGTTGGGAATTTTAATTTCAGTGACTATTAAGTATTCCTCTATAAAAAATAATACAATATGAAAATACTTGAGAACTCTTCATTTCCCTCCTGAGGCTGTTCTTGCTCTTTCTGTGTTCTTCTTGGTGTATAAATTGTGCACCAAATCTTGCAGTTTGAAATGCAGACCTGGAGTGAATGTCCTCCCTCACCCCTCTCCTCAGCCCCTTCCTTCTTCCATGCCTTTTCACCTCATAATGGCTAATTCACATTCAATTTCCCTTGCAGTCAGTTTCAGTGACAAGAAATACCACCACTATAAGGACTTGTTTTACTTCAAGGAAATGTAAATGTGGTCATTAGCTTAGTATGCAATATAAACCAGGGCAGACAGCAGAAGGGGGAAACATCACTGTCCTGCTGTTTGCCAGAGCGGATAATAAAGCTAAGATTCCTTTTCTTATGCTTCCATGTAATGAGAGGAGACAAAAGATAAGAATTCTTGGAGCGCTGCATTTTGTGGGTATCTTTTTCCTCCAAAGCAGAGAAAGAATCATCTGTTTAGTACCCAAAGCCCAAAAAAGCGGACTTTACAAAAAAAAAAATATGACCAATGTAAAACCTAAGTGTAAGCGACATGGCAAGCCTGTGACTGCTCTTACCTGTGGCTGGGAGATGTTTAATGTTTTTATATTGTATATGAACTTTTACTAATAGATTTGCTCCTTCTATTAGAATTTGCTCTTTATGAACAACAACTGTTTCAAATAACACAACAAAAGTAAGTTTTTGATTACTCTTTTGAACAACTTTCACACATGGCTTATCAAACTAAAATAAAACTCGTAGTATAAACAACTTTTATAAATGCCATTGAAATGTCTTAGATAAATACAGTGATACTGTAGACCTCAGTAATTTCAAAAAGATCCAGTCACTCCACAAGGCCATCTTCTCACTATGACATGATGCATGATATTTCTGAAGCAACAGAAAAAAAAGGAAAGTATTGCCTGAGGAAGTAAAACTGAGTCACTTTTCACACAGGTATGCTATTTCATGACTGTCAGGTGGAAACTCTTCAGGATTAATGCTTTATAATTCTCATATGGCTGATGCTTTAGAACTTCAAAGTGCAGTAGAACATTTCAAATTTTCTTCAGCCCATGAGGAAAAACCTTTTCATTGAAAGTTGCTGTCAAGTGTAATCTTGAATTTAATACCATACAACTCTTACACATTTTATGAAGATTAAAATTATGTACAACATGTACAGTTATGCCGGTAATGTGAGTTTGTTTCAGTATAATAAATGGTTTGTATTAGAGCTGAAAACAACAAAAAGTTATTCCTCACATCTTTTAGTATTTCATGAGAAACCTTTACTATACTATTTTTAGTTTAAAAACAGTATTTACTTATGTATAACTATGTCCTCTTTTACCAATAAACAGAAATATAAAATTGCTCAAAAAGATAAATAATCTGAGAGTATTATGAAGAAAATGACATGAAAATCAATATATGGTTCCTGAGGAAGGGACTTAAGCAGTTTAAATTTGAATTCTAATTGTGGCAAGTCATGAATATAGAATTTGCCTCTCTAAAAAATAATCTGTTTGCTATAAAACCATCCCTAGTTATCTAATACTTCAAGATACAGTGCATTAGCACCCTCTCTGAATCTGTGTGAAGCTGGCTCCCTTTGGCAACTAAAAGAGCTCTTTGAACCATAGAACAGATGTAATGAAAATTGGTTCCATTAAATGCATCTGGCAAATTACAAACTGAAAAATTAATGCACCATACCAAGACTCTGGGGGCTATAATGCATCAAGGTGTGGTTGCTGGATGCTAACAGTTTTTCCTGCTCCCCTTTTACTTCAAAATAAAAAGTACAGTATCTTATAAATGTGCACTAAACCAGGAACTGAGACTAACTACAACACAAATACTAAAAGTAGGCCAATAAAAACAATGAGATTGAAAGTAACCTCCACTGCTACAGTTTAAATTTACATGACACACCACAGAAAATACTAAGGACATATAATCTTACACGGGAAAATTAATAGAAGAAAAATTGATGAAGGACTAGTAAATTCAAACATAAAACTTCTAGCTCTAAATTCTCCCTAAGCTGTAGATTCCTGGAAGCTGAGGAAAGTAGTTGTGTTCTTTTCCTCTTTTTCTAAATATCTGTGGCTGAGCGCAATAGGAACAGGTTTGTTTGATAGATTCCATGAAAAGACTATCCTGCATTTGTTCAAAACTTGAATGAGCATAAAGGAAAGGGTGGGTGTTCTCCATTGTTGCTGTTTTGGCAAAATACTTTGAAAGAAATAATGCTTTTAAAAATAGAAAATATTCAGGCACCCCAATCATTTTTCCTTTGTGTGTGAATATGTTCAAGTAAACTTATGAAACATCCTGAGAAGCCAGTGGTAGAGAGATTGCAATAGAGGGGACTACTGAAAGAAAAAATGCCATAATGTACATACATGTCATACACACATGGCAGTAAAAATCTATGAAATTGGTTCTGTTCTAGTCTGAAGCTACTGTCCATCTATAAGCACTGATATTTGCTGATAATTCCAGCCTGCTTCAGTATTATTGCCAAATTTCAAGCCTTTTCTTAATGCAATGAAGTTTAAATATTTTTAAATAGTACCTTACTGCAGTTGGCACATCTGCACGTCTATGTTTGACAGATCCTGCATTATTGTATGAGCATGATAAGGTGTAAAAATGCCTCCAAAATAAAAGGTTAGTAAAAATGAAGGCTGAAGGAACCAAATTGCTAGGTGACTTTCAAAAATTAGTACATGAAAGATGGTGGGTGGAACAATGAAGTTAGGTGTAATCAGACCAAAATATCCCTTACCCAGAAGAGCACTAAGAATGCTCTGAATTTGTGGACTTCTGCAGTCCATTTTATTTCCCTGATTTCTTGGTGAGTTTTGTTCCTCAGTGTGCATGTGAACACAAGTACTTATTTGCTAGTGTTCATAAACTGGTACTTCTATTTCAATGAATTTTAACTCGGCCATTGGTTTGCTTGATGGTTTTTGTCTTTTCAAACAAGACACGCTGCATTTAAAGCAATTCAGATATTGCATCTGCCATGCATCTGCCATGCCTTGGAATTACGTAGCCCCAGAGTATGGCAAAATAAATATTTTTGTAAATCATCCAATTGATTGGTTGTTTTTTTTTTCCCATTCTTTTCCTTGATTCCTAATGCAGTTGTTTATGGTCTTTCTAACTCTGACTTTATTACTTGGAATTCCTATTTTTTCAGGCTGCCTCATGTTTTTTCTTCCAGAGGGCCCAAAGCCTTCTCAATACCAATACATATTTGCTGTTGCAAATGGCTAGCTGGTGAAACAATCTGAATACACAGCCTTGTTAAATGGTGAAACTAATGCCTTTAAATGATGAATTTTTGGAATATAATACCTCATAATATGATAACCATTTTCCCCCAGAGGCCATCATATCCAGTTTCAGTCATAATGAATTACAGGTATTAATCCAAATTAGATACTTCATCAGGCATACTTGCTGAAATACAGATAGGTAAGAAATACAGGGTCAATAGACAAAGACATATAAAAGCCACAAGCATTCCGTTTAGTGTAAGGTTTAACCTGTTGCTAAGTCAAATTGATACGTGAAGTACAAAAGGTGAAGTAAGTTTGGCAAACTAACTTTCGTTAACTTCAAAAGCAGACTACAAGGCCATTTTCTGAATGAATTAGAAGTGAACATGTGCTTTAGCAAGAGAAGAAGGAAATGAGCAAAGTGGATTCAAGCTGATTGTAATCCTGAAGGATTTCTTAAGTGGTTATATTCCAAGCAAGAGAGCCCCTACTCTCAGTCTGTATCCTGAGATAAAAGATGTGCACTAAGACTAAATTCCTGGCAACTGAATCAGGAAAGCATATGCAGCAAGTTTCTCCACAGAGATGAGGACAAAAGACTCTTTACTCTTTACAATTTACTCTTCAGACAACTAGATGAATTGCAGTCAGTTTGTCTCCCTGTCTATCCTGCAAAAACATTTTGATTGCATCATTCATTTGGATCACTGCAAATTAAAGTACCACTCCTTGAATATTTATTTGAAGTTAATTGCAGTTATCCAAATTTATCATAAACTTAAATCCCAAAGTTATAGCACTCTTTCACAACAGCTTGGATCCCAAAAATTCATTCCAAACTTTTCAGAGGACATGGAAGCAGCATAAAGCTGTTTGTGATACATGCACAAAGAAAGATGTACCCACAATCTAACTCAACAATACTAAATAGAGAGTGCTGAGTAAAGAGTATTCCTTCATATAAATAAAGTAAATGTCTGTAAATGTGGGAACTCCAAAAGAAGATGTCAACTTCTCCCTTACTGCCTTATGCCGACTATCAAAATCGCAGAATGGCTGCAGTTGGAAGGGCTGTCTGAAGGTCATCTTGTTCAAGTCCCCGGCTCAAGACAAAGCATGACAGTCCAGTGCACACAGACATCACAGACATCATTCAAATAAATTCATAATAAACTGTGAATCAAGAAGAGGGATGCATGAAACAGAATGTGGTTCATAAACAGTACTGAAGTAGTGTTTTAGCATAGATTGTCAAAAGAACAGCTTCCATCGAATGACGACTGAGGTTATATTAATTAATGAAATCCAGACTCCTCATTGTGCCTTTTATTCAGTCTGACTGGAGTTGATAACAGGGAATATGTAGTAAGTGAAATTTCTTGAAAATGCTCCCTGGAGTTTCATATTTGGAAAAGGTAAGAAAATTAAACTTAATTAATTAAAAGGGAATGAGTGTTCAAAAATGCCTGAGACAAAGCTGTAGCTTTTGTTGGAAAGCATAAACTCACTCTAGATTTGCAGTGCAGTTGTTTTATTTCGACTGACTTTTCAGGCTTCTAGAGAAAATCCAGCAAAATAGTAACCCCAGTTCCTACTGCATAATAATTATAAAAACTACAAATCTAAAAAATAAATAGATCTATATTTCTAGAGAAAGCTATGACTCTAATGCATTATTGCATATCTGATTTTTGATACACTTATTGTCAATATTTGCATTCCATCATAAATTTCATAATGGAAAGAAATCATTTGAGTTCTCTTGACTTCTGTCACTAACTGACTGCAAAAAAAAAAAAAGGAATTTCCACATAGTTTTTAGAGACTGACCTGATTCCTTCCTGTAACACTGTTCAAAATTAGCTTCATTGGTAACACCAAAAGGTTTAAACAAATTCTTATAAAAGAATGCATGCATACTTGAGTATTTTACTAATACAGTGCAATCTAAAATGATGTACGACTCTCTCAATCCTTGTATTTTTACAAACATTAGCCTGACAATTAACTAACTTCTTCACAATTTGCTAAAAGTATGATATCATAATGTCATTTTGTATGTTTAGCAAAACGCAGACCACAGCAGTTCCTGATTCTGAAATGAAAAAGAATACTGTAGAAAGTGGATTCAATAATTCTTCCATAAAAGTAATTTAGACAATTAAAATGCTTTCTGCTAAAAAGTAAATTTATAATAACCGGAAAGTTTATTTATGTTTTGAGTGGACGGAAATTAAAGTTATACATCAGCAGGTGAAAGAATACAGGACAACACTTTAGAAGCCACGCACAACTGTTCCAGAAATCTGTTGAGAGTAGGGACATAAAACCAAAATAAATAAAAGTGAAAGAATAACCACTGCTTTTAGCAACAGAAAACTGATTCTTTGGTTCAGAAGTGCGTTGCAGCCCTTTTCAATTGTTTCAGCCACTAATTAGTTTGAAGAAATAATAATGTAGCAGTACTGACAAATTTTTCTAGTATGTAATATCAAAAGGGAACAAAGTAGATGTTTTTTGGTGGTTGCGTAAATGGTCCATAAATCACCAACTCCTTCTCAAAAAACGAGATGATAGGAAGTACTGAATTATAAAATACATCCACTGCCACTAATCTGCACACTTTTTTTGAGTAAATGACATTGACATTCTCTTTACAGAATCGATAGGCCTACTGATAACTGTTTGATGGGGAGTTCATGATCTTGTAATAAAAATTTCTAGAACCAAGAATTACTTACAGATAGTGTAAATAAGTATGCTGAATCTTTAGGACTTAGTTCCTATATTCAGTTATTTAGTTCCTATATTCATATTCTTTAATACCATTAATATATACTTATGCATGCAAAATATGAAGGAATGATGAAAGACTCAATGGAGTCCTGCTACTGCTATAACCACACCAAGTATATAGGTTATAAAAAAAAGTCCAATTTAATTGTCTTTATTCCTATAAAATCTAATCAACCTGACAATTCCACTCTTAATTTTCATATAACCTTCCAAACGTGAATGCTGGGGGTTAAGATAACAGGGGGAGAAAGTTAAAATAGTGATAATAGTAGTGTTTTTTAATAAGTAGCAACTAGGTATTATATGAGGCAATAAATACTTCCTTCAAGGCCATTCACTACATTTCTTACAGGTTTTGTCTTCACAAAATGAATCATAGAACTCTCCAAAACGAAAATAAAGAATTTCATAAACTGCAAATTGCTGTGATTTGAACTAGATCATGTTTCACCACTAACTATTTGTACTAGGTCATCTTTCTGCCATTATTATGAGAACTAGGAATCAATATGGAACTTATGCAGAAGACACAAACCAATCTGCCTGGGTATTTGGAATTTCAGTGCAGGTACACTGCAAGACCATTTCTGAGAACCAAAATCAAATTCTGCTCCTTGGGCAGAGAGAAAAGTCAGATTATTTCCTCTCAAACTACGGATCACACATAGAGCTGCTTTATATCTGTCTCAGCAGACAAAAAGCAGTTCTTCTCTTATGGGGACAGTGGGAATATATGCAAAGTAGTGGATAAAGTGATTTCTTTTAAGCCAATCCCATGACTTTACCACTATTGAAATTCTAAATAAAAGTGCTCAATATCTGTAGGAGACTGGAGAGATTTACATTTAGCAGTTTTATTTTGCATTGCTCCATTTCCTTTCTTTCAGTCCATAAACCAATTTGAGGACTAGGATTATTTTAGTATGGTTAAAGAACTCAAATGATACAAATAAAAATAACTGATTAAAGGTTTACTGTGATCTTTCTTCACTTCAGATAATACTTTTGTGCTAAATCAGAGCACATTACTGAAAATTATGATGGCCATCAATTCCAGTTGTCACCTTTCCTCAGGCAGTGACCTTTAACTGGTTTCTCCTAAGAGAAAAGCCTAACATGTACCTATACTGCTGTACCATGATAACGGAACAGCCTCTAGAGGCAATTATTTCATATCCAGAAGCAAAATGATCAATATATCTCTCATAACTTATGCAAAAACAATCTCCCATCTTACAGAAATCTAAATATTTATATTTAATTCTTGCTGAATTACTTCTGCTTTTACTTCATAGATGGGGGCACAAGCCTCTTACTCCATGCTTAGCACTAAAAAGTTTCCTCAGATATTTAATTTATCAATGTTTTCTTCTTTTGAATACTACAGGTCAGTTACAAAAATTATTGAATATATTCAAATTCTAGTGTTGTGGCCATTAATTTTACACTCTTACTAATGGTTCGGGTACTGGTCAAAAGCAGTACATTTTTTCTGAGTATATAATTTTGGGGCAAAAAAGCCACAAAGTGACTAGAAAAGACAATTCAGAATTTCAGTTGAAAACAATGAGTGAACAAAAGGATTTATTTTTTCTTTTTCTTTTTTTAAAGGTGTATGTTTTCCAATGGAAACATCTCTATTTTTGAGATTTTTTGATGAAAAGACAGAAAAAAATCCTAATTTTGATGCTTTAGGGACAAAGTGAGTGTTTAGAAAGACGGATCTTGTCATCAGTCTGATTTCATTCCATAAATTTTTGAGTATATCACCTTTTAACTTTTTTTTTTAATTGGCAATTATTTTTCATTGTCTATTTTAGCACAGCGCAACAATTTCCTAACATATATGCACAATATTTGCAAGCAGAAAATCTACTGATAAGCTGTTTATATGTGCAATCTAAAAGTGTTGTGTCTACATTCCAACTGTTGTGAAAACTTCCTTGTATGTAGGATTTTTATTTCACTTCCCTCCTCTAGTATAAAAAATATTCAACACACACAAAGCTTTAACTGTTTAAAAGCACAAAGAAAACAAATACACAAACAAAGAAACATTTAGGAATTGGTCAATAGCAAAGTTATTTATAAAAGAACACATATTTAAGAAGCCAAACTGCCCACATTACAGTCCTGTATATGCTACAAGGACACCCGAAGCCTTCTCTGTGTGTCAATATGGACAAGTGTAGAAAAATAAAAATATTTCTTGCATGAATGCGCAGTGTATGTGGCTTAAATGCTATATTTACTATGACTGATATAAATAAGGTACCTCACAATGGGAGAGAGGAAACAAGCAAATTGACCTTTCTTAATGAGTAAAGATATAGCTTTCTTTAAATAACTAATCAAATATTGCTTGACAGGAATTCTCTCCACAAGAACAGACAATGCTATTGAATTTTTCCCCTTCTTTTCCTTGTTTTTCTTTTTTAAAATATTATTTGGTATTCATATGTACCATAAGTAGTATAATGTTTATTTTTTTTGAAATCTAGGTTTTCATGACTTTTCTGTGTTTTTTGAAAGCTACCATTTTAAATAGGATTGCATTTCAATGCAGAGTGATTATATTTTAATTGTTGTCAGCCTTCTGAAATATATAAACAGTAGGATAGCAATAAAGAAGCTTTTACTTCATGAACAATAATGTAATTATTAATGAATTGAACTGATTTACAGAAATGTGATACATTAACAAATACACATGAGAGCTACTGAGGAAAATACAAGCTTTTCAAAATAAATATTGAATGACAGAAGACAAGTTGGACAGATAACGACCACAGGAAATCAACTTGAATCAAATGATAGAAAATAAAGGTAGAGTGAGGGATTTAAATTTCAGGGAGAAGATTTATGATGGTGTTGGGGTATAGTATCTAAAAAGAGAACAGGAAAATCAAGAGTGCAGGGGAAAAAAACCTCTCATTAGACATAGCATTTATACCTTCACCATTTGTAAATATTATTTTGTCTTTAATTGTGCTTTATAATCAGATTTGTTATGAATCCAATAAAAAGACTAGATTCAGCAGCCTCTAGAGGACAAGCAGCCTGACAATAAGGAGAAGGGGGAGGGAATTTGAATGAAATATTGATTACCAGATATTAAGGAGAATGGTAGAGTTTCATTAACCTCCACAAAACTGATGCCAGGTATGAAAAAATGGACAATGAGAAATCATGTTTTCCTTATGGAAATAAGCAAAACTGGTGCATTAAAGCAGCCAGACAAGCTCTTTAGTAATTTTAGCCCTTATCTTTCCATTAGAAGAGTGGGGTAGTGAACAAGTAGAGACAGAACAGAGAAGAGGAAGACGCATCTTGGGCAAAGCATCCAAGCTTAAGTTAATAAGACATTTGAGGTTAATTAAGGTTAAAGAACCATGGCACATTGCCAGGAGTAATTTTAATCTTTTTTTGTCTGTCACCTAACAGACTGCAGAACAGTAATAGTCTCAGCAAACATCTAAATCTAAGATACACTTTTGTGAAATTTGGAGGTAAGCAGAGGAGCCTCATGTGCTCCTGCAGAGCTAAGGTCAGAAGGATGTGAATCAGAGTAAGGGTTTTACAGCAACCCAGAAACTCTTGGCAGGTGAGAGATGTGCTTGTCAGGAAGTATATACCTAAATTCCTAAGGCGCACAGAAAACTTATGGCATGCCTATAGTTAGTAAAAAAATGTAGTATTCCTATAAAGAAAAAAATAGTCAAAGTTTTTCTGTCAGCACCTTTACTGAATGTGAAAATGCAGCAAATTAATTAATAAGCTAAAAACATTACTAGAAAAAAAAATCTAGTTTTAGTAACTATGATCCTAATTAAAATAGATTATTAAAACAAGTTGCATAACTGTTGCCTTATTACATCTTATTTCAGGCGCAAAATGTTTTCCTTCGTCAAACAAAAGAAGCATTAGGGAGCAAAACAGGAAAAAAACGACCCCAAAAAGACAGTGACAGGGAGCAACTGTAGACCACTGCCAATGTCATATTTCTGCTCCCAAAGGCAAACAATGTTTACTTGGTTGGCCTAATAGACAGAATCACTAACTATGCACACGTGCACAAAGGGAGAGGAGGAAGTCAGTCACACAGAACATAACAATCCATTGGGACAACAAGGTCACATCAAGTAGTGTAACTAAAAAAATCATTCCAATCAGGTTGTTTTGAAGTGAAATAGCTTGTGCCCTAGTGGAGCCTAGTCAGTTCCATGACAATGGCCAAGTCACTAATTCAATAAAAAGTCGTGAAAAATTTTATTTCCAAGTTTATTTTTCTTCCTCACTGCTGCTTTAATGATTCTTCTCTGCTGTTGAACAAATATGGCAATGGACCAAAATAAATTAATATAAATACCCCTCACTGTTGTCCTCATATACATTAAACACTTGTATACATTAACATGGAACTGGAAGGACTGTATTATAGTATGGCATTGATTTTCATTTGCCTTAAATATTCTGTCATTTATTCCTGCATTGCTTTAAAAATTATATAATGCTATTGTATTGATACTTACACATACATTTTCCATGCAGTCACGAAAAGACAAATGCAAGGCAAAAAGTCAAACTTGATATAAAATTTCATTGCAGTCTAGTAAGAACAAAGAAGTAAAACAAATAAAAACCCCTACCTCCTAGCACAAATTATGTAGAGGATAACATTTTGGCACAAGGTAAGTCTGTGAAATGAAGAATTTCTATAAATGTGACTCACAGAACATAAAGACTAACAGTTGAATAAATTTACATTTTTTATATTCTTTATATAATATTTGTATATTCACACACTCATGAATGACACAGCTCCCCCGGATTTTTAAAATTCTTCCTGTTTTCCTGTCAAAAGTCTTTGCAAGAAAACAGTGCTACTAAACACCCTGATGAACAGCTATGAACATCTCTGTTGAAGACCAGATAAACCCTGAAAGAAGGATCTTTCTATAGATAAGAGAATCTTCCATTCTCTTTTAACTGGGAAGAATGTGCCTCTTGATTAGGCTGGGAAAACCAAATTTTCATGCATATCAGAACAACTCTGACCTCTGTGATCACAAACATGAAGTTTAAGACTAGACCATGCACAGTGTGGCAATACTGTTTTAAATTTAAATTTCAAACCAGTTACAAGAACTGTGTTGTCATACCAGTGGAAAAATTCAGAATGTTATTTAAGATTGGATAAACTGCCTGGTACAGCTTGTACAGTAACCAACAATGTACGGCCTTAATGAGAAGAAGGATTTGAAAGGGTTATTTGCAAACTGTCTAATAATAAGTAATTTTAGATGTCTCAAGGCCAGTCATAGGGAGAATGCAGTTTATAGTTTTATAATCTTTGTGACATGGTGCCTTCCAGCAAGCACAGAATGGGTCCTATTTCAGTTGTTTTAAAAGACCTGCATGTATCAGAATAAAGTTGGTCTCAGCATGTTAAAACAGCATGAAATACATTCCCTTGCAAATTGTTTACAGAAAAAATGTGTTTATGGAAATGTATCACTGATTAAAATTACTAAAGGTAAAAGACTCTCTCTGAGTCTTTTAATTGTATTTCTTCCTAGAGAGTGGCTTGCGAGGATGCTATTCTAAACTCCAACTATGAAAAAGAGTATTCTTTTCCTTTGAACTACTATTTTCCCTAACTATTTTGAAAATTTTAGTTTTTAAAAAGCTAACAGCTCTCTTCATGAACAAAATCAAACTCTTCTCCTGGAATTTTGGTTTTATTAACAGGCACAGATCTTTCCTAGCTTGAAAACAGAGCCTGTCAGAATTTTTTCTTCAAAAACATCTCTGTAAAACAGCTAATTTGATTCTGAATATGATTGTTTATCCTGGCTCACTGTTGACACTGCACACGGAAACCCAAGTAGTGTGAAATCAACAGAGAACAATTTAAGGAAAAATCATAAAGAAAGTAAATTGAGACCTCAAATATATACCTCTTCCAGTTAGCCGAAAAGTTGTCGATTACACTAAATGTGCCTTCACTTGAAACAAGAACTTTTCACAATAAGTGAAACACCTTACTTAATTGGTAATTTCCATCTTTTCTTAATTTAAGCAGTCATAAATAACAGTAGATAATCTAACACAATTACTTGGAAATTCAAAGATTCAGATTAGAACAGTGTAACTGGTGACATTACTTTTCTGGATTTCACTTGGGAACTGAAAGACAGAGTTACTCACTGTATGTTACACACTCCGTGGGCTTTTTGTCTTTTTAATCTACTGTGTTATCAAAACAATAACAGAAGGAAGCTTTGCCACAGGTTCTCTTTAGAGATTAGTTGAAAACAAGCCAAGCTATGTAAAGGGGATTTATGTTCTGTGTCACAATGCAATAACATTGCAAAGTTCTTTTTTTATGTTTGCATCCATTCTACAATTCAGTCATATCACAGAAGAGACATGTGAAACACTTTTCTGCAAAAACTTTCTGACTAAAAACAGTATAAAAACATTAACAAAAGTACTCACATTGAACTGACTGAATATGATTTTTTGTCATTAGAAATATTTGATTTTCCTATTTTTAAATTAAAGCCCTATTTTCCTCAAAATAAACATTCTTTATCCATCGGATAAATCCATTGAATTTCACCCAGCTATTAAAACTTGAGAAGATAGGCTACAAATAGTTTTTACTTAGATTTCAGGTGGACAAAAAAATAGCCACAAAAGTTATTTTTACAACTGTATGCACAGACCGTCTTCTAAAGCTGTTTGTATTCTGCACTTACCTTTTCTTAACTGTCTGAATCTTCTGTGGAGAACAGGACTGGGTATGGGGAGGTTATACAATAAGATTGTTAAAGGGAATAAAATTTCTGCCCTGATGGAAAAAATTAATAAATAATGTTGTGAGTCAGAATTCCTTAGCATCTTCAGACACACAAAATCTGCCATCTGAGTTTGGAGGAGCAGAATTATTGCAAACTGAAGCTAATTGATACATCTTACATTCTCAGCACTAAGACATTTACAAGTAAACTACTAAATATACAAGATTACAAGTTCGCTGAATCAGAAGAACCTCAGCTTTTGGTATGATTAAGTTTTAATTGTATTTTTCCTTAGGGATCACTAGTAGCTAATAAGCTCATGAAAATAGGACTTTAAATAGCAGGAGTAGTAAAAGTCACTCCATGCACCATATTTTGATATGCTTGGCTGCCTAAGGCATCCTATTGCCTACAGTTTCAAGAATTTCATTTTCATCAATGAAGAATCTATTTAAAAACCTTAAGTTTTTTTTTTATTCTTGAAAGGACAGCTGGATCAGTACATCATGTATCTTTTGTAAATCTCAGAGAGGCTGGTACCATGTCTTCTTACTTTTACTGTGGTTTATTTGTTAGAAACACTTTGTGAGTCACAAATTCTGAATCACATACTTCTCAAATTTAATTATATGCATCTCACTCTGTCTGATAACAGTGATTGCAGTGATAACAGTGACTAGGGATTGCAGCCATAAGCATTAAAAAGTAACTTTTAACCTTATAAATAGTCCTTTGCTTCCTTTTTTTGAAGACTATTGGGTCTTTCTGCTAATGAGTACAAATTTTTTCCAAACCTTTTCTTAGCTGTATCAGGCAACTGAACTGTAGAATGCGTTTCTTCCAGAATAATGAGCAAGGGGAGCTCCTATAGGTATACCCATCTACAAAGTGTGTCAGATCAAAGATGGAGGCATCATTCTGCAAGCAAAAAAAGTGGAACATAGACAAACCCCACATCTGTGCCATAAACCAGCATGAATCAAACGAAGTTAACTCCTTTCTCACAAGAATTTACTTTTTTTGTGCTATCTCTGGGTTCTTCAAAATGGAGGTGGTTAAAAAGCTGGCAGCTAAAACAGGGGTATTCTATACTTTACAGCTTGATAGTTAATTACATTATAAGCTGCCATCAAAATCTACTTGAGAGTATTCATTCATTCCTTATCATATCCTAACTAATGTCTCTTTGCAAATTCAACTAGGGCTTCATTCATTTATAATGTTTACTTTGTATGGTCAGAAGGAAAATGTTACTGCATAACTTAAAATATTATAACTGCATTCTTGTAACCACATTTTTGCAACTGAAAATAACCAGAAATCTTGCGCCCACAATCATGTAAAAAGTGTGTTTTCAGTATCTATGAAAAGATATCAATTAGATTGAGGAACGTGGCATTAATAAATGAATGACATCTTCAGATTCTTCAAAGAGTTGAATAACAAGATTACAGTACAACTCTAATTAATTCGTTGACAATAGACTTCTTCACCCTCATAAAAATTCAGTTCTATCAGAAAATTGATACTGGCCTATGACAACTGAGTCGCAGAGGAATGACTTATGGAACACTGATGCTAAGGATTTATTAAGCAGAGAAAAGAATAAAGTACTAACATATTGAGCTTCAGAATGAATTAAATTCCACGGACTAGCAGGCCCCAAGACACTGTAACAGGTGCCATGATTATGTATGGCACAACTTGAGGGACATACTAGCCACTCATCTGTGAGCTCAGCAGTTTTGATGAGAGAATGAACTTTTAATTAACAAATATTAAGATCCCAACTTGTCAGGCAAAATTAAACTCTAGGGAAGAAGAACGGCTGCCCATGAGAAGCTAAACTATCAAAACTAAACCAGGTCAGAACTAGTGAGTGACTCTTGGAAACAGTGAAAGGAATATTTCTACTGCTTAATTTTTGGTGGTTCAAAATACCCCAGGAGAGTTCAGTTAATCTTTTTCTCTGAAGCCTCTGAGAGATAGAAGGCTCATGGGTATGATATTTTGTAAAAGGCCAGGGATCCACATTACCTCTGAGCTTCCATGTGAGGTGGCCTTCTTTCCCTTCTGTCAAGACTTCATTGCATTTGACATCTGATCGATTTCATTACAACAGTGATTAGAGGGACAATTCCACTCTTTGAGAAAATTACCCTTTCTGAAGGACCTCCATATCACAACTGCTGCCCTGTGCGAATGCCAAGGAAACACACTTCCTTAGTCTGAAGATAGAAAATGTGGTTTCACAGAGGTGACAGGATTTGTCTACACAGAGCCTACTTCCCACAGCGTGGAGATCCATGTGTACCAGTGTGTGGAGATGCACACAGTGTACACACACCCACACACACACACCCCACCACGGAGATGCATACTCCTGTATGAAGTTCCTGAACCAAGACTTCCATGAGAATGACGGAGGAACTTGTAAATGAGAAAGCAAAGTTAGTCAGCTGGTTTTCATGCATAGGAAGAATACTAAAATTTGTGAAGAAATATGTTCTTTTCAGCTTTCACTTCTAAATTCAGGGATTTGAGAGTTTAATTATCTGAAATTAACTCCTAGCACCTGAAAAGTCTAGGAGTTGTGCAAATGTCCTCAGTGAGGCACTTCTTTAATCTTTCTCTTTGTAATGAATACCAAAATCAAAATAAAATCCAACAGACATTTTACTCTGTTTGATATAGCCTGCATTTTCTTTTAGTCTGTAGTGAGATGGTTTTGCTTTTCCCATCTTTCAAGCTCAATATCAGAGCAAACTGGTTTGACTTTTTAAAAAAGCATATGCAGGAAACAGGCCAGGAAAAAACCCCACACAACAACTTCTCTTAAAGCACACGATATAAAGCTATGTCCATTGGCTCATAATGAAGAAAAAGCCTCAGCACTTGGGATAAGCAATCAGCTGAAAAACAGTGATGATTATTATGTGCTTCCACAATGAACTGAATTGCAGTTGGTCTACAACTCTGAAGCAAGTGCACCCTCTCAAAATAATTCAGAAGACTGAAAATGTACAAAATTGTGGGGGAAAAAAAAAGAACATATTGATTTTTTCTGGTTTATTTTCTTTAATCAGTAAACTGGAAAATTCCATGTAATATTTCAAAAATTATAATAAATTAAAATAATTGTTTCTGCTGGATTAATTGTGGATCTTGATTATTTGAAGTGTTGGTTCACAGTCCAAATAATACATTAGATTCTTTTGTCGGTTCTTTTCAATACTTGTAGAATAGTGTACAACTACATAATGATGTGATAAATAAAAATAAAGGTGCTTTTTTACTATATACCTGACTCATTGATATTGAGAAATTAAATAGCATAACAATATGTAGTCATACTTCCATTTACAAGAAGGACTAAAATTTGGAGAAAATTAAAAAAAACCCCACATACAAATGTGACTCAGTCTTGTCTCTAAAATATATGACACTGAATTACCACAACAAAAGGAAACACTTTTAAAATTATGAAGCAAGGTTTAATAGATTTTAATACAAATCTAACTGGAAGGAACACACTTGCAGAAGACCTGCATTTGTTCCCACCTGAAAGCAACACAGAAAACTTATGGGAATGCTGAGATCACATCTAGCAGGCAAAAAACCAGGCACACATACACACAATTTCTGCTATTAAATGCCAGATGCTGATGTATAAGAACTGTCATTTTTTTTTAATTGCCTCAACTATGTAAAGACTGGAAAACTGATATTCCATTAATTGATGAGATAGGTCTTGTATAACAAGTTGCAAAGGAGCTTCCTCATAATGCACTGTAAATTATGTCACTAATCCTCATCTGGAGGCAAAGCTTCTCTGTAATTTGGAGAGCCAGTTTAGACCTTCCACCAACTCAGATCTAGGTCTCTCCACAGTAGGAAGAGACAATTCTGTCAAACTGTGTTAAATCCAATATGATTATTTGGCTGCAGCTCTTGCTACTAGGGTAGAAATCCATGCAGTACAATCACTGTTTTTCTCTCTTTTCATATCCTGTGTACCATACCACCTGAAGGATAACTAAATTACTAAATTCAGTTTTCATCGATGTGATTGGAGAGGCAGGGTAATGGGGTGAAAGAGAAGAAGTATTACCAAATGATTTACTAAGCTACAGAAACCTTCACATTCAAATGACAAGCAAACCTTTGGCTTTTGGATTTAGTCAGACATAAGGATTGCCAGCTTGTTGAAAATTCTCTCTGACTTGAACTTGAGTGCCTCAAAATGATCACACACTGCCTTTTATCTGAATGTTTATGTCTGAAAGCAGCAACAGCAAAAACTCTCTATGTTATTTGAAGGAAATATCTTTAAGTAAAATAGTAAGAAAAGAACACATATGACTACATTTTAGTTCTTTACTTTTTTAGACACTTTCTATTCAACTCAGCCTTTGAAACACCTTTCTGCTGTATGGATATAAATGCCCTGTATTTCAGGACAGCAAACTTCAACCTCATCAGTTCTGAAGTTTGTCAAAATAGTTCATAAAGCATGTTGATAAAAATATCACCTATTTCTTCTTCTATGACTGTTCCCAGACAAAGAACTTAAGGTAAACACAATGAAAAATAAAAGGTGGCACAGAAGAGGGATAGTGAATGAGACAGGAAACAGGACAACATGCTAGAGTCTTAATAAATTATCAGAAGCTGCTGAAGAAAGATTTTATTCCAACCCCTCCCTCCCAGAACCAAACAACCATAGAACCAAACAGAATATTTGGAATAAATTAATAGATCATTGTAGAACAAAGCAAATTTAAGATGAAAGAGTTATCTCTTCATATTTTCTTGAACAGTGGATATGTGGCATGGAAAAGATGAGCTCCTCTTCCTTGTCCTGTTTTCTTTGTGCCTCAAACAAGATTCAGAGTGAAACATGAGGAGACAGGCTGGTCCTATGGAAAGGAAAAACGCACATGCAATCTATCTATTCACCGAAAACTTAGGGATAGAGATTTCCTGCTGCTGAGGAAGATGTCATCAATTCATAGGGGAAAAAATTATACAGCAGCTTTTTCATTTGTGCGAGATGAACACTGTCAAACTGAGCACATGAGGACAGAACAGATGAGCTTCTAGTGAAGTGAGAAGGCTACAACATATATAATGTATCAGTATCAGTTCCTCTAGCTGAAAATATATTTTTTTATACATGCATCTATATATACATACATATAGCACATATATACATATAGATTTTGTATGTGTGTGTAAAATTATATATATATATATATAAAATAAGAATACAGTCAGACTGTTTAAAATACACATTGATGTTCTGGACTTAAAAGTTTTACTCAGAGGTAGGTGTTGTGCATCTATACAAGCAAACTGCATTTGTTTATGGCTTTGTTCCTTCCCTCACAGAACCTTTTTGCTCTCAGGTATTTCACAAAGAACTCATCTGACTTGGCCACCCTCCTCTTATTTTAAAGCTTTAGTTTTCCTTAGTGGTGTAGCCTCTTTCACAGCCTCTTCTTTCACCAGGCAGCTTCGAATACAGAAATGCAATCTAGACTCCAGTACGTCAATAATGGAGTCAGGGAATGCTGCAGCTTTAAATACAGGAGCGTTATACAGGAGTAATTATGAGTCTATACAGGGAAAAGGCATTTTTAAAGCTTTGCCATTCAGTTCTGTGAGAACAGGAATGGAAAACATTATGTAAATAATTTTCTATTCCTGGGAAAATAAGCATGTAAGGATTTGGTGCATTTTTCCCATACATTTTTTAAATGTTTACATTTTCATTTTTATTGAGAAGCAATATTTGATATGGACAATACTGTCAAAGTTTTTGCTGAAGCTATGGGCGATAAGAGAAGTGCATACAGTTTTGTATTCGTAAGTCACGTAGTCCAGGCTTATGCTTTGTTAAATTGCATTTTTGAGTGGATGTCATAAAACTTTTGAAAATACATAAATCCATAGAAAATTCAAAATACTTATACCTAAATATTTTAAAATGCAAGTCTGTTTGGACAGCTTTTGTATTACACCTTACCTAAAAATAATTTCAGAAATAGATTGATAAATACTCTTAAAATTATCTGAGGGAAATGGACTTTTGTTAAGAGAGGAATAATTCCTGAAGAGCAACTACTGTGCTATTAGAACTTTCCTAGGCTTGCCAGTGTAGGCATCTGTCATATGAGTTTCCCCTTGCTACCCAACAAATGGCCTGAACTTAATTCAGGAGGGAACATCCAAGCTGTCAAGTCATACAGAAGCTATTTATGAACATCAAGAAAATGAACAGATATATGCAAAGGCTTTATATACTTTCCCAGTGAAAGCACAGTAATGTCAAAAGTTTAAATATTAAAGGAATTTTTGCTCTTTGCATGTAAACCATGAGAAAAAATGTTTCACAATCTTTGAATGAAAACAGTAATGCGGTGAGGAAAAATGATTTTAGCACTTCCTCATATATTTGATAATCCATGCATGACTTCTGACACCAGAAGAGGTGTTATTCTTGACCAGATTTGAGTCAGAAGCAAATAAGAATTTGTAGGGATATTTAGTGATGAACATATTAAAGCAAGGTCATCACTTTTGGCAATTCAGAGGGAAGTTTGCAATTCAGTTTTAGTAAATGTGAGAAGAATAGCATAATAAACAATAAAGTAACACAATTTTCCAGATTTATCATGTAGCTTCTAACACACATAGTGTGGAGAAATTACATAAAAATATGTATGCCCTAAAACAAACAAATAAAATAACACACACACACACACAGAGGAACCCCAAACAATGAGTCAATCATTACAATTAAACACAAGTTTCAAGATTTCCATTTAGAAAGTGGGAATCCACATCTATGACGCCTACACAAAGAAGCATAGAGACTTCTTTGAAGTTTAAGACTTATAAACTAAATGTGCACCTCTAAAAACAAACGTCTGTAACATGAAAACATGAGTTATTTCAGGTTTGGAAGACATCTGTGAAAACTGTTTTGAAGAAATGTTTTAGGTATAACTCATGCAAATAATGAATAGCAATTTCTATTATTAACATTTTCTCATCCAATTTCAATTAGTTCACCCTTTGACACACTTTCATGAAAAACGAAGTAGGAACCACTAACTTAAAAATCAGCACTTTTCTAGGTTTCAATATTCTATTCATACCTCCTTTGTAGAAATAAAACATGGCACCAAGTAATACTATGTGCTTTACTTCATAAGAGATACAATTCAATTGAATTTTAATAAAATGGTATTTTAACATATAAAATCTTGGGAGCTGGAAAGCAGCATTTCTCTAAAACTTAAAAATATGAATCAACCATATGACAAGCAAATACTAAACATACCACCCAGGGTATCCTGGGTGGCTCTTGAGTATAGCAGAAATCCTAATTCCGTTGGTGGAATTAAATGAAGCACAGGAGAAAGCCATCTTTGTGATGGACAAACAATAATAATATACTGGCATTTACAGCTAGAAACATAACATTGGTTAAAATAGACTAATGCTTTGAAGTAGTATGGTATATCTGCTTTCTAAGATGTCTTTCTCAGCTCCTTAGACTGTTAGACTTGGAGATATAAAAAACCTTGATTATACACAGAGTACTAAGTGTTTAATTATAATATTTATAACCATTAGGCTTTCTGTCATGTATTATTATTAACCTGTGATATTCATGGTCATGGAACATTTTAGAAGAGCTACAAAAGAGGATGAGAGCTAAGAATAACTTCTATGGTATATTACATTCTCAGATTGTACCAAATCTGTTCTTTCCTATCCTACCTAGGCAACCCAAAATAGAAGCATCCTGGACAGAAAGAATGGTAAAATTTAATTCCTTTAGGGACATTCTCATTGACTTCATGTTAATGGAGGAGTTAGACCTGACTTCTGCATCACTAAACAACTAATCATTTACTTCTACACTAATCAATGAAGTGCAATGGAGTCTGTGCTGGATCAGGCAGTGACAGTGCTCTCCCATTGTGACTGGTCCGTCTGTCCACTGACTGTAAGTTCAAGTATCTGTTTCTTTGGAAAAGTGAAAAAACCCTGCCATGCTTCACAAAGCAGACAAAAGAAAAGCAAAGAAATGAAAAAAGAAATCCCCGCAAAACTACTGCTACTACCGTGAATTGGAATTTGACAGAAATTTGTATCTGAGTTTAACTGGAAAACTTGGCAGACTTAGACATTATTTTGAATTTATAGTACAAAATACTTTGCAGTATCTGATGCTGAAAATAGAGTCAGAAGTAGACTCTTGGATTATGAGCCATGGAGCTAATTCAGTACTTCACTTGATGTTTAAATCTGATCTATAGGTCAGTATAGATATTAAAATACATTAGGTAAAATATATTGACCTGCTTCGAGAACTGTTGCTAGAGAAAGAACTTTGCTCTGGAACTTTAGAGATTGCAAGCCAATCTGTGCTATGGAAAGATGCAGGTCTAAGTAAATTCTGCTACTGCAAGGGAAGTACCTATGCTTAGTCTGGCTACAAAAAAGGTTATAGGAATTTATCAATACCTTTATTAGAAGTGGATTAAGACTACATTATCTTCTTTTGTTAAAGAAGGCACATGATCTTATCAACAATTGCATATAGCACTGGCACACAGGAATAATTAAAAGGATATGAAGACAGATCATGCTGGATCTTTACTTATTACACATTAGTTCACACTACAATTACCAGTTGCTTACCAATGAAGTTACTAGCATTGGTACTCCAACTGTTTTAAATTTAGCAATTTCCATTAAGACACTGGCCCATGCTCTCTTCTAGCCACACAGCAATAAAAGAGGCAACCACATTCCCAATTCTCAGTTTCTCGAAAAGGATGTATCTAAGAAGTTACATAAGACTTGGAAATAGACAGTGATGTGAGAGATCTTTGAGTATATATACAAACAGCTTAAAGAATAGCAGTTCAGGTGAGAAATTATTGTTTTTAAACTTACACAATAAGAATGCCAAGTAGAGCCCCTTGCAATCAACTAGAAGAGTTCTTTACAGACTCAGTGAAGTAAAGATGCAGAGATGGACTTCTCAAAGACTGTAAAATTTCTAGACACTTCAGGAAGTGCGTAATAACTAGCAAAAATGGGAAAGGAGTTCCAGGTGGCTGTATGGCAAATGTTAAATATGAGAAAGTTCAGGGGAATATCTCTGTTTCTGCTTGAATTGCAGCCAAGTGGACCTTTAATAAGAAAAAGAGAGTTAGTGACGGTGTTCCCTTACACACTAGACATCTTTGAGAGGGGACTGGCAGTTCCTTGAATCGTTCAGCTTCTGATGAAAAAAGACTGTTCTTGTAAGGTCATGTCCTCATTACAACATATAATTTTTGGAGATTTGTTTCCAGAGACAAAGTGTGAAGTTTAAGAAAGAAGAGAGGTAAGTTAACTTCCTTCAGTACATGAAAGTCAGAATTCTCTCTGGGTAAAAGCTTCAGATAGATCCTACCACTTGTCCTTATGGAAAACAGTGCAAAGGAATTAACTATAAGAGTTTGAATCTCAGCTGTCCTTGTTGCAGAGGAGAGATCATAAAGACTGTTTTCAGAGATAAATGCAGAAGTCAGCATTCAAAAGATTCAAAAGGCTGTCACATCAGAAGATAAAGGACATGAATTGTTCGTCTTTGACAATAGGCCAACTATTAGTAGCCTAGCATGATTTGCAGGGATTTCTGATGTGAAAACTGAGTGATGGAACATCCCGCAGAGTGCGAGTTGCAAAGCAATCTCCCTTGTGGAAGCAAGGGGGTTACTGAACTTCAGTTTAAGCATTTAGATTCTTATATTTTATATAAGGATTCAACATGAACCACTCTTTTTTTCTGCAAATATACATAAGGTTGTTGTGATAAAACTCCTATTATTTCTTAAGGGACTTGGTTCTATAATCTCTAAATACAGTTAAGATTGTATCTGGTCTGAAGCAAATATTGTGAAAAGAGTCTGAGAAGATACAATGTCCAGAAGTTGGACTGTGTAGCTGTGGGGCACCTTATACAAAGCCTGTTTGACAGATATACTAGGCTTCCACAGGTGGTACAATTTTGACTGGCAAATTGAAAACCTGAAGAACTCTTTAAAAACAGAACATAATGTGGGTTTTTTTCCTATAGGAGGGGAAAAGGTAGAGTTCTCTAATGTATTTTTATACATTTTTTAAATTTGAGGCACTTTGTAGCACTGATATCATAGGTGCCAGGGGACACTTGACACTAATCTTAGTTATTGAACATTGGGATTCTGATTGCTTTGCCTGGGCAGAATTTATGTCAGAAGAGCTATAGCCCACATATATGTAATCTAAGGGAAATGATTGTTCTTGGTGGGAAATTAACAGAGGATATTGGGGTAGAGAGTGAGGCTGAACACAGATCTGTCGAGTGTTAAATGAAGACTTTTTACACAGAGTAACATGTTCTGAGGAAGCATCTTCTCAGGGCAAGTGCTACCACTATGGATCACACAGCAGTGTCAAAGGCATTGACTATATCCTGAACTGGTGTCCTAGAGACAAAGTTCCTTTAAAGTAGTACAAAATCAAGGTGTGTCCTAGAAACTGGTAAAACAAGATCTGAAAAGAACCTACTCGGAATAGTAACTTTTATTTTTGTAATTAGCAGACCCACTGCCAACATGGAATTGAAATGAATCAAAAAGAAAAGAAAAGCAAAATTACATTAGAAAGAAATCTTTTTTTAAAAATAAACCCTTAAAGAAATAGGTTAACTTACTTCTTCCTATAGCAGGAGCCTACTGTAGAGAACAAAGAAAGAAAATGTCTGCATTTTCTCCTGGCTTAGTTTATCTTTTCTTCTAGATATAGTCCCACAGGAAGCTGGGCTTTACAAAATGGCCCATCCTGCATTCAGGAGAGCATTGATATTGCTATTTTCAGACTAATGGTTTTATTTATAAAGGAAAAAAGAAGTGGTAAGAAATATCAATTGACATGACTCCAAGCAAAGTTTAAGAATGAACTGCTCTTGTGAGGGCTTCTATTTTTCTTGTGTTTAAGACCTGAATTCCTCAGGGTTCTCAGACTGACAGTCTGCTCTTCTTCAAGACACAGCAATAGAGGAGGAAAGGTGTACAGAATGAGTCCCTCAACTCCATTTCTACATCAGTTGTGATTTAGCAGCTGATGAACAAATGGCATCTTCATCAGCACTGCTAAATTTTTAGGCCATGCATACAGACAAAAAATGTCCAATGTGTGCATACATGCAGGGGGAATATAATTTGTATGCATTGGGGTGTTCTTAGATTTCCTTTGGAGGAATTCTGTGGTCTCAGAAGAATCACAAGGGTGTCCTGTTACTAAAGGAAGCTGAGTTTAACACACGATGCTATGTTTCTTCTTTCCATGTGCCCATAACTCAACTTCATGTGGCTTTTGAAGTGGCTTAGATGCCAACATCTCCTCATGTGCTATTCTGAAGATGGCGTGACAGAGGTAAGAGAATGGGTCAATAGTCACCATTATTTTCCCTGATTTCTTCAAAGAAATTGCAGCAGATTTTTGGGGAGGAGGGCTTCAAAGACTCACACAGCATCAAAGATACATGCATGAAGCTAGGAATTTAATTTGGTATAAAGACAAGATAGGAAAAGAAATGTGAAAGACTGATGGAAAAGCAGGTAGCTAATGCAGAATCATCAAGGTGCTACAAAGAAGCAGTGGACTAGAGCAGACTTCAAGAATCACAAGAAGAAAAGCTCTGATCTGGCCAAGCACTGAGAGGAATTAAGTTGAAACAGAAGCTCTGTTCATTATGTGGACAGTATGCGCAGAAGCACATGGCTTTGAAATGTTCCCTTGTGGACACAGCTTACATAAAAGCTTCATGACATGACTAGGATAGTGCTACCCAGAGTCCAGTTTCAGCAAACATAAGTACCGTAACATTTAGGTAATTTGTCATCACAGTTGTTTCCCAGAAGAGAGGTATCCCCATGTTTTGTCTTAACTAATCACATGTATTAAAACATCCATCCAAATGTCTGATTTTGTTCAAGGGTTCCTTCCTTACTTTCTTACACATATCACATCAATAATCTGTCATGGTAACACTTGGAAAAACACAATTATAAGTTAAATCATTAAAAAAAAATTCTTCATAAAATTATGCATATCTCTGTGATTCTGAAAGCATCAGGCTTTAAGAACACATTCCATAACAAATAAATCCTTCTGAGAAAGTAGCTAACCTTTTCAAAGTAAGCAAAAGCAATGCTCTCATTGAGCAGCCTGTTTAAAAACAAAAAAAAGGATAATAAAGACTTTATACAGCATTTAAACTACAGATATCAAAATGCCATAACCAGTTTATGGTGTTTGCACAAACAGATTGTAGGAAGGCAAGTGTTTGCAACAGTTTCTAAATTCTTAATTACACTTTAAAAGTATTTTTTTTAGGTTCTGTAAAAGCTATGTCTACATGACAATCAGAAGTACTAACACAGTTCATTGAGAGAAAATTCAAAACTCATTTAAAATTGAAAACACAGGGGATTGGGCTGAACCATATCTGTGCTGTAATGCACATCTGGAATTTAGGAGAGCATGTTGATGAGCTGACTTGTGAAAAGTATGATGGAGTTGACACAAAACCCAAGACCAGTGACAATGGTGCGCAAGGAATCCATTACATCCTTTCTTTTGCCTCAGGTTGAATTCTGAAAGCACTGATTACAACATGGGACATCAACCAATGCATATGATGGTAAGAAAGGGGAATACATGTAATTTTAAAAGTATTTTTATATGGGATTTCTATTTTTTATATTATGTAAATAATATGGGCTGTTCTAATAAAAATTATCCTTGTTACCACATTATAAACGGATAGTCAAACACAGACATTTCCTTAAGGTTTCCAGCAACTTGTTAGCAGGAAGAATAGAAGTAAGACAGAATGACTTTTAAGGAAAGCTGTAAACATGATACAGAGCACTGTAGAGCCCATTTTTAGTGTCAAGGAGTTTTAATTTATTACCACAAAATTATGCATTCATGTAAAAGGGATTAATAGAGGTAGGCAGCTTTTCTTTGAAACTGTATGAAAGTCACATGTTTAAAGAGATTTAAGTAATTTAAAATATATAAATTCAGAGGTGCTGTTTGATCAGGGAACTGTTATGCAGACGATATTAGGGAAAATTGCAAAACGAGAGAGAGATGAATTACAACTGGTGCTACAAGTCGTGGAGTGCCTGTGTTAGGCGTGAAACACATGAAAGCATGTGTTATATAAAAAATTTGCCTACAGCTGCCTGAAAAACAAGTATTTTTGGTCTGATGAACCTTAATATGTCATGAAGGTATCTTACTGTATTTGGACTTAATACTTGTTCAGATATTATTATTAAAAGTTGAGAAGTTTTTAGCAGGATGGTTCAACTTTCTTCATTGCTAAACATTGCAGGTTCTACATTTTATTGACTATCTGAATTGCAATACTGGGAAAATCACTCAGCTTCTGATGATCTTGCTAATTAACACCTCTGGTACTGCAGGGTAAAAGTACAGCAGTTAAGTATGTGTACTTACTGGCCTTTATTTAACAGAGTTCATTTTGGTGCATATATATGAATTTTTAGAGCACTTGAAACTACCAAAGCAAATCCTGTTTTTTAGGTTTGCAGAAACAGTTTTAAATGAAACTCTCATTATAATGTTGTTTTCCTTTTTTTTTTTTTTTTTTTTTTTCTTGCAGCAAAGACTCATATCAGAAGGATTATTTCCTCTCTGTAACACTACAGAAACATTTAGGTGAAAAATTACTTTCTTTTTCTCTCTCTTCAATCACTGAAATTACAGGAAGCTTGGTCCTTCTGCATAGGAATCAGGAAAAAAAGAAACATTTCGTTTTCCTGTTCATTTTTGCAGGTGATTGGTTAAAGGAAAGAAATGAAATAATTCAAAAATATGAAACTGTGGACAATAATGAAAACAACCAACTTGTCCTCTGGTAGATTTTTATTTTATTTGTTATTTCCTTTAAAACTCAAAATACTTGTCAGGATGGCACTACTAAAACAATAACCCTTTTATTTCTGATTAGGTAGTTGTATTGTCTTTAGCACAAGGCACAGTGGGTGAATTTAAATCTCACAGAGTGCTTTTTTAAGGGCTAAAAGAACTACTGTCCATAATATGCATAGTAACAGTACTTCTGGTATTTGAAGGTACTACATGCTCATGGTTAAAAAAACTACTGGAAATGCTCACAAATTATAGACACAATAGTGATAAGTGAGAACAGCCTCATTTGACACAGCCTATCATTGATACCTCTGGTAAATCAAGAAGAGTCCACTGTCACCTCAAGAAAATGAGGTACCTTCCTGTATTCCAGGGACACCTTTTTGAGATGTATGGATTGAAAGAGTAAATGCTTCCCTAGAGAAACTGGACAAAAGAATTATCTTTGCTCCACTACACGAAGCAACTGTATTTGTCCATGGATATTCTGATGCCCAAACATTGGAGAGGCCTCATGTAGCTTTTCATATGTCCAGGCAACAAAAACAATAAACAGTGGTATGAAGTGAAATTATATTATTATGAAAACTGAATAATTGAGGTACTTATATTTATGTACTACGGCTCATAGCATAGTATTACTAAAAACACTCAAGGAATCTTAAACACACATATCATAAAGAAAATTGAGTCTTGCAAAGATTGTATCATTTGCAAAGTGATAGATAAAGTTGGAACTACTTAACTTTTAGGGGCAGAACACAATCTGTTCTTTCCTTTCTAAATTGAAGGTCAATTAGGATTTTGATCAGTTTGAAATCATACTTTAGATATAGATTCTTTAGATTTCACACTCTAAAATCTTTAACATCACTCAATATTTTTAAGATGTATTCAAGTGGTCTTTCTTCTTAATTATAAACAAAAATGGTAATTGTGTCCACAAGATTGTGGTCAAACCATGAACGTGACAATAATGTAGTTACTGTGTGCCTCATCTCTCCCTCCCTGCTCTTTATCCGGTAACAGAGTACAAAATCAAAGAAAATCATTCTGTATCTGAAAGCAGCAGCAATATCCAGCTGAGTCAAAAGAAAACTCCATTGGGTTGGTAGGCGGGTGGAGAAAGGCTGCATGTAGGTTGTCTGCACACTGAGTCAAATTTTATTCTGACAGAAAAGAGTTGAAAAACCAAGAGACATTTTATCTTTCTTTTGTTCACCCTGAGAGCCTACAGTTCTCTGCTAAATACATTACACTCTGTTCTTTGCTATAAATAATACAAATGCTTTAAAAAAATTAAATTAAGGTAGAAGACCACAAGAGGCTAGACGAAAAAGAATAAAATACAGAATTTGTAAAATTTTGAAAATAACTTACAAAGTTAAATGCATCTGTGATTAGATTCCTAATGCCAAAGAAATGATTTATAGATGTAAATATGGAAAGATGTATACTTTAGTTTTCAGTCATTAAGTAAGTTGTTTTACTGGCAAGTAGGAGACATTACCTGGTAACTAGGTAAAAATAGGACAAATGACCAAACATATGTAAGAAAATACCATTATTAAACTGTCTTGATAGAGATCACAAATTATTTCTGTTGGAAGTAACTTAACACATCTTGTGACATGAAAAACACTGATTGTTTTACTGTTACTTTGAATGTGCATATGTTTCCTGAAAAGTAATTTCCTAAATCTTTGTTGTGAACTGTGACAGATCACTGCTTCAGAAAATCTGGCCCATTAGAAGCATAGAATTGACTTCTTCCTATTGCTGTAGTGGTCAGCAACTGTCAGTGCTTTTAAAACAAAATAATCTAAGACAAACAAAAGAGTGGAGTGAAGAAAGAAGAAGCAGGGAAGGTAGAGAAAACAAGAAGTATTCTTCTAAACAGCATTACAAGGTACCATCTGAGTTATAAGATGCAATGCATTAGATCTCCTCAATGGAAATATTTATGTATTTATATACTCTGCATTTTGATCCCTTTTCTCTCCTCTCTACCTAAGCTGTACAAGTATCAGACCTAAGTTCTGTTGCAGAACTGTTGCAGTTTGATTCATTTGACACAGTCACAACCGCAGATTTAAAAGTCAGAGATAAGTTTTCGGTGTATAACTCAATTTTAACCTGTTTTGAACTGAATCAGGTGCTTCAACATCTGCAGTGAGTTCTGAAAATTTTTTTAAAAAATCATTATTTTATGAAACAGAGAAGTCACATTTTCAAATTACATTACTATACAAATAATGCATAGGAATTTTCCAGCTATATTTTATATAATTCTGCCTATTTACAGTATTGTTAAGAATACTAAGAAACTGTAATTTTGTCATCAAGGAAAGTTCACACATTTTAAAAGGGGATTGTTGTACAGATTATGTGTCACAAGCATCAGTAAGTGACTGCTGTGAATTTTAATAGTAATTCAACATGGCTCTGCTATTTCAAAGGGTCTGTGTAAAACACGTAAGTCCTCACACACAGTGAATACCATTAAAACATGAGGTATGTTTGCCAAGCGTAAGTGATGTGTCAGAGTGTTCAGAGACCAGAGGAAAGAGAGTATAGTCTAAGTCCAGCTACCAGTAACTGGAGCTTCTTTCTGGCCTAGGACAGCTCAGGGTACATTAAGCCCCACTCTTCTGGACTGACATTTCCTGAGCAGCTGCACCAGCACATGACACAGCTTGGGAAACCTTAAGCAATACTCAAACTTATGTTAGATAATCAGCAGAGATCTGTAGCACATGTCAAAGAAAGATGTACCCCAATGTGTACCCTACCACCTTGAATATTACTATTGACAAAGAGAGTTGTGGCTTACTTACCACACTGTCAGACAGTGAACTACAGTTTAAATAGAATTGGCTGAGTATCATCTCTAATAGTGAATGAATATTTCTAAGCAAATTTCTCCAGAAAATTGAAAAATGTCACTTACTTTTCCTGGAAAATGGCAACTCAACAGACAAAAGCCTGCTACAACATTGGGAAATAAATTTGTCATGAGACAAGAAAGTACTTTCAAAATATGATAGTGCCAAAATATGATAGGGCTAATATTATTATTACTACTATTATCCATAATGCTTATGAAATATAATAGAATTTAAGATTTAAAACCTGTTCAAAATCAAAGATCAGTCACGTAAGAACATTCCTACTGAAATTGCTGTATAAGTATGAAGCAATGGATTTTCACTGGAGAACTAAGCCAATACATCCTGCGCTGCTTGCAAAGCCTTTAGTGTGTTCCCATCCAGGGAAAAGAAAATGGCTTAGTTTCAGAGATGTATTATGACCAGTTTTATAATTTCAAAATGAGTATGAGATACTTATAGACAGCAAACAATGGAATCAAATATAATGGTGTTCATAAGGTCAGAGTAACAAAACTACCAGAGACAGCTGAATATATCCTTTTCTAACTTCTGGAAGTGTAAGTTCCATAAAGTTTCTGAAAGAATATCTTAGTTTAAAATTTCACATTTGAAGAGGAGTGCATGACACATACAATTTGGTAGTCAATATTGTAACATGAGGAGTTTTAATCTTCGACTTAATTTTATTTAAAACAATACGTTCATAATTATAAAATGGTCTTCTCCAGATTAGGTAACTGAAAATTTCAATGAAACAGACAATGCAAATTTGTTTAAATTAATCAAATTTAATTAAATAAAAAAAATAGGTTGTGTAATTTAGTTACATATAATGGTTGGGGTTTTTCCTCAACACTCATATTCTCAACACTAATTATGTCAGTTATGTAAACAGCTCAAAATGCTCTTAACTTATATATTTATTAATGAATATGCATATTTATTCTTAGAATTTAAAATAATTTCTAATATTAGTTTTCAGTCCATAATGGTATGTAAGTAACAATATTGACCCAGTACCTGGCTATATATATATTCTCAAAGTGGCCACTAAGATTATGAGAAAGCACTGTAAAATATTGACTTGGCAACAACTATAGCTAAGCTACAACAGCTTTAGCTATGACATAGCTAAAACACAAAAACCATTTAGTTAGGTTACCACAAAATGAAAGGAAAATACTTCAAGTCCAAACAAGCTTGAGAGAAGGCACTTTGAAGAGAAGCCGTGGAGTATCCTGCCCTTGTTGAAACTACAGTGCAGAGGACGGTACTTTTAAAGGTTGCCTTTTACTTGTTTCCTTTTGCAGTCACAAATTAGTAAGCAGAAGCAAATAACAGAACAAATATGAACTGAAAATAAGGGATTGATTTACAGCAAAATAAAATGCAATAGCTAAGCAAGGGAAGAGTAGTTGCCTTGAAGCTGTATGGTATACCATACTAGAAATAACAGCAGCTCAAGTTGCAGCTCAGAGAGACTTTCACAAATTACATTGGCCCACCTGCTGTATGTCATTTTACAGCAATTCCACAAGCATTTGAATACAATGGAATACTCATCATCTTCATGTAAAATGCATGACAAAAGTCCCTGTACTTAAATTGCATAATACCATGAGCAGGAATAAGGTAGGTAGCTTTTTTCCACAGTTTGTATAAAAATAAAACAGCTAGAAATCCTATACCTAGCTCACTTAACATCGTGTATTTGGTAGGATTTTTGAATATTGGAGCATAAAATGAAAATATGGGGAAATTGTATTTCCAAATAAAATAAAATGACAAAAATAAAGGAAGTCTAAAGAATACCTTTTAAATGTGTAACAAAAAATAAACTCCGTTTTACCCTGTGTTTATCAAGGGCACATCCTATCAGGAAATTGGGGGCCTGTAGGACCAAAAAATATTGAAGTTGGGAAAGGAGCATTTCTAAAAGCTGAAGATAAAAATGAGCCATTATGGTCAGATTTTACAGTATGTAACCCCTTAATAAAATCTTAAAGCTTAGATCAAATGAAAGAAAAGTGGGAACTGTGATAATAATAAAACCTTTGGAAATCATCAAAGTCTGAATCTTATGTCTACATGGCAAATGGTAGAAGACATAATAAAGAAATTCCTTGTAGTCCCACAGATACACACAAGGTAAAGATAGAAATTTATGATTCAGGAAAGAGGGGTCAAAGAAGACACCTTCCCACTATGGGGTCATGAAGGGAGGGTAAACAAGTCCTTACTCAAAAAATATCACTACCTTATGAAAATAACTTGAGAGAAAAGCTTCCAACTTTTTGAGGAAGGATTATGTATTCTATGAGAAGAATATAAAGAGCTCTCAATATTCCTCCTCTGTCTCTCTCAAAGCCAGCTTCAGGAACTTCTAGATCACAGATCACAGAACATTCTGAGTTGGAAGGGACACACATGGATCAAGCAGTCCAAATCATAAGTGAATGGCCCATATTGGGATTGAACCCATGCCCTTGGTGTTTGCAGAACTGTGCTCTAACCAACTGCCACATCCTATCACAAAACAAAAAGACAGTACCAGGTGAGGGTGTACAACCCCGTGCCCCACAGAGATATTACTGCCACAAATTATCTGAAATCAAAGTGGCCGCTCTATTTCATACCATTTAAAAATTTAGAAAATAATTAACTCTAGAGAAATTGAAAAAAAAAAATTAGCTTCACAAAATTCAAATTATTCGTTCCTCCTTTCTATATATCTATTGCACTATATCTTTATAGCACAAGATAATTGCCTTATACATGTAATTATTATTATACCATTACAGACGTGAGGAGGGAAGATCCTTCAGTTCTGATGTAGCAAGATCAATGGTCAATGCTGAATCAGATCAAAGATCTGACCAATGCTGAATTTTCTGTTGCATTCTGTATTCTATTTTTGCTATATATTCAAATAATAGTAATGCAAAAATCCACATCCCAGCTCTCTATGAGAAACAGACACTCATCTTTCTTTAAGACAGCTTTAGATTCATTTGTTCACTTCTGTGTAACATAAAACTTTTGATTTTTTCATACAAGATTTTACTTTACAGTAAAGACTTAACCATTTTGGTATTTAAAAATAACAGAACATAATTGGATTACTGAGAATTTAGAAGTGTTTTCACATCCCATACTTTTCATGCATTTTTAATAACCATTTGTTATTACTTTTCTGTAATATGGAAATCCATATTATTGTTAATATTGCACAAATTCACAGCTAATCACATTATAGTACCAAAGGAACAATTATAGTATGTGAATGTGTATAAAGATTAATATACATATCCTAATAAATCTCAGCTGACCCATTAATGTATAATGGGCCCAAAGGAGGCCTCATATCCTAGGTATATAAATGGCACATTTCTTTCCCCCTCCCCTCCTTTCCTCATTTTGTTTTATATGTACAAACTGCCATAAAAAGGAAAATTAAGCCATATGAAACCACTCTGAAACATCAAGAGGCTAATCAAAAGCACAAACCACTTTCTCTTCTTATTATACTACAAGAATCACGCTAATATTTGACATGCATGTACAATTAGGTGGTTTTTTTTCCCTCTTCCTTTTGAGAACAAGGCTTCTGAAGGAGTGGACAGGCATCCATCCCACATGCATTCTGCAATGAATAGCTATTACAAGTGGGTTAAGGGAGTAACTTTCAGTTTTAATTGTAAATTATAATGCCTTGTTCATGGTTTAGGGGTGATACCTTCAACTCTTCCAATTAAATCTCTTGTCATTTAAAATGAAAGAAAAAAGGGAAGAATGATCCTTTTTGTTATGTAAGATATGCCTTACAATATCACTACATAGTGACAACTCCTTGTCCTCCTGTCACATCCTGTCCCTTAGACCATGCTGCAGAAAAGCAATTTTCTGCCTCAAAAGCACTCTATTTTTTAAGTTTGTCTCTGGGCAATTTTCAGGTCTACTAGAGCTGCACAACTGTATACAGATGAGAAAGACCCAAAATAGGGCAATTTATTTGATTCCTCCTCTTCAAAACATTTAGCTGAGATGGCATATCCAACAGAGAAACCCCAACAAGAATATTCAGAGATGACCTGCAGTGACACACATCTTTTTCCACAAAAAATTTGCATTAAACATCTTCTCCAGACTCCTCAGATAGTCTAGATTTGACTTTTGTTTAATATGACCTTTAACATAAATATTTCCCAGGATATTAGCAGCTAATTTCTTTTTTAAAGGAGATAGCAAGAACTGGTCAGTTAAATAAAACATTTATGGAGTTTTTTCAGAGAAAGAACATTTTTTTTGTGGGCCTTTTTTTTTTTTTTTTT
>VZRL01006572.1:3500080-3541675 GCA_013397895.1 Origma solitaria
TTAGGAAAAAGATGTGCATTCATTTGAATCCAGTTTCTCTCTTGTAAAGTAAAGAACCACTTGGATGGGAAAATACATCCTCCAAGTGTTCAGTTCCTGGTAACTTAGCATTTATCAATGCCTGAAGCTAGTTTGACCTCAGTATTCCCCTGGTACAGCTCTGTCCTAACTCAGTAAGGGCACTTCTCAATGGAGCAAGGGCCTTGCCTTTATAACCATCCACAAGTTGGAAACTACTTTGCCTGCATGGAAGTTTTTAAGGAATCAGGATAGCTTCAAGACTGGGACCTCAGTTTGCTATGAACGTAACATTCACTATTGTATCATCTACGGCAAAAACTTGACAATAGTTTTGAGACTTTTCACAGAGCTAGGTGAATTTTCAAATCAGAAAACAAATAAACCATAGTGTTCGAAAGTCTTCAGTGTTCACGATCCTGTTCAATTTTGATATATACACTTTACAAAATTTTAAACCAGACTGATAGTTCATTTAGCCCTGAAGACATAAAATTATCCATTTAATTTCTTAATTGTTTTCTTTTCAATTGAATGATACGTACATTTAATTTCAAAATTTAATGCTGACATAGAAATCCATTATGTATTAAAAATCATTATTCATATTGGTTTCAGAAAATAAAAAAGCATGAAGTGTGACTATAACCATATATGATTCTGATTAGTAGATTAGACAGTATCAGCTAAAGCACAAGTTTTCTTTGCTAATACAAAAAAGAACTTTAATATGAATGCATTTTGAATATTTATTTACCTGGTATGTGCGTATATTTAAAAACTGACTGAGAGGGAAACAGCCATTTTCTTTTTTTTCTAAGGTATAGAAATAGGTTGGAAGGGACCTTAAAGATCACCTTGTTCAAACCCCCCTGCTGTGAACAGGGACACTTTCCACTAGACCAGGTGACTCAGAGCCTGATCCAGCCTGGCCTTGAGCACCTCCAGGAATGCAGAGTTTCTAACCGCTCTGGGCAGCCTGTTGAAGTTTCTAACCGCTCTGGGCAGTAAAGAATTTCTTCCTAATATTTAATCTAAACCCAACCTCTTTAAGTTTAAAGCCATTCCCCCTTCTCCTATCACTTGGCCCTGAAGACAGAATCTGGCTCCTGCTGTGTCTGTCTGAATTTGTCTTTTATACCAGCCCAGAGAGTCTGTGGAAAATCACATACAGACCAGATTGCACTGGAGATAAGACAAATGTAGCACTTACAAGAATAGAGAATTTGAGGGCAAACCAGATTTCCAGATATGCTTAAATTCATGCTTGAAATTACTAGGGGAAAAATTTGTTAGCATATATTGCTGTGGACACATAAGAGAAGAAGACCTTTATGATTTAGTCCTTTATGTCTGCAAGTGTTAATTTAGTCTTATATTCAGTTCCTGACCTAGGATTGTAATATGTGGTTACACAATAGCGTATAGTCTAACAGAGACAGAGATGAACAAAACTGTAAACCATGAAAACCTTGCAAGTGGCTGAAGTGGGACACTAAAATAATATAATTCTTTTAAAGTATCTTAATCTCTGATGTCTGCTTTAGACTGCTTGAATATTTAGCTGTGCAAAAAACTCATTAATATAGATGTAGCTGGCTGGCAAACCTTCAGTTTGGTTGCTGGTTGCTGTCAGTTGGTCACAGCTCGCTGATGATTCAAAAGCCTAAGTGTAAACTGATGCTCTATTCATTTTGGTTTAACAGTAATGCAATTAATTGCATGCCATTTGTTTCTATATTTTTGCAGTTATGTTGATAACTAGCATACACTCAAAATCAGAAGAATATAATTTCCACCGAAGAGTCACAGGAATCACTTCACAGCAAATCTGACTATTGCCAGTCCACTCTGATAGTATACATGTAAAGTTTCTTTGACTAAGTCTTACATAGTCAAGGGTCCAGAATGCCTTTGAATCATACTTTTGCAAAGCAAACAGAAAAGCATGAATAGAAAAGCTGTATACCATACAGAAAGACAGTGAGTACTGAGGAAAAAATGAGCTAATTGAATGATTCATGTCCCTGACATGAATCCCTGGATTCATGTGAAGCAAAGTACACTGTAGGATATAGAAGGTATCTTTTTTCCTTACCAGTGAAGTTTTAAAAAAAAAAAAAGTTGAAAAAGTGTATTTTCTTCCAAAGGTTTGTATCTATGACATATAAAACCAAATAAAATCTTAATTCTATTTTATGTGAGTTCTAGGTAACCTTTGTTAAGGCAATGTTCTCTCTGTTACAAAAAATCAATCTCTTAAAACGAAAGGCCTTTTTCCAATGACTATTCAGTAAAAACATGCATGAACAGTCCTTAAAACTGAGACTGGGACCTCTCCTTTTTCTCTATGGAGACTGTACTAACCACAAGGCTGCAGTTGTGTTCCTTCTGATCCTTCTATTCCCTTTCATTTTCTAAAGCTTCTCAACATTAGTGATGAACACAGGAGACTTCTTTAAGAATGGTGTCTAGACTGCGTGTCTAGGTGGAACTCGTTCAGAAGCTTGATTCCCTTACAGTCCTCATGGTGGAATGGCCAATGCTTGACACCAGAGACACAGACTGACATAGCAAGGACAGAATTCTAAGGCTATGAATGGCAACAGAGCTAAAGCTTAAGTTTAGTTATTAATATGGGCACCTTAACCTTGTGAATGTTCTCACATTTACTCTACTTCTCGTCAGCTGCAACTCCTGCTCGGACAAAGATGCCTCTTTGTAGCCCAACACGATGAGATTTGTGGTGTGTCTATTATCCTCACACTTAGGGCACGACTCCTTTTAGCATCTTACACTGAAACTTGTCACTTAGTTCACATCACATAATACAGAGTAGGGTGAGAGTGAAAGTACCAGATGCTTGAAACCAAAGTGATGTCATCATTCTCTGTGGTATTCATACCTAATTCCCTTAGTAAAGTCACCATAAAATCATAAAATTCACATTTTCGTAAGGAGAAATCTTTAGTCCAAAATGCATCTATTCTGAACTAAAATTACAGAAAGAACCAAATTTTTTACAGATGTAAAATACAAAGCAAAAAGAGAAACAAACAAAAGCAAACAAAACAAATTTATGAAAATTTTTTGTTCCCTCCTCTTGAAACAAGATATCTGAATAACAACAACTTTATTTCAACTTTGCTGTGTAATTGTAACCAAGTAACAAGAATATATGCATAATAACTTTGACCTGGATGTTTGAATAGCAGATCAGACAGCTACTGAATTACCTGAAAGTATTACCACATGAATAGCTTGTGCTTCCTAAATGCTGTCACTCAAAAGGCTTTTGGCATCTCTTCAGAGCCCTCTCATTTACTTCCTTTACACAGGAGTAAACTTAGATTGTCTCATACTTTCTCAGAGAAAATAACAACACCATTCATGTTTTAAAGTTTTTCTTGTACTCAAACAAATCAGACAATCAAAATTATATTTACCTTAGAAAAGGAATAGCTTATCTTCATTATTTCCATGTGTGCATATAATTTCTTCTATTTTGTTTGCAAAGTGCTAAAATTAACTTTTATGACACGTCTGAGGAATTGCAGACATGTGTTATTCAAGTATGTACCAGCATTTTTGTGATTTTATATTAATATTTTGATGACTCTGAATTATTTATTAATTTCTTTCATCTCTGAACATTTCATGTAAACAATTACTAACAAGTTTTCTCAATTCTTATTGGTTAATTACACTTGCACATGAGCATTTGGGACGACCTAGCTAAATAATCACTGTAAAATCTCAAGTAAACATCAGTAATTCACTTTAATATATTTTTTAATTTTAAAACCTTGGACAGGGAGAATCATTTTGTTTTATCTGCTATTTGAATAAACAAAAGATCCAAAAATTAATTAAGAATTAAGAATCATAGTATTGTTCACAAAAATTTGCTGTTTAATTAAAAAACCCCAAACATTTGTGGCAAGTTTTTTTGTTGAGCTGTCTCTTAATCCCAATGGCAGCATGGGGATCCCAGCTATTTCTCGTATCTTTTTTAATGCCTGCATATTTTAGCCTTACCTAAGGATAAAATTGCAGTCTGTACGTATGTCCTCTCTCCCTTCACTTCGCAAATTTTTAGCTGGGTGATTGTCAAGTGTTAAGCAAATTGGAGAAAAAAAGCAAGTCTTAAAGATAATTAAGACCCTTACAAGTTTCAAGGATGGAGATCTAAATTAGTATCCCCAGGGACAGAAACGTGGATAGGAAACGGCTGGGCTACTCAGCATTCAGGGAGGTGCAGACTAAGCACAGCTCTATTGTTTCTCAGGCAAAGAGGGTAATAAGGGGAATAGGGAAATCAGGGTTGCAGTTGAAACTGGTGACCTTAGAGCACAAAGAAAACAAGATTTCCAGAGGAAAGCTAGCTTTATTAGTTCTACCTCCTTAAGCATCATGTTTCTGCTAGTTGGCAGACTATGCAACTTTTCTATGATTCCAGTTTCATCAGATTTCTAAGAGCTTAGATACAAGAAAAATAAAAATAAAGAAAAACCATATACATTCAAAGACAAATATACATTCTTTTACAGAAAAATCATTCACTTAGGGGGGAGCAAGACTATTTAAGACTAATGACAGTTTACACTTCAGGAAGTTAATGCACTGTGCACAGTCAATTGATATTTGAACCTAGTTGCAAGGAAGTGTCCTCATAAAGCTTCATATATGGTTCAGAGCTACAGGTTACAAAGGGCTAAATTTGACTTTAAAAGTTCTGTGTTAGAACTTCCACTGGATTTTTTACCAAACTCCTGATAAATAGTGGAAACTTGAAGAAAAAACAATAAAATAATCAGAAGTGGATTAATCCCACTGTGACACAATAGGTTAAAACCAAAAACGTGTTTAATACTATTTTATTCACATAAAGGGAATATTTATATTTATGCAATATTTAATATATTTATTTACCAATTTATGCCTCTCCATTTTTTTTAAATTTAGCCCCCTTATCCTTTGTAAAATGTCAAATTTGAACAAAATATCAAATACGTGCAAAATGCAATAGAAGCAGCAAATTACTGAATCTAGAACCATCTGGTAGATCACACTGAAGTACATTTGTAGGAAAGAGAAAATAAAACAAGAAAATATAAAATTACAAATTATTGGCATACTTGGTCACTTCTTTCTAACATGGACGTAGCCAAAGTAAAAAAAAAAACCTACTTTTTTTTTTTGATCTAACAGATATGTTAGGTACTGATAAATGGTAATGATTATATTTCATCTTTTCCGGCAACATCCTAACTTCTACAAAGCTGCTCCCTCTTAGTGAGGATAAAGCAGTTGCCGTGGTACCAACAGAACTTATGATCACCCAATTACCTGTTATCAGTATACCAGCTGCTCTTGCAAGATTTCAAAAAATGTCATTGCGACTTAAAATAATGAGTTTTGAACCATATGCCTATACTTGGAATCTGGTATAGAAAGAAGAAGAAAATCAGTCTTTAGTTGTTGGACTGTGTACAGTTCTGTCCTGTCCATTTTAAAAGAAAGCAGCTACACATGCAAAATATCATTGTATGATCAAACAGCAAGTTATTCCATAAAGCTACTGTAAATTTATGAAACATCTTCTAAAGATATAAAAAAATGAGTTGACAGAGAAGTTTAAAGTTGGAAACACAGTTAAAGAAGGCCTTTCTCAAAAGATGAATGCTCTCATTGCTTCATGTTTCCCATGGTACGCAACCTTACCATCATACCTCACTGACCTAGATGTTACACCTTGTGGGTTTGACTACCAAAATGTTACAAGATGAAAAGCTTTAGAAAGTGTATTCATACATTTACTTTTTTGAAACTGTTATTACAATGATACCATCCCAGACTGAAGACCTATTTTAGTTCTAGGAGATTCACACAAATCCTCCAAACCAACGCTGATAGTGATTTACCTGTGTACCCAAATTCAAGCCCCCAAATTACTAAGTAGCCACAACTCTGTCACATAGTTGATAAGGAAACAAATAAAGAATATTGATAGAGCATAGACATTTATTATTTTTTCCCCTCTTCTTTCTCTTCACTCCATCCCTTGATCACTAACAGTCACAGAAATTAAGTGACAATTCTAACACATAGTTGAGGAACTTATAAATAGCAACACTGTTCACTCTGTAAAGCCTTTCCTTTACTGAAAGTGTTCCTTTAATGAAAAGGCATTATTTTATTAGGCTGGTGCCATAATGCTTTTATTAATATTTCTTTTGAAGCTGTTCTGGTCCTTTAAACTCATATACTACAAGTACACATACAATTAATTTAAAAAAATCAAATATTACTTATCATATAGTCATAAATGATACATCACAGTTCTCTGACTGTTGTCTCAATAGGAGATAATTGCAATAACATACTCAATACTGAATGGCAGCTGTCTAAGTGATTCTTCTTGTGCATGTCTTAGTTTTAGTATGTGTAACCAACACTTAAATAATTTGCAGTCTTAGATGCTGCACATATTTACAGCTTCCAAACAGTTCCAAGCAAAGTTAAATACTTTTTGTACCTGTGCATATACTTAATATTGTTATTTTTTACTGTTCTGTAAATATTCCTGAGCCATGGGTGGCTATTTCACTATCTACCCATCTTGGTTTCAAGACTGACAATCTCTTCGTCTCAAGCAGAATAAATCTGCTGTGATAGCCATGAATGACCTGAAAAGTTTTTTTCAATACTGAACTATGTAACTTAGACAGCCTTATGGAACTACAACAGCATTCCTGGACAGCCCTGAAGGTATCAGAATTTCTGCAGTGCTGTGATTTCACTCTAGGCATACTTCCCAAACCAGAAGGGTCCCAGAACATAGCCTCTAATTATCTTAATTCCTACACTCAGGAAATTTTCATCTTGCCATATTTGGCATGTTATCATAAATTTATAGCATTCCAGACCACTTAGACATCAGAAAGTAACAAGAAGAGAGGAGAGATTCTTGTGTGCTCTCAGGAAATATTTCTATCCGTAAAATAGTATTTTGAAAGACTGGTTCTTATAGCTTGAATAATTAGCACATGGTAACGTTCTATAAATGCTTGTAAGTCTAAAGAAGTATGTGATGTTAAATAAGTTGTTATTAGAAGGAGAAGAGAAAAAAACCTGCAAGCAACACCTGCATATGTGGGGTTTTTTATAAACTGAAAAAATGGAAACCCCTCAGGTCAACACAGCTTTTTGAAACAAGTTTCTTTGCACCAAGGAACTGCTTTCCCCCTGTGGTCACTCACCAATATTTATGAGGGAAGTTCACTTGGAATGCCACCAGAAGATGAAAAAACAGGAGGAAAGGAGGGGTATTCTGTCTTCACTGAGCTGGGTGATTCTGCCAAAGTGATAGCCGACATTGACATTACACAAGGGAAAGGTTGTCGCAGTCTCACAGTCCCAGCTCTGCTGCAGAAACAAAACAAAACAAAATCAGAAATAAAAACATACATGTATACTTTTCAAATAGAAGTAATGTCGAAACATTAAAACTCTGATCTCTGGAATATAAATAGCACTTTAATCTTGGCTTTGAAATAGCTATCTCAAATCTACTTTAAAAATAAGATTTAAAAAGACCCCTAAGAAATCGAAGGTTCTTCCGTAAAATTAATCAATCACTTTAAGGGTTTAGTGGAAAGAAATGGCCATAAACATCTTATGTGCTCAGCTGGTGGTGGAAGGCAGAAAAAAATTACAATTCTGATAAAAATGAGGAAAAGCTGAGATTTGAAGTGAAGATTGCATGCAGAATACATGACAGGGAATAACAGGAAATTTTATAGGTGAATGTAGCTATAGCTGAACACGGCCTATGGAAAACTTAAGGGAAAATTGAAGGATTAATGAGAGATCCCTATTTATTTTTTTATTTATTTCATTTTCTTAGCATCTGTGTGAATTATTACCTATACGTCTTATACGTCCTAAAAGAAAAAACTGTGATGAATAAATAAACAGCTCTAGAAATCTTCAATAGGGTCCTTTACCTTGCAGGGAATATTATCACTGGCTTTTGATACAATTTCTGCTGCAGGGAAAGACTTTCAAAGCTCAGAATGCTGAAGTATTGCCAGGCACTCAAAGACCCCCTGCTGTGAGCGTCAAACTAAGAAATCTCTCTGAACTTGTCGAATTAAAAGTCATCTCTCTCTCTCTGCAACCCCTGCATGAGCTGGGAAGCTCTGTCCTCATTTTTTTAGGCCTTCCACGATAAACAAATGGAGCCTGAAGCATCTTTATTCTTTTCAGGCACATAATTAAAATTCTTTTAAAAATGTAATTGAAGGCAATGAATTTCAAAAGGAGGTTCTAGTTAACAACAAGGCTAGAACAGTTTCACTAGGCCACACTACTTTACCATTTAATTTTCTTTCAAAGGTAAAAGCAAAACAGCTTGTTATGATACTGGATGCATTTTTTTTCCCCTTTTAAAAAAAATTTTGTTTGTACATCAATACTTTGCACCAAATCTAAACATCTCAGCAGGACTTATGCTTTCTGGAATGTCATAAGACTTAATTACTGAAAGAGCAGAGAGAAGTATACTATCAAAATATGAACAAAGCAGAAAGTATTCTTGGTTTCTCAAAATGATTATTTACATATCCCCTAAAAATTAAAGAACATATTATTGAAGTATTTGCATTTTCTTGGCAACGTTCTTTCATTCATCCAAATAACTGTAAATATTCACAAGCTTACAAATTTTAAAAAATCTGATAATGCATAGAATGCTGATTTTCTGTGATGACTATTGCTGTAAAACACTGTAATATAGTGATTATAATATGTATTTTTGATGCTGCCATGAAAAGAGCAAGTGCTGATACAATTAGTGATTTCAATTTAATATAAAAGGAACAAGAAACTATCTCCTTAGATTTGAATCACAGGGATTATCACACAAAATTAACTTAAAGGAGGAAGGAGACAAGACAGTGTTTCAGAAAGTCATCTCTAAGGTGACTTCCTAGAGAGCTTAAAATCTAAATATTTTTTTTAAAGTATCTCTTTTAAAATGACTTTCAGTATCCCTCTCTGTTGAAAGTAAAAAGCTTCCGTTTTCACCTGTTTTCTCCATGCAGTGTTTTTAAAACTGGTACTTCTGGCTATAAATGACCATATGAAATGTACTTTTTTAGGGTTTTTCCCTATAGAGACTAGAGATTGAGATGTTTTAAGTAAAGTTATTTACAATTCTTGTAGCATTAAAAAAAAAAAAAAAAAGTGTAGGAAGGAAGCACAAGTTCTGGGTAGCACTCTGCCTCTGATAGTTATGATGCCTCTGGGAGACCTGAGACAACACAGCTAACAAAGCTGCTTTTCATTCTTGGAGGGGGAAGCACAGTATGTGTTCTGCATGGGTCAACAACAGTTCTGACTGGTAGAAAGGTAGAAAAAGGATCCAGTCAGCCCAACTGGAAAAGGCAATGATGAAGCAGATCTAGCAGGAGCAAACTAGGGCTTTGACTACGCCTTCAAGTAACACCTCTTGTCAGATGTTATTTCTTTTCTAGGTTTTTTGGTTTTGGTTTTTTTTTTAATATAAAACCCCGTGCAGGATAGGGCACAGCCCATTCCAGAGGTCATGCTGAACAGGCAATACAGAGAACCAGTGGACCAAGGTTGACCCCCTCTATTTTCTGCAGTTGTCTCACATTACATGAACAGATTTGAAACATTCAGATTCCCACATGCCTTCATTTCAAACCCAGAACATGCAATATACAACTTTCACAGATTGCACAGAGCCAACCCATTATGCTCCAATCTGAACAAAATTCATAACAAATAATGGTCATATCTTAGATCCAGTAAGACACCATACTGGCACAAGAGCAGCATGACCAAAGTTTATGTCATATATTTCTACCAGTGTGTTGTTCACATGGGCGCAGTCTGTCATTACAATCAAAAGAATAAGGTAGTGCCCTCTATGCCTTCTGTATCCTTGTATCCTTATTAGGAAAAAGGGAATTCTTAGCCTTCCCTTCAGAAAACTAGGGAGATTTATGACAGTGTATTTGTCATCTTTATTTTTAATGTGTCATGTAATCAACAGAAAGCATAGGAGTAATCAACAAGAAAAATGAATCAAGAAAAACCATTTAATAAAACAAACGTAGGCAAATTAGTATTATCAAACTTCATTTCTGCTGTAAAACTGAATTAATGAAAGCACCGTGATTACAAAAAGTAACTCATCTTCCACCACAATTTATTCTGTAGCATGTGAAGGACATTGGACAAAACAAAACAAATGAACAAAACAAACAAACAAAACTGCAACAAAGAGACAGTATCTGATATTTTAAAGAAAAAACGGTGTGACCTAGCATGAGTATTAAATGTCTGTTTGCAAAATGAGTAAAGGCTTAAGTTCACTGAGCACTCACTGTAAAGTTTAGGGAAGATCAGTAGATTAGAAAAAAGAGGCTACTGAAATACCAGTCACATTTATGAACAAAAGTGATCAAAGTCTACTTGGCTGCTAGAGTGTCTTCAGTTTATTCCACTGCAGTACACATATTACTTGATTGAAAGGTGTGTGAATATAAGGCACCCAGGTCTATCTACTGTCACTGGGCCTGAAACTCTCATTTGTTATGTCTGACTTTATTGATTTCTTTTCCCTAAACAGAAGCTGAAGTCATTTTTATAACATTTGGGAACACAAGTGTTTACAATATTTACAATACAGTAAATTTAAAATGCAATAAATTCACATTAATTCCTTCTTCCCCTCCAAGCTAAAATTATTTAAAGAGCTGTGATAAATTCAAAAATATTCAAACCTTTTCTACTTGTATGCGGCTACTATGACAGTGATGTTATACAGACATATCATTCATTCTTACATATCTTGAAGATCCCAGACACCTTTTTCAATGGAGAAAATAATTGCTTTTTACATCATTGCCAAATAGGAGGTTAATGCAAGTAATTTATTTCTTCAAATGACACTGCTGCTTATAAACACCTACCTCTTATATGCCATAAAACTAATAACTAACTTGGGTAGAAAATTAGGATACCTATAGCAAAACTCTCCAAGACACAGTTTTGATTCAGTAGCTCAGTGTTCTGTAGACAAAACTGTTGGCAGATATTGCCTTGATAATTTGGTAGGAGGTAGTGCTATTTTAGAAGAGGGAGTGACTGTAAACCCAATTATGACTCCAATGAGAAGAGTAAGGCAGAATATCTCACCTGTTCTCTCTCTTTTCCAAAGTAGCTTGATTTCCATATCCTAAGACAATTTTCCAAACATTGTAAAAAGTTATCATGCATCAGAATCTAAAGTTTTTGGAGATTGGAATGCTTCTTTATTTTATTCCTTCGTCTTGATTCTTTAGATTAATATAGATATGTGGTTTCTTGACTGTACTGTTAGATCATATATTCTGTAACTATGACAAAATATAACTTTATATGATAGACTTAAAACAGAGATTAAAACAGAACAGTAAGGAATTCCTTAGTGAAATTTGCTATCAAATTATAAACTGCATAGATTTAAATAAAAATATGAAAAATACAAGCATAACCTCATAAACAGGTTTAATCACCGACATCAGTAGATTTTAGTGCTCCATATGAGGTAGTAATCACAAAATAACTCAAAAAAATTTCAAGAAGTATTTTACTTTGTTTTTTTTTATGCCTCATGGATGTGGGCAATATGATGGCATCCCCAAAAATCTTAAATATTAGAAATTATCTGAAGTACTTGAAAATTTAAATTAGCATTTATTTACATGATATATTAGTAGATGCTAATAAAGAAAATAGATAATCAATACAATAGACCCTAGGTTAATTATTGTGCACTTAATCCAGCTACTAGGTTCAAGGTCTTGCAAACAAGTTTAGAGCAGGAAAGGGAAAAGTTACCTCTTTTCTGACAATTCTGTTTGTGTATAAAATTGCAGTATTGAAAGTAATTATTAATGACATGAAGGAAAAGTTTGAGTGAAATTTTCCTGATGACTTTATAGAGGATCTATTAAGCAAACATTTCTTCAGAAGGAATTGCAGATTATGGAGTGAAGAAAGTCTGCTGCTCCTGTTGCCTCAAGAGCAAAGACAAAACTGATAGCACTTGGCAGAAAAACCTAAGCCTGTGTCAAAGGAACTCATTCCTATCATATCTTGATGTATTTAATACTTTCTTTAGGTTGACATTCTCCTATGAATAACCCTTCCCTACCAGGTGTGTAGGAGCTCTGTGACCCTTCATTCCTGCTGCTGTCCTGTACCTAAGAGATAAAGAATGGGTAAGAATGGAGCCACTTCATTTTACCTGCAGAATTTTCAAGTCTTTGTCTGAAAATGGCCACATTAACACAGTCAGAAGTCTGAGTCATACGTAGCTCAAATCTACCCTGTTTATATAAATGTTGTTTAAATGTTAAAAATCAATTGTAAAAGATTCCTGCATATTGAGTCTCTACACTGTTATTCATTTTCATATTCACAATGCAGAAAAATGAGAACACAACTTAAAGAAGGAATATACATAAAAAATTGTATTTTTTCTCCTGAAAATATATTAACAAAGAGTGCTGTTCTTAAAGTATGTTCACAATTGCATTATCTTTTCCTCTGGATATATTGGGGTTTTTTGCAATCAAATTTGGAAGTCCTCTGAAACAAATTACTGCAGCAGCTTCACCTTTATACAGTTCAGAGCAAGCCACTCACGGCACAAAGTGTATCTGCCAAACTCAGTGCTAAAGAACAGAACAGGCAACTGACACAGTTATGAGAGGCAAACACTTTACAAACATTACGTTCATTATTGCATACTCTTAGAACTCCTTGTTACATGCTCATGTAAATAGGACCACAGTAAAAATGATGAATTCTGAAATATCTTTGCAGACAGAATTAAGACTGGAATTAAGATGAGAAAATTATGAAGAAAATAGAACACCTTTTAAAATTATCACCTTTTATACTGGAATGCTAGGTATTTTTATTGAAAATATGTTAGCATAAAGAATTACTGTATGTGCTAAATTAAAGCACATAATATTTTACATTTGAATTCAGAAATATGTGAATTTCTTGAGTTGCAACTAAAAAATAAAATACAGCACTTTCAGTTGTTTTTTAAAAAGCAGTTTGCTGTAATTTCTAATTTTACAGAAGTTAGATCTCAGTTCCTAAATCCCAGCATTTTTACGTATTACCTGGATCTACTACATTACAACTGTTGTAATTTCTTGAAATTGAATGGTCAATCATTTAGCAAATAGCAGATCTTTAGAAACTTCTTCATAAAAATATGTAAGTCCCAGAGAATCAACAAAGAATAAAATTCATAGGTTCTAATCTTGAACTTGCTGCATAATGCATTTATACTTACACTTTGCTTTAAGGACTGGATGTTTAATACATTAGATCTTTTAAACTCACGAACTAGATGCATAGAACATATACTGATATTGTTATCTCCTGTAAAATTTGGCTTCTTAACATTTATTTCTTGTATCTCAGGGTATTTTTTTATTCTAAATGCAACATGTTCATATTTGAGTGAAAGAGAATTTCTGGGTTTTTAAATCAATTTTAAATTGTACTCAGGGAATAAACATAAAGCAGAACTATGTGTCTGCTCATAAAAACGCTGCAAGCTCATTATGTTGTTTAGGGGCTTAGGTGATAGAACAGGTTTTAATGTAAATAAACTGTTTAGTCACTGCTTACTCACTAAGTACGCAAGACTGGCTGCAGTATGACTGGATTAGTTATAAGCACAAGTTGAAATTGATCACAGATCGTGGTAAACACATTTTCTTTTTAGCATATTTCCACAAAATAACTTGCTCAGGTTTACATATGGTTGAGATGCTCACTGGCATTATTTTGGCATTCATTTTGTTTTCATTTCAGTTTGCCATTTTGTTTTAGGTATGCATATGCTCAATTTTATGCAGCATAAAATTTATTGACACATTATAACTGTAATGTGCTTGTCATAACTTCATGTTATGTTCTATGTGATAACTGGAAACAAACATGATACAGAGTGAGGCTTTTACTCAAAACTTTCTTTGTAAGGGTTGGAAAGAGTTCTCTGATCCATGAGGAATGGAAGCATATAGAGCGGATGTTCCATAGAGTCTCTTGGACTCAGTGTGCATTGCACAGGTAGCAGCCAGTATGGGACTAGCCTTGAGCCGCAGCTCATCTTTTTGCCACATGTCCTGTGGTTTGCATCCAGTTCTTTTTCAAACTCCATTCCTTTAAATAATTTTTCATTCTAGAAATTGTACAAAACCTGAAATAACTTTCTAAATAAAGCATATTAAATCTAAGTACTTTACTATTATAGACCAGAGTACATATTTTTGTTTATTTTTGTTTTTCTAGTGTCAACAGATTTAATAGGGACCATGAAACAAAAACATTGATAAGCCCCTTGTTTGAACATTAATTCGGTAGTACGTACCTCCAATTCTGTAATATATTAAGGAACCTACCATATTTTGCTTATGGTTTTGGGATGAAACTATGAAAGAGAGAAGATTTCAGCAAATATTGAAGCAAAAAAGATTTAACGACATGGTAAAAGGAAAAGAATGTACCAAAAGGAGATTTTCATAGACTGTGATGGCAGATTCTAAGTGAGCTAAAACGTTTTATTTTTAAACCAGAAATCTGATAGATTTAATATATGCTTCAGAGAAAGTTAAGTTGAAGACAAGAGAGCAGAGAAGAAATATGATATAGAGAAGAATCTAGCTAGAGTCTGAAGGAAGATTTCTAGTGGAGCTCTTTAAATGAGGTGGAACTTCTGTAAAACCTTAATGATTCATGTAAAATGCAGTGTATCACTGTAGGTCACTCTCACAGTTTCTTTATTTTCAACAGATAAAATCCATGAAAGCTCTTACAGTAAATTTTTATGAGTTCATCAACTATATTAACAGAACATAACAAAATTAAATCAAATGTAAAAATGGAAAATTCAGAGTAATGCATTTATGAACTAAACAACCAGTTAAGTACTGTGTTTATGAACTGAAAAGGGTGAAAATATTTATTCTGTTTAACCTTCCCAAATGTAATCTGAGAAGGAATATGGTTACTAGCCATAGTGGTAAACAAAAGCTGTGGAAGTCCAAGACATGAGAATAAATGTATATGACTTGTAATAAATAGCGAAGCTGAAAACTCAGAGGAAATGTTCTATCCACCAAAACTGAGTTGTTCTGGAATAATAATTCATCCTTCAATACTGGAAACTAATCCTGATCTGTGAGATCCATTTATAGAATGTCATTTCCTGAGAGAGAAGAAGGTGATCATTTTGAAAAGGTGATCCTGAAAAGAATCACTGTGATCCTTTTCAGATCTATGTTCAGATCTTTTCAGATCTATGTTATTTAGCTTTCTTAGGAAAGAAGAAGAAGACAGCAGAAAAAATATAGTTAAAGACACTCTAAAAAGACCCATTTTCAAAGGCACCAGACATAGAATTTTAGGCATGATTTGTATTTACAGTATTAAGCATGATAGACACTTCTACATCACATTTCAGTCCCTTCAAGAGGTTGATTTAGACTGAGATAACTATTATTTTTCTGAGTGTTACACTCCGCTCTTTATAGCTAACAGCATATTTCTTTTAACATTTGATTTCTTCGCTCAGTCTCCTTATTTTCCTTACCACTTCCTGAAGTTTACCTAAATCCTGAAATTTTTTTGATTTTCATGAAGTTGATTGCGTAAGGAATGGTGTGTGACATTCTACCCCAGAACAAAGACAACGTAAATTTACAGTTTCTTCTTTGTACTAGTGAGCAAATACTTTGCACTAGCAGGTTGTATTCTTACTTTTTAAGCTTCATAAATCATGTCAGGGCTATTAGGATAAAATGGCATCAAAGAGGAGAGACTAGAACCCTAAGAAACCTTCTGTGGACTGTCCATATTTTCTAATTATAACTTACCTATGCAACTATGGCAACCTAAGATTTTGCACAACATAAATGTAAACAAACCTCCATAATAATTAATCTCTATGAACTAGAAAAATTTAGAATATTTTATTCCAAAATGATGGTATTAAACTGTTGTCCAAATCTATTGTTTGCTCATCTTCCCTCTTCATACTAATTTAAATTCACATGAAGCTAGAAAAATTCTTCCTCATTCTGAACTACTGGAATCAGAGCCCGTGATTATGAGTCTCTAATATTCTGTCCTGTTTCCCCAGTCCAGTTCTTATTACAGGATCTGGAATTGAAATTCCAAGTTTTCTTGGCAGTAATAATTTAAAAACACATGTACAATATCAACAGATTGCTGGGTCTTTTTCAGCAGGAATGAATTGTCTCTCCAGTGTACACGGTAGCTGAGTGCAGTAGTTGGGAAAGCTGCACTCACCCACAGTTCATTATCCTACTTTGCATAATTATTTTAGACTCATGACTTGACCTTTGTGTATTCCAGGATACAGCAATGTATCTGTGATTTAGTGTCTATTGGCCTGTGTTTTACTTTACAGTATTACTTAGCTGCTGGTCAAAAAGAATGTGTGGTTAACTGTATTTTACTGAACCAATACAAAATAAGGAATATAAAAACATGCCTCATCATTAGTTTAGAAATACTCCCATACGTGCCTGAAAATCTTATGAAAACAGAAGGTAATACGGTGTCTAACTGCCAAAGTCACCTCATAACCTGCATTAATAGCATGAGAAACATGGAACTGTTAAGGCTGGAAAAGACCTTTAAGATCATGAAGTCCAGCCATCAGCTTAGACCACCACCACCATGTTCACCATCAAACCATGTATTCATGTGCCATATCCCCAGGTTTTTTAACAATTACAGGGATGGCAACTCCACCACTTCCCTGGACAACCTGTTCCAATGCTTTACAGCCTTTTCTGTGAAAAAAATTATCCTAATATCCATTCTACATTCCCTGGTGCAACTTGACAATATTTTTCTCATCCTATTACTTGTTACCTGGGAGAAGACGCAGACATGCACTCCACTACAACCTCCTTTCAGGTAGTTGTAGAGAATGGTAAGATCTCTCCTGAGACTCCTTGTCTCCAAGTAAAACACAATATGGGACACATAGCCTTATTGGATCTCATATGATTGACTTTGGCCCGTTGATCCAGCCTGTCCTGATCCTTTTGTGAAGCTCTTCTACCCCTCAGCAGATCACCGCTCCCTAACAACTTAGTACTGTCCATGAAAAGGAATAACTGGTACCTCTTAGTTAAACATTCTCATTCAGCACAGTAATATCCATGGAAGAGGTTATTTCATGTGATACAAATTACTGTAAAATTACAAGTCTTGAACAAACCCCCAAGTTACTTATTTTCAACATCTGCTTTTCTTTTGACTAACACATATTTGAAAATTAATATCTTCTTACTAAACTAAGTATAAAAAGTATTTTAAAGTAGTCTGTGCTGGTTGAAATTGTCTTTCCTGAATTAGGGACAGCTGAAAGATGGCATCAGGATGGAACACTAGAGATTATTGAAAGAATTTGATTTCAGTGTAGAATATTATATTTTTAAAGCACTCTGTTTGGGTGCTGCTTACACACAGAAGTCTGAGATCAGCTATAGTTTTGAATGAACTCTATCAAGATTTTATGTATTTTTTCATTTATTTAACCAATACAAGTATCAGATAACCTAGTTCAAGTATAACATTACTTGAACACCACAATACAGGAAAAAAATAGTAAGTACATAGACCAATTAATGCTAGAACTCTAACATTCTACTGTTTCTTTTGTCTTCATTTCTTACATTGTAGCTACTAAATATCTGATATTCCTGTCTCCAGTTTCACAGCTGATGTTGAAACGTCTTTTTGTGCAGTGTTGCAGCAAAGAAGTTCTCCATAAAGCAGTAAAAAATGTTTGGATTTTACAGAGAAAGAAAATAAATTGGAAAACAAGACGACAAAAAGAGACTGCCAGATAACCACATATGTCAGTAAATGGAAAAAATATATCTAATCACTACAATTCTGATTCTGAAGGTAGAAAAGTTCCAGGTATAAACTGAGACATACGCCTATGTTAGCAGTGTTTCCTTTTGCTACAGTTTTAAAATAAATAAACACTTTCAAGAAAAAAAATTCTTTAACTCTGTGATGCGTGTGCATATCATTACAATATTTCAGTTCAGCAAAGGCAGAGCTGAATCCAACTTTAATAATTAGTGCACACAAGATAATTCAGAGCCTTTAAATTATGCTGTAGATGTTGATGATGAAATTAAGACAGATCACTAAATTATTCAGCCAGCTACACATACCGCTTGATCTCTATTTATTGAATGAAAAAAAACCCCAAACCAGATTCTCTAGTGTATTCAGAAGATGAGAATTTTCACACTATCTCTTGGGTTTTATTTTGTAAATACGGTGCTGGATCACACACCTTTAATACACAATAGATCTGCACAGATTCACTTTTTTATGGCTTCATAGAGTGTTCAAAGCACAGAACTCACAGTTTATTCATTGAGATCAGCAGCTGTGAGTTCTTCTAGCCAAGTACAAAACCATTTGTAACCATGTGTTGCCACACAGGGTACCAGATTCTTTCCCTGTTGTTAATGAACTCAGATTGAAAAAAACCCATCTTTTCCTATAAAAAGGAACTTATTTAAGATCTAGGCGAACTTGCATCTAATAATTTTCTATTACATGATTATCAAGGTTATCAGACAATTATTAAAAACACTCTACGTATGTAGCATGTGGTACAGACCTGCTATGGGCAACACCTACTGACATATATTTCAAATGCATGACATTCTCTTTCATATAAAATCTTCTGACTGCTGTAATTTCATATAATCTATCACATCAGTCAATTTTCTCTGTATTTCTAACATCTCCAACTTACTCCTCTTACTACAGTCTGTGTGGTTTATGAGTACTCTCAGCTAGAGAAACAGCTATGAGGTTAGTATTGTAACCCATGCACAGCAACTCAGAAGCAGGTTTTTCTGAATTGCACAGCTGCACTGAAATGGAATCAAAACAAGTGTACTCTAAAACTAACTTGCTTATTCATTAAGATAAATGCAGACAGAAATGAAACAGCTCTTATGACCGTTTCTTTAAATTTATATATATATATAAAATATAAAAATGATTATTTTCATTCCTAAATATTATCATATAATATTTAAAATTGGAAATACAAGTATATTTCTAACAGCAAATTATAATAATCACTAAATACATTCTTATATTTAAAACAATTATCATGTAGAGGAAATGTGGAGCATTGTCCTGAAAAGCTTTCCAAGAACCAGGGATGTAGTTAGCTTCAACAAGTGATAAAGCATGGTATTACAAGTGTTCTTCTGAGATGATACCAAGTTTCAAAGCCAGCACATTATCAAAAATCATTAAAAAAAAATAAATTAAGGATGGCTTTTTTTGCAAGTAGGTGAGAAATGGTCCTTGATAAGTTAAATTTGAATTTCTAGGGGTAATAATAAAATAGATTTAACATCTAACTTACACATTTATATATGGATACAAATATAAAAAATGCATGCATATGTATGCATGTAAAATGCCAATAATTCTTTTGAATATAACTGTGCATTCAACATTCTGCACAGAATTTGAGTGTTCCTGTCATAGCTTGTCTGTGATAAATACTACAGGGCCTGTACACCTATACTGTAGTCCTGCTGTACTACAGGACTGTCCCTCTGTAAGGGAAAGAGAAGTCTCTTTTTCTTTATATCTAAAACCAGATGGAAACTTCCTAATCTCTCCTGGTTTGTCAAAATTTTCCCTTTGAACATTTTTTTTTTTACCAGAGTATGGTTTAAAAAAGAAAATCTTTCACAGGAATTCATTATTTAGAGTAATTTCTTTTAATCCTGATTAGATGTGAACACAATCAAGGTGCAATACTTTGTGAAGAAACTGAACAAAATCAGTGTATCTGATTGGGTAAGCATTGGAGACAGGCAACAAAGGAAACTTTGCAGCTGATGTCTATTACAGGCTGCCAGATAAAGATGATTATTGATTACACCTTCCTGCTCCAGATACAGGAGGCATCAGGCTCAAAGGCTCTCTTGCTGCTGGGGGACTTCAACCACCTCAACATCTCCTGGAAAAGTAGCACAGCTAGCAGTAGTGGGGTGGAGAGCAGCCCTGCTGAGAAGGACTTGAGGGTGCTGGTGGATGAAAAGCTGTACGTGAGCCAGCAATGTGCACTTGCACTTTCAGAAAGCCAATCACATCCCGGGCTGCATCAAAAGAAGCGTGATCAGCAGGTCAAGGGGGTTAATTCTGCCCCTCTACTCTGCCCTCGTGGTACACCCCAGGGAATGCTGCATCCAGCTCTGATCTCCTCAGCACACAAAAGACATGGACCTATTGGAGCCAGATCCAGAGGAAGAACACAAAAATTATCTGAGGGAAGGAGCACCTCTCCTCAGAGGACAGACTGAGAGAGGTGAGATTGTTCAGCCCAGAGACAAGAAGGCTCTCAGGATACCCCATAGCAGCCTCTGAGTATCTAAAATGGGCTTATAGGAGAGCTGGAGAAGGACTTTTTATAAGGGCTTGTAATGAGAGGACAAGGGGGAAATGGCTTTAAATTGTATAAGGACAGATTTAAATTCAATATTAGAAAGAAACTCTTTCCTGTAAGGGTGGTGAAGCACTGGAACAAGTGGCCCAGAGAGGTGCTAGATCCCATCCCTGGAAGTGTTAAAGGCCAGGTTGATGCAGCTTTGAGCAATCAAATCTAGCTGAACATGTCCCTGCTTATTTTAGGGAGGTTGGACTTGATGGCTTTTAAAAGTCCTTTACAACCCAAACTACTTCTGTGATTCCATGATTTCATGAAGATTTTCAATTTGTTTTTTATGGCCTCGGTCCCTACCATAGACTATTTCCAATTCAGACGCCATATACTCCCTGTAACTGAAATGCATCAAATAGACTATATTTGCCAGAACTCATAAGCCTGGCAATTCTAGGTCTGAAGTCTGCTTGATGGGTATCTAGCAATTCATATGTGACATGGAGAAAGTCACCTGGCAATAATTAATCCATTGCCTTTTTCAATACAAAGATTAGGTGATTTTAAATGAAGTTAGTGGGTCACACATTCAAAACAAGCAAAAATTGAATCACACACAAAATTAGACTGTGAATGAATTAGACCCATTAATAGAAAAACAGTTAGCAGTGGATTTGGAAGTGGATTCAGACATCTAGTGGAAGGAGGCATAAGGCTATCAATATATACTTGCCTGTTTCCATACTATTCCATAGGTATTCATAATTGATCAAACACAATATTGTGCAAGACAGAGCTTTGATCTGATCTCAGTACTGTAAGTTTTTCATGTGTTTATGCTCTACACCTCAGTTTTTCCTATAACTAAACTGAAAAGATATATCAGGGGAGACATAGTCCTGCTATCCTGATAGAATGCTAGTACATTTTTTACCAAACCACTCTATTTTCATCATGTATGTGTTTTCAGATGTAGCATTTGAAAAATCAGATTTGGCCTAAACTGCATACTCAGAATTCAATTTTTCCGTGACTTCTAAAATCAAATAATTCAGTGAAAAGTTTCCAATTGGAAGAGAGGACAGGGATATGGTGAAAATTATACACTAACATGTCATATCTCATTATATCGTCTCAGGCATTTAATTGTAAACCAGTCTGCCTCAATATGTATTTTACAATGTAAGACTTCATCAAGTATTAGGTCTAAAAGCTATGAGTGATTAGATTTGTTTAACATTAAGAGGAACCGTATGATTTATTAATCCTTGTTCCTTTTCCTCTACCTAAATATATATTCATTATAAAAGATAACATTTGATTTCAAACTACCAGACTAAGCTCAATCTTAAATTGATATGTCACCTACGAATACACAGTATTAAACATTAATTAAAAGCATCAGAAAATTATATTCCAATGTTACAGACCAACCGCAATTAATTCAGAAGTATCTGTGTCAAATAAGCAAAAATAATGATATGTGTGTTCCACAGAAAAAAAGAAACAATTTTTTAAAATGTACAGAGTGACAATAAACAACATATATTACATGTAATCAGTTTTCGCTTGATCAATATAGCATGGTCACATTTCAAGGGATTTCAAATATTAAATGTGTTTATTACTTCTCATAAATGTTACCGTTTTCCTTAGGTCTTTTGAAAATAGTCACATATATTACTTCAAATGAATTATTTTCAAGTTTCTTAAAAATACTTGTTTGCTCTAAAGATTACAGAAATATCTAAATATTTGATTGATGAAGTAATTTCTTCACTCATCATAAATGAATCAGAAAAAACCACAATACCTCATTAAGAATTTACTTTTGTTATTTGGTCTTACTATTTTTATTTGGTCTTACTATTGAACTTTCTCTTCCTGGAAATTGGTATCATGGGGCACTAACTCTTCACCTAATTTTTTTTTCTTTTAACTCTTTTAAGTTTGCCTCTGATGCAAAGCTATTGATGTGCATCCTACAGTCCTGTTGATAACCTATGTAGTACCTCATTAGGCTGTACCATTTCTTGACTCCCAAGAAGAGTGACATAAAGAGGATATACTGTTGTACAGTGCCTCTCTGAATGAGACCTTTAGTGTGAAATAAAATATATATATATATATATTTTTCAAACTTGGCAAGTATTTGAAGGCACTGGTATGAATGAAAACAAAAATGTACAGCACCTTAAGGGATTGTGGATCAAAACCCTCTTGGGGTTTGCCCTGAAGTTCTATTACCAGCCATCTCTTTTAGTTGATCTTTTCAAATATCGGAAATTTTTTTCAACCATCTAAAAAAATCCAACCTTCAAAAGATCTGTAAAGACAATGTTATGTCTTCAAGTAATGAAAGAAGTTTGAAATGGTTTCATCTAACAAAATGGGTACTTTTTTGTAACATTTTATAAAAAAGTCTATAACACATTCCTGGTGAGAACTCTTATAATCTTTGCTACGTACAAGATTCATAAATATCAATGCTCACATTTATAGGGACAATGCCAACACAATATGTTTAGATGAGACTTATTTTTAGATATAAGTGCTTTATAGCTAAAATAACAAAAAATAATCCCCTTTACCTATAAATGCGTATGTGGTTCTGAACAGTCTGAATAGCAGAGATCTAACTATAAAGCGTGAAAAATAATTTAATAAAATTCAGAAGTTAGTTTCACAAGAAAAGAGGTGCCGGGGTGATTAACTTGCTTTGTTCATTTAGCACTGAGAATACATACAATAAAACCTTGGTTGAAAATGTTTACTCAATCAAAACCATCATTAGACTATACTTCCTAGGCAGCATGCAGAGTAAACTAATACGGACACGGTCTGCAGGTGTTGATTGGACATCTCAGTTTAAAATGGAAGTAACACAAACATTCTTACATCAAACTGTCCCCTTTAGAACTAATGAACTCCAGAGGGACAGAGAAATACAGAATTTTTAAGATCCATTGAAAAATACAGGCTGAAAGGCAAAGAAATGGGAAAAAATAGGCAATTCCAAAAACCAATTTTGGGTTTTTTTCTCAGGCTCTAATAATGAAGTTTCCCAAGCTATTTGCTGTAAGTAGAAATTTAAACTAGATTTTACAGGACACTATTTCCAAATAAATACTCAGGTTTACTGTTCCAGCTATAAGCACAATATTCCTTAATGCTGGATAAATCCACTGATATGGCTTGCAGAAACTTTTCATAACATAGAAATCAAAACCATGTTTTGTTTGGTGAAGTAAGATATTAACAACCAAACTTGTTTGATCCTATCAAAGTATAACACTGAGAACAGAACATTTCTCCCTATCTTTGACAAGATAATCTGCATAGAAGTGGGTTTCTTCCCATGTTGCTATTATTTATTGTTGTGCCAAGTCCTGCACTTGGGTCACAACAACCCCATGCAGCACTACAGGCTGGGGGGAGAGTGGCTGGAAAGTGACCCAGTGGAGAAGGACCTGGGGGTGCTGGTTAACAGCAGCTGAACATGAGCCAGCAGTGTATCCAAGTGGCCAAGAGGGCCAATGGCTTCCTGGCCTGTATGAGGAAAAGCGTGGTCAGCAGAACCAGAGAAGTGATTCTTCCCCTGTACTCAGCACCGGTGGTGCTGCGCCTCAAGTTCCGTGTCCAGTTCCAGGCCACTCAACTCAGAAAGGACATTGAACTGGTGGAGCAAGTCCAGAGAAGTGAAACAAATCTGGTGAAGGGTCTGGAACACGAGTGTTATCAGGAGTGGCTGAGGGAGCTGGGGGTGTTTAGCCTGGAGAAAAGGAGGCTTGGGGGAGACCATATCACTCTCTACAATTAGCGGAAAGGAGGCTCCAGTGATGTGGGTGCCAGTCTTTTCTATCAGGTATTGTGGTGACAGGATGAGAGGAAATGGCCTCAAATCTGCATGAGGGGAGGATTAGAATGGATACAAGGAAAAATTTCTTCGCTGAAAGGGTGGTTAAGCATTGGAACAGGCTGTCCAGGGAACTGATTCCTGCAAGTGTTCAAAAAACTGTAGACTTGAGAACCTTGTTTAATGGTGAAGATGGGAGTGCTGGGTTAGTTTTGGACTTGAGGATATTAAAGGTTTTTTTCTACCTAAATGATTCTATGATTCTATGTAGCTGTCAGGAGAAAATATCATACTATTCTGACATTTTTCTCTGGTTCAAAATGAAGCAGTTTATTTTAAAAAACACATTCATGATTCTGGCCCACTAGCATTCCTGCAAGACTGAAAGTTTAGGCACGTGTCTTTGAAATACTGACCACAGTCCTATTACATTTACAGTCCCATTTGCTAATTGTTTAATAGATCACTATGTTTCTTACCTAAAGAGCTAGGAAGGTTAAAGAGTGTCAGAAAGTTAAGAAGAAAAAAAGTCCTTTTGAAACCTTTATTTCTGACAATTTTCAAATAGCAGCTATTCTGAAATTTGTAGTCATTCCTATTAATATGTCTTACAGACACAGTGAAGCATGCAAAAACTACAGTAACCTTTACTGTTAACCAGTAAACACCTTAAAATTTAAAAAAATCGAAACCAGATTCCTAGTGCTGAAAATGTGTGAATGTGATTATTAGCTCATGAAATTAAACAGAGAAAACCACTGTGCGCCCGGAAATCTGTAGCTAAGGTTCTCATCCTTTTTTTACTACACAGAAAACAGTCAAATCCTAGCTTTGTGGGAAGAAGAGTAATGTCTTTTCGACTGTTAAATGAAGAAACTAAAAGTCAAATATGTTTTGCATTAAGTAGTTTTTATCTACAGTCACAATATTTCACGTGAAATGTAATTCTCCCAGTGAGCATAAAATGTTTTCTAAGTTTTAATCTGGTTACTTCTCAGTCTTAACCTTCATGCTTTTGTATCTTCACCTCTAATAACACCAAGAAATGTACTTGGGTTTGTCTGACTCTTCTATTCCAAATGACACATACATCCAGCATTTTAGTACTGTTTTATGTATCATTAAAATTTGCATGTTTTTGCTGTTCTTTAATATTGGGACAGTATCTGTATAACATCTGTAACTACTGGACAGTTTTCCAGTTTTCTCCTTTGGATACCACAAAATCTAATTTTCAAATGCAGGCTGCGCCATGACTAACAATGTCTTTTAACACTTTACCATTATAGCATTAGCATTACTGTAATGGATACTTTAAAAATGAAAACTTTCCTTTACTATCTGAAGGTTGGGCTTTGCTCTTTTAGACATTTCATCTCCACTTCTGGGTCCATGTTGCTGTGTCAGCTGTCACAGTGGGATTTGAAAATTGTCCTGGTACAGTAGAACTCAAGTTTTTATTCTATTTTTAACACATATGTCTCACACAAACACAGAAAGTCTGAATTGAGGCTCAGTTTATCCAGAGCCTATGACTCTTTCAGGAGCGTGTGCAGTCATTGTTTCTCTGTGTATTAAAGAACAGTTACAAGGATTATATTAAAGAAATTAAGATGGGTTCTTTAGCCACATTCACTGTCATAGCCGGCATAGCAGTGGGAATAAGCTTGTATTGTTTATTGGGCATGCAGTGGTAGTGCTTTTTGCCTCTTTTCAGGAATACGCACACTCAGTTCTATTCAGAGTAAGGATTTCTACATCTGATAGTGGATATTAACTGATGTATATAGAAGTATCTATATGGTCATTCTTCCCTCATATGCCTTTCAAACTTCTGCCATCTCTAGCACATAAACTCCCAAGACAGAAATTAGACTAATCCCTTTTTAAATTCATCTATGGTTCTGGCCCCCATGACATCACCTCACAATGTGTGACAATTTAATTGTGTCATAACATTTTAACCAGAGATGCTATTTCTTTGGCTTAAGATTTGATCAGTTTCATTACCTGTCTATCCCCTTTGAAAAAATGCATATAAAGAATTTCAGAGTGTAGATTTGAATACCAAAAATGTACACTCATGTTGAGCATGGCATAATTTACACTAACCTCATGCATCACTCTGTCCTTTTCCTCTTCTACCCTTATCCTTGCATGGTAACAGTCATGGATGACCTATGGCATGGAAATCTAAAACCAAAAATTCAACAGAATTAGAAATCATTAGAAGTGGTCTCACAACTGTACTAGAAATCAGAAAGAACAAAGATGAAGAAGTGAATCAGCCATATCTGTGCTGGAGATGAACAGCACTGCCACCACTCTGAGAACTGAGTGTGCATATTCCTGAAAAGAGGCAAAAAGCACTACCACGGCACACCCAATAAACAATACAATTCCCACTGCTATGCCTGCTGTGACAGAGAATGTGGCTAAAGATCTCATCTTAATTTCTTTAATATAATCTTTGTAACTGTTCTTTAATCCACAGAGAAACAATGACTGCGCAGGCTCCTGAAAGAGTCATAGAATGAGCAATACTATATTGTGCACACAGGTATGAAAACATGTTTCCTTGCTGTGTGAAATACTATGCAAAGAAAATGAAAACTGTAAATGTTGACTCATTAACCAAAACAAATTGGTATAAATCACCCTCCGGACTGAAAAAGAAATTTAGAATTAAACTGAGTAATCAAAAAAACTTGGATGGGAACTTGTCCAGAAATGAGCATCCCAGCACTTTTGGATAAGCCTAATAAAATGAGCACAGAAAACAAGTCCTGTCTGTTTACAATTGTCTGTAGCAGTCTACAGAATCTCTACTGAGGAGGCAGGTTCTAACATGTCTCATGTCTCACAAAGCGATTTGTCATTTAATTTTCTATCTTTTGCTTTCATTTCAGTAGACGATGCATAAAAAATAGAGAAATTGACCAGTGCTGCACTATCCTTCTAAGGGAGAAGAATCTTCTAGTGATCTATTCTAATGCTCACAAGCAGCGCACAGTGATCATCATTCTTTGTAGTCTGCCACTATGGGGAATTGTCTAGCTCCACCAGCATTGAAGCTGCCCATGAAACACCTGTAAGTTTTTGTCAGATTGCCTCTCAAATTTCTTTTCACGAAACTTAAAAAAGCCAGCTGCCACAACCTCACTTCCCAAGTCATCTTCCCTACGCTCCTCACCTATCTTATGGAACGCGTGAAAAGGCTGAGAACAACTTTTTCACTTCTTTTGTGATAAACACAATGCCCTGAGAATAAAGTTGACAACCCTAGTATTTTAAAATTTTGCATGGGATGCAGCATTAAGATGTGGATGGGATTTCTATTAAAACCTAGTTTAAAACTGGCCCCTTGGAGATCCTTCCAAGATGCAAAAATAACTGCAAATCGGAGGCAAAATCAGCTCCTAGGATAATTACATTTTTTTCCTAACACCCTATCCTGTGTTATTTCCTTTTTATCTGCATAGTGTGAAAATTTAATTGTTTCAGTCTTTTTTTTTTTTTTTAACCTACAAAATCCAAGACCTTTCTGGTTTTAAAAGTAAAAGATTAAATTCTCCTAAACGCCCTTATTTACTTTGGCCAAAATCTGTGCCCATCCTTCCAAATGTAACAAGAGTAATCATCATATTGTGCTGAGTATCAACACATTGTCCCAAGGGCTCTGGAAATACCAATTTACTTAATCAGTATGTCAAATTCTTGTGTCCTTTTAAAAGCATTTAATTTGTTTCACTAAAATATTTTACGCTAGCACTACAGATTCTAAAATCTGTTGAAAATGACCCTTGTAATGAAGACTAGATAGAAAGTAGCTGTGCAATTTAAAACTACTTCTCTCTTAAGATTTACAAACATTCCTTAAGGGGAAAAAGGTAGAAAAAATACAGGATCATCAAAAGATCTGATAGGTTTGATACTGATAGGTTTGAAAGCTTATCAGAAATTCATGGAATAAAGCCTTCAAAATATAACCTTCAGCTTGGGAAATCCCTGAGCTGTGGACTGCCACATGCCAGAAAGTTTCATTTTATGCTTGATCTGTTCTCATTTTTCCTAGGCATTTTTGACTGGCCATTATTAGAGAGAGTGTATCAGACTAGGAGATGCTTTGATCAAACTGAATACAGCCATTCTCTCGTCTTGTGTAAAAAAACATTTTGAGAATATTGAGATTTTACAAAAAAAATCTTCATTTTTCATATGTTCAAGACCCCATCAATTTACATTAAAAGTTACTAAGATAAAATTATATACCCTAATTTCCTACTAACTGTTGCTTCCGTAAACAGCAGCATTTAACTCTGAGGCTTATTGTTCTATTTCCTGTGATGTCAACAGAAAAGTCATCTATTATCAGGGGTCAGGAGTAGGAGATACCAGTGACATCGTAACAAGAGGCTATTTGTTGATACCTTACTACTAGGAGTAAATCTGAAAGCAAACAGTATTGTCTTACTGTGACTGGTGATAGATCACACTTTAAAAATCAACGCAGCAAACAAAGCTTTTCAAGATTGAATTAAAAATATTAGTATCTTAAAAGTTTTATTTTTTCTTCCTGAGCCTTATTTAGCCCTTTGGTTTTTGAAGTATTAGACGGATGGAAGTATATTTTAAGAAGGTGTCACTTCACTGCTAACTCCCTTAACTCCCCTTTCCTCCTCCCCAGACAGATACATTTAGGGTTAGTTCCTAACAGATTTTCTAGCATTTAATGTGTGATTTCAAGGTGTGAAATGGCTTCACTTGAAAATGAAATGTAATATGTTTCCATTTTAAACTCTCTACTGACTGATAAAAAGAATCAAATGCAGTTGTCTTCCCCCAGTTGGAAAACAACACTCATTGCATTACAGTTTTATTTATCTGGTACCTTTCAACTCCAGTTCTCAATTTTTAAAGCACTGTCTAAAACCCAATGACACATCATAGTAAAAAAACACAGGATATGTAGACCAATTTTCAGATATGTTTGCTGTTTTCAAGTCTGTTACTAGTATCTCTGATGTGTTAACGGATGGGAAGAAGAGACAAAAATATAGAAAATTTTGTTCCTGCTTGCCATTTTTAAGTGACTTTAAAAGCCTGAGTGTAAGCCAGCTTAGCTGCCAGGGAAAACATCAATTTTCTTCCTTTGAACATCTACTGACTTATCTTCCAGTGAGGAAGTATTTTCCAAATAAACCAATGACTTCTTTTCAGTTTAGCTGCAAGTGTTAGCAATACCTGAGAAAGAGGATTTTTTTTCTTCATAGTTGTTTATAAAGCATATAAATAGTTAATAATTTTGGTTTTGGGAATGGGGCCAATAGAAGGCTGGAAGCTCAGAGAACAGACTGAAGAACAAAGCAGCCTTTTAAACTGCCCAACTGTTCATTTGCTATTAGCAATTTTCTCAGATTGGCCACTTTCACATCACTTCAAGAAAACTGTGCAGTTGCCCTACTTAATCCTACTGATCTAGAATTGTCAATATGGGAAAACAATAGATGGCATTCATGAATGTGACATTTCAGGCGTGACCCATCTATGGTACTCTTCCATGCTCCCACTGGCAGGAAACCGCTCAGAACAGTAGTCCATTCCCTCACTGTACGAGAAGGAAAGTTGATATGCACCACATACCCTTCATGATTCCTAACCATATATAGTCATGCCAGAAGAATTTCCTGATAGTGTTTCAGCAATATTGCCTATATAGCTTGCTTAGCGAGAACTGATTTTCAGAAATATTCCAAATACGTGTTTGGTAAATTAGTTTGTTACACTGCCACTGTACTATAGTGCATTTACATTGGCAAAGAACCCAAACTGAAGCAGTTAACACCGTAAGAAATTATGTAAATCCTCCTTCAAAAACCAACAATGAAGTTCTCATTAGGTCACCTACCAAGGGTAATACTTGAATTCTGAATCTTCCACACAAAAAATTAGGACAAAGGAGTCTTCCAACGGTAACAAAGAATCCTTTTATTATGCTTCAGAATGGGACTGAAATGCAGTGTCTACTTTCTTAACAAGTTAAAAGAGGGTTAATAAAACCATGCTGTAACCCATTGAAACTGCAAAACATTCCCAGCTTGATGCTGCAATTTTTAAATTTCAGTCTTGTCACCCTCATACCTTTATTTGGAAATCTATTTTGTTTTACGTGTTGGAAGGTTTGCTAGCACAAATCTTCCAATGAAGTGAATTGCAGCTATAAATTTATTCCTAACAAGAGAATCTTCAGCTGCCTTTCTGGCAGCAAAATAGACACAACAGAGGAGAAAGATGCAGGTTTCCAAGTTGTTAAAAGTATTTTAAGTGCTGTCTTTGTCTTTAAACAAAAATTGCTCATGCTTAATTCTGAAAGTCACACCTATACAGGATTTTTTCCATATTTCTCTGCAATATTAGAGTTATTTATAATAGAAAAGCTTAAAAAAATTAGTGCTGATCATGTGGCATGATACAAATAACACAAAAAGGCCTCTAAAAATGTTATTATATTTAGTATTATCATAAAGCCAAGCAAGTATTCACATATGGGGAGAATGAGAGTGATGCCACAGAAATACAAGGCTAGACATAAATATAAATCAAGTGTTTGGAACAGTAACATTTGAAAAAGATAAAATGAAAACCTTTAAATTATGATAACATAAAGGTAGGCGAGAATAGCAAAATTAGTCTTGAGATGACAATAATATTTAACAATGAAAGTGCAGAGGTACCAGGTAATGTGGAAAAAAAAATCCCCAAGAACTCTATGTTTTATAACAGTAATGTAAACCAGAATTGGCTTGCTCAGCTTTATAATGCCTAATACTACCTTACTACAATTACAGTCATTATGTGTAAGAAATACTGTGCTACTAAAATACAATTACATAATTATAAAGAAAAAGATATTGTAAAATACATGTTTTCATATCATTAGATACTATGAAGTGCAGACAACCCTGCAATTTTCATTTGTATCAATATTATAATACTAGAAAAATAAATGTGGCAGCACACTGGGAAGTTCTGGTATCTCCTAGCACAGTACGTGTCAGGCTTGCTGCAATGGTGGTGAATACTTACATTCTAAATACAATGTGCTTTGCATGTGTAAAATTCCCAGCAAACACAGAGGAACAACACAGTGAACGTGCAGAGATCAGCCATGCTGAGAATACGTTAAGACCTCTGTGATATCAGCCAGAGCTGGCTGACAAGAAGTGCATACGTGCAAACACCATTAAATATATGTAATTTGGATGCACAACTACTTTTAACCACTTGCAAATATTCAGCATACTAAGCATTTGATACCTACAGTATTGTTAGTGACTTGTGCCTGCTGTACAGCAACACTGTGTATTGCTACATGCTCAAATTTGTATATGTGAGTAGGCCTGCTAAGTTCCATTGAGTTACTTATAGGAATCATACTCAAAAAATTAAAAATGGAACATGCCTCCAGGCAATTTGCTGAATCAATCATGATACTTACAGGCAAATTTTATACTGTATGCTGGACTCTTGTCACTTCTACAGTTAACATATCTATGGTGATTTAAACTCATATTCTTAAAATTCTAGTTTATACAGGAACTTATATTGCACCAATACAACATATTCTCCATGAAATTCAGTCCAGAAATTAATTAATGCTACAAAAGGCTTCCTCGGAGAGATATTTATTCTGGTATAATTTAAGGAATTGAATGCCCCTTTTAACTTAGCAACAGATTACCAATTAATTTCTTAATGGGTTCGGATGTGAAAAGATTTGGATCAGTTCTTGCAAAAATATTTGTTTAAAAAAAATGAAAAAAGAAAATCAAGCAAAGACACCCTAGAAAGACAAAACATGAATTCAAAGGAAATAGAAAAATCTTTTAGAAATGGTAAATCATTAACAAATAAGTGACTTTGCTTGCTTAATATGTATTTTGTCATTCTCTGTTTTAATAAATCAGCCTCAAATTGAGATGACCTGAGATATTTCAGACGGTGAGAAAACTGTTCAAATCAAAATTCATTGCTTTCCCAATCTCAAAATTCAGTTTTTGATGGCTACTGGCTAACAAACATCACTGCAGTCAGAGGAAGTTAAAGATCTCAAACAATTGAACTCTTGTGGTTTTAATCTACTGTTTGTTTTCAAATTTATTACATGATTTTTAAAAATTCAAATGTCTATTTTATGGTAGTCAATGCTTTCCATTAGGTAGAATACTGTCAATAGATTTATCTGCTTTAAAAGGCAAGAAACATCTTATGGCTCACAATCCTGCAAAGACATGAATAAACATACAACATATACCCAACGCATATATTGGAATGCATAGGATGGCTCATGTCCTAACACTTGGCATGCATTTAAGTATTTGCTGGAAGAGTGGTTTGCACTTTCAAATTCTTAATTTCTTCAATGTAAATTCCAGTTTAGAGGGAAGAGTTTATGTACTGAACTGGTTTTACATTATTCTTAGAAAAAACCCCAAACCCTAGGAACTGTAACAGGAAAATGCAACCCTCAGATTTGAACTCTAAAAATAAAAAACAAAAAGATAACTAATCAGCCTTAAAATAGAAACCAAGTAAAGAAATTAAGCACCATCTTAATCAGGTTTGCAGCTGAAAAAAACCCCAAAAACCTCAAAACCACCTAGCAACCAAATCCTGCTCACTTAAAACTGTATTTCTAGCAATATGTTCTAAAGCAGTACAATGATAAAACTGAAACTGACCATACAAAATAGGTTCTTGCTTATAAGTGAAAAACCACAAAATCTTCAGAGCTGTTATTTTGCAAAAGGTATCTAATTAGAGACACCATCTCAGTAGTTTCAATGAATTTTCTTTTTCCCAAGTATCTCTTTGAAATTTTACCAAGTAATTGCAATCTTTTACTTGGGACTCATTCAAAGAAATTGAGACGCTTTGAAGTCTTTACCCAGGTACTCATATGATTTTGCCAATAAACAGTGGCTCTAAGATTTACAAGCAAGATAAGCATTACATATATTGCACACCTGCATACCTCAGGAATTTTAATCATTCTGTTATTTCTGGGAAATTAAATATACTTTCACACTGAATGCTATCTGAGTATATCCAGAAAGTGAACACAGTCTTAAGTTGGCAATGAACATTCCTGACTTCTAATACAAAGGAATGTTTAGTGGATTGGTGTTACAGAGACGAGAGCATGAATTTAATACCATCTAGTAATTTGTGACTTTGGTAAAGATTTTCCTTTTTAAATACTGAAAATCTGATTTTTATTGGGCTGGAAGAGTGATATAATATGCATTCTTTCTACAAATATTTCCCTTTTGTGAAGTACATAGAAACAGTTCATGCATAATGCCAATGTGACTTTATAGGGTATTTGGTGGCAAACATCAAAAAAAGTAGCATGCCACTGTGGTTGTTTCAAAATGATCTATATATAGTTCTTAGGTTTATTAAAAAATTGCCTCAGGTAATTCCTTCTGACATCTGCAGACACTTTCAATCTTTAATCAAATCTCTTTCCAACTCATACAATTCAAATATCAATCACTCAGAGATGTTATCCAGATATGTACATTTGTACAAGGCAAACCATTTTCGATGCTACATAATCTACTTTTGAAAGAGTGTATAAATTCTAATGGTCCAAACAAACATGTCATACATGGGGGAAAATTTAACAAGATTCATGTAAAACCAGTGCACTGGAATTTATTCCAGTGCAGTGGTTCGAACCCCAGCAGGAAAACTGAACTACAAACAAGCCACTCCCCTTCCTCCACCCCTTTGGGTAAGGGAAGGACAATACAGGAGGGATTTATGAGTTGAAATAACAATTTACTAAAAGCACAATAATAACAACAGTAGTAATAGAAAAAGTATACAAAAGAGAAGGTGTTTTACTGGCACCTGGCATTTCCTGCTGGAACAATGCCCCCAGTGATGATGTGAGTATTGTGGAATAAACACTGTGGTCACACCCCCACTGTACTAAAAACTTCCACCCCCTGTGTCTGGAACCAGATCATGCCGAATAATTCAGCTTCTGAAGGCTGTTGCAATAGACAGAGTAACCCATGAGGCACTTACAGACCCTTAGTAATGGAAGTATGCACACTTTTAGCATCACCAAAATTATGTAAAATTAATCCTTACTAATACTGTGTTATAGACTGACCCCTCACTTAAAAAAACCTGACAGCAACACAAGAAGCTAGAAAAGTGAAATAAAGAAAGAAATATCTTTTATCCTAAAGAGAAACCATTAATTTGCAAGAGAACTGAATTTACTTTTTCACACAACATGTACATTCAGTGAAATGAATGTAACATCTCCAAACCTATTCCACCTAGAAATTAGATTATCCTATTTAAACACTTTATTCTTTTGCACTATTTTTTTTCTCTCTCTCTCTCAAAAAAACCCCAAAAAACAAAAAACCCAAAAAAAAAACCCCAAAAAAGCCCAAAACCCCCCCAAAACTGCAGGCTATCAACAGTGTGCCTTACAAATTCAGAACACATCAATAGGGCTGATGTGTGGACGATTACTTTCAGTTGGTTTATTTCCTAATCAGTCCATTACAGAACTACTTATGGACTCATTCATGTGCAAAAGAGACAAAATCTGTGTTCTTGTTGGAAGTCTGAAAGTTTAATATTGCTAATTTTACTAGATGGTTCATCACTCCATTGACACAGTTAATCTAGGTTTTTTTTTTTCTATCAAGAAAAAATATAACAGGCCAGATATCACTAAAACTACAACTCTTATTAAAAAAATTGAGCTTAACAAGGCACATTCAGAAATAGATAATTATTTCTCTGAAAACGTGGCTTTCAATTTCACTTCTAAAGTATAAAAAGCTAAAAGGAATTTAATGTGGAATATTTATGGAACATTTAATGCTAGGGAAGTTCGTAATGAAAAATACTGACACAGACGAAACCACCAGTGTTTCGCGAACAAAGATATTAGTTTACTGTGGATATTGCGCATTGTTATGGTGATATGAGTGTTTCATGAGGCAAAAAGAGAACTTAGATTGCATTCTACTAATTAAGAATGAAAGCATAGACATAGTAATTTCTATTAAGGATAAAATGGGTAAACTTTTAAAGCTCCTAAAAGAAGAATTTATTGTGTACAGGATAGGCCTAAGTAGGTAGGCAGAAATAAATGGCATATGTTTTGCAAACAGAATACAATGGATTATACTTCATGTCTTCTCAGTTCTGACATACTTTTGCTATTTGCTATTTTCAGCATAGCTGAAAAAAAAAAAGAAATTGTAGGGATATTCAATGCGATTTGAATTTTGAGATCTTAGAGCAAGACATTTAGTAAGGATCCACCTCATGAAAATAAAAGGATTCTATTCTTGACCAACACTATACTAGGTTTGGATTAGTTCTGTTAGCTACCTGAAGGAATGTTTGAAAGGTAAGAGCCAAAGGCACCACAATCAAAAGAGAGAATATACAAGAAATTCCTGCTGCTGTTTCATCTTGGTATGAGATATATCTTATTTTCTTCTAGACTTTTTTCCCCCTCTGGTGAAAGGAAAATAACAGACTACATATTTAGCCATTCAGAGGAAGCTGCAAAATTAAAAATTTGTTATCATGAAGCATCACTGTATTTAAAGCTTGGTAATCCTGATATACATAAGGTTAAAATTTCATACCCCAGGCCAAACAGCCAAAGTTGATGTTTGTCAGCACTCAGTACATGTTCTCCATGAAATTCATTGGCTCTGATCAAATTCTGAAACTCCATACATACATAACTTCATACCTCTGTAGCATCAACTCTACTTCCAGATGCAAAGTGGGAGTAAAGTATTCCTGGGAGATCTATGCACCCTTTTAGGAAAGTGAAAACTGACTAAGGCAAGCAATCAGCAGATGGACTCCCATAAGCTCCATTTAGCAATATCTTTCACTGTTATTTAGCCAGCAAGACTCCCAACTCTAATTCTTAGGACAGTTTTAGGGTAGGAAAGTTCCTGACTCTGTTGCTACATTGGAACTGTGCTATAAAGGATCTGACAAAATAACACAAAAGAAGGATGCCTTGCATAAACAACTGTGAGGTTTGGGGTAAGTAGCATACACACTGCAACTTTTAGGTTCTTCCACTTTCTTTAAACATATTGTCTTAATAACATACATACATAGCAAAAGTATTAAAAAATGAGGCATTTACGAAAAATTCTTCACTATATAACTGTCCTTCTTAGAAAGCAGGTGAAACATGTAAGTTTTTAATACAAAATTGTTCAAAGATCTAAAATAAATTAGTAAGTTTGGCACTGAACCTGAAGACATCATGACCTGCTCACCGATTCAAGTACGCAATCTCTTACATTCAGTGACACTAAGACTTCTCAAAAGGTAAATGCATATTTATCTTGGTTGTGCATTTGCACAATGACAGAAATAAACTGCTTCAAACGAACAATAGTTTGTGTAATATAAATATTTCTCAACACAGGTTCTGGAATTACGACTACAGAAATATTTAATCCTTGCCATTCTATGTACTACATAGCAGTGGGGACCATTTAAAGTGCCTCTTGCTAAACCTGGGTATTGTAAAAAGTATCCCTGTGCATCAATAAGATCATATCTTAATATAGCTAACTGGAGTTGCAGAGAAAAATCTCTAACTTCAGCTTCCCTGGTTTTACAATCAAACTTTAGTCACCCCATTTAATGCTTCTGCCAAACTCTCACATCTATGGAAACATACAGCCTCACTGCGTTCTTCAGCCTAGCGTCAATGCCAGCTGTCAATAAAAGATAGGTTTGCCAGCTGTAAAATACAGTAAAAGAGCTTCTCATCTAGCTCTCTCAACAGACCAAAATCCTCCCCTGGGAAACTCATAAAGTCTTGTGGAAAGTTATAAAACTCTTAATATACCGCTGGGGAAAATCTCCTACAGACAGAAGGATTGGCAAAATGACCTTGTAAGTTTTTGCCATTTATAATTCCTGTGACACTTTTTTTGAAGTCAAATACAAGCACCTACTTCATTTTCTGCTGTTGTTTTACAGTTTGCTTACTTGAAGTAAACAGAGAAATCAAGTAATAACCAAAAGCCCTTTTCCAGTTCTACAATTAATGTCTTTTTTGCAGGTCATGTGTATGGTCTATATTTCATACCATACAACAAGCATATGCACACACCCACAATCTGAAATTTCTTCAATCTGTAACTTATCAACAGAAAAGGATGAACATGTAGTTAGGATACAGAAAATATGTTATTTTGCATCTTCAAGACAGTTTTAATTTTGTTGAGTTGAAGAAGCTCTGCACTTACTCAACTCTCTTTTACTCTGCTAGCAATGCAGAATACCTATTCCAATATTTAAGAATAATAAAGATGAAATATTACACCTGTACTTTTCAAATAAACAAGGAAAGAGACAAGTGCAAAAACCAGCTTTCAAAAATGTTGGTTTCCTGAAGGAAGAAAGACTATAAAGCAGGTTATTATGCACCCTAATAGGCAGGTTTCTTCTGCATACAAAAGAAAACTGTTTCTAAAATTAAGCCTGAATATTAACAGGAATTACTGAATTTGCTTTTCACTGATAAGTGTTTTGGTACTCTGTATGTAAACAAATAAATACTAAAATACTAGTTTTCAAACATATTTATTCATAAATATGTAATATAGTGTGCTTATTCCAGACTCTTTAAAAAAAAAGAGAAAAGTTCTAGGATAAAGGCATACAAGATTCAACTGTTCAAAAATTATGAGAAAAAGCTAAAGCCACCTTCTCTATTTAATATGCATAAGAACACTATAAGGAAAGGGTATAAGAAATACTGAATATAAAGAAAATTACAGATCTCATCAATGTCAGTCAGTATCTGAAGGGAAGGTGTCATGAGGATGGAGCCAGGCTCTTCTCAGTGGTGCCAGGCAATAGGACAAGAGGCAATGGGCAGAAACTGATGCACAGGAAGCTCCACCTGAACATGAGGAAGAACTTCTTTATTGTGCAGGTGATCAAGCACTGGAACAGATTGTCCAGAGAGGTTGTGGAGTCTCCTTCACTGGAGATTTTCAAGAACCATCTGGACACAATTCTGTGCCATGTGCTCTAGCATGACCCTGCTTGAGCAGGGAGGCTGGACCACATGACTCACTGTGGTCCCTTCCAGTCTGGGCCATTCTGTGATTACGTAATTATAAACAGGCCACCAATATGCTGATGTAAAGAAAACATCTGTTACAACCTTCTAGTCATAGTGCAGAGATAACCAAGATTAATTTTCGTTTGGCCAGTTTCTGCAAGAAATTACATGACATGGTTTGAAAGATAGATAACAAGTCTTTTTCACAAAATGTTCCACCAGAACTCCATGCCTATGTACTTAAAATAATGTAATATTTGAACTTTCCCCCAAACAAAAAGTGTTGTGGGAAGAAAAATGAAGCATTTGTTAATTGCATCGTTTTTCAGAGATAGTCTACTTATTGACAGTTTTTTTCTCATATCACATGCCCAAGCTCACCAGTCTATCTTCTCTCATAAAATACTCAAAATTAGCCTTTTGTTTCTAGTTAAAATGGAAAGAAATTCACAGTTGAAGGGGAATGATCCCCCTCTCACAAATAAACTGCACAATTACAAAATTGGTCTTCAGTCATTGCTTCTGGATTGGTTCATCCCAACATTTTTCAATAAATTATTCCTCTTGAGTGTATTAGAATAATAGAATTATAAAATGATAGAACAGTTTGAATTGGAAGGGACCTTAGAGATCCTCTAGTCTAACCCTTCAGCCATGTGCACAGACACCTTTCACTAGACCATGTTGTTCAAAGTCTCATCAACCTGGTCTTTAACACCTTCATTGATGGAACATCTACCACTTCTCTAGGTAACCTGTTCACTGCCTCACCACCCTCACATGAAAGAACTTTTTTCCTCATATCTAATCTAAATGTCCTTTCTTACAGCTTAAAGCCATTTCCCCCTGTCCCTCTCATTACAAGCTCTTGTAAAAAGTCTCTCTCCAGCTCTCCTATAAGCCCACTTTAGATACCCAAAAGCTGCTATGCAGTCTCCTGGGAGCCTTCTCTTCTCCAGGCTGAAAAATCTCAACTCTCTCAACCTCACAGGAGAGGTGCTGCAGTTCTCTGCTCATCTTTGTGCCCTCCTCTGGACTCACTAAAGAGTCATACATATGTTCCAATCAAAAATCAAGAGAAGGAAATAAGAGGCTACACTTTCTAATCTAGCTACAGTCTGAATAACCATCTGGCTTCTTAGTGAGGGCCTAACACAGATCTTCATATCTTTCTTAAGTGATAGCTTTTTACTTCTATATCATTATGTTACTATAGATAATAATAACCAAAGCAACTGCATACCTCCTTTTCCATTGCAACCAAATTGTTCTAATGTATTCACACACATATAAATATATGTGTGTGTGTGTGTGTGTGTGTGAGTGTGTGTGTGTATATATATATATATATATATATATACACACCTATATACATACATATAGGCACACACTGGTCATTTGGTGTTGTTTCACTCAAATCCACCCCACAGAATCTATTAACAAGAACCTCAGTTCTGAGTACCAGTGATAAATTCTGAAGGAATAAAAGAAGCAAACCATGTCAAAATAGGAAAGAAAAAAAAAAAAAGAGAAACGTTCACATGGTGTCAGGGTAGAGAATAAGGCTTTAGAAAATTATTTGCTGAAATACATTTTGTCCTTTATGCATTTTTCCTAATCCATAATTATGCTTCAACACACATGTGTAGCATAGAATATTGCTAATGGAAGATACACATGTATAGAAATACAATTAATTTCTATAAAACTTCTTTCTTATAGTGACTTAAAAAAATTACAATACAATATGCTTTCTACCATAACTTAGAAACTGTATTTGAAAGCCAGGTTAAAGTAAGATAACAGAGCATCCAGTAACTCTTACATGGTATGGAATAGGGTTATGGTAACAGGATGTATTGTATGCAGAGGCCTAAGCCAAAATGTAGCCATATGCAAAAAAAAAGGCATATGCTCTGTGGACATATGAAAGAGAGATTCGCCACTGAAAGAGCCATTTAGAGAGCTCTGACACGTGGAATCAATAGGATCTGTGACAAATAAGGGGAAACACTTCTCTAACTATGTATAATAGCAAAAAAAGCCATGTAATCAGTTAGGCATTTATCAGCCAGAAGTGTTAACTCCTTAACAATACCTTTTTTGAAAAGAACATTCCAATTCAACCAAGTACTTTGGAAAGCTGAATTCCAAAACAGTATCTATAAAGAAAGAGCTCCCAACAAGGTTTTTTTGTTTTTTTGTTTTTTTGTTTTTTTTTAAATAACCAAGATCTAGGACGTAGAAGTGAACATTGCATAGTATGCCAGGTTACAGAGAAGCCCAAAGGACAAGTTTAACAGCTCTAAGGAACTGTCCAAATTATTTAGATCTGAAATTTGGCAATAAACTGAATTTAAATTTCAAAATGCTATGAAATGTAAAGGTGGGTTTATATTTCACAAAGGTTTATATAGTCACTTTGTTGCCTCAGGCAGTGGCTGGTGATGTGCATGGAGTAGAGTAGCATAAAAACACGGCACACAAAGCAAACCTTCATAGTCCTACCCTCCATGGGAAATAGCAACCTACGTATTAGGAATTTCCTCTGAGCCAGACATAATATCTTTAGATTTAATACATAGAGAAATATTCTACTTCTATTCTTAATTGTATTTTGCAGCACTAAAAGTACCACAAAAAGACAGCAGAGTTTGTATTCTGCTGATGAGGTGCCTGCATTTGTTGCACAGTAAACAACGCCCCTGGTATTTCTTTGCATTGCCTTGTAGAGCATTTGGCAAACACCAGGTTTTCTTTAAAAAAGCTTACATATAATTCAATCCAGTCTTTCAAAACTTGTATAAAACCTAAAAATATAAGACACAGACAGTAAAAATATTCCCAAAAAATACAACTGGAAATACTGTTATTAAGGGCCACACAGAACTAATCAGAATCAACACTGTAAGAACCATTCTATGAGCATTTTCTGTGCATTCATATAGGGGGAGAAAAAAAACAAAAAAAAAAAACATT
>VZRL01006572.1:3541680-3633056 GCA_013397895.1 Origma solitaria
AAAAAAAGAATATGCCCAGCCATGAAGGTGAACAAAACTATCCTGCTATTCTTAATTGCTACTTCATCTCAACACTTTTCAGCAAGGTAGAAGATATTTTTCCAGTAGCAGCATGTGGTTCAATGACAGACTCCACAGGCAGCTATGCTGCGAGTTTTGGAAACTCCTTTTTATTGGGATGCTGCTCAAACAGCATTTTATTTTCTTTTTAGACACTGAATTCTCAGGATGTTCTCTTGTTTATATAGATACTTATACATATACATACATATATAGAAAAATAAAGAGAGCTGTATATTGTTCTCATGCACTATATATTTTAATTTTTATTTTGATAAGTAACAACCACTATGCCAGGATTGGAAATTAATTATATTTTAATATTATAAAATAATGAAGCTAATCTGATTCTTGGACGCACTTCAGTTTTCTTCTTGTTTCCATTTTTTTGTAATCTCATCTAAATTACAATTTCAAAATGAAACAGTGCCTCAATAAACATACACAAGTTTCTTTTTAAGATGAGGCACAGAAGAAATTGAAAGCACAAAAGATCAGGAGCCACTTCTCATACCTAATTTAAAATAGTAATAAAAGCATAGGTAATTTCTCTGAATATATAATCAGAGGGTCAGCATAAATATTTGGACAGCTATCTGCAGTACAGATATTTGTTACAGTCCTCAAATGGCTGTTGGTGCAAAAAAATTACATTTTACAAATCCCAATATTACATTATTCAGTGAAATAAAGAAAACAAATGCTAAAGATATGAAAACAGAATTATCCTAATTTTCTTTAGTAGCAGATATGTAAGCTAGCTCATTTACACAAAAGATTAAATGTCTCAAAAACCAGTCCTTCAATTCAGTGGTGAACCAGGGAAACACCTTAAATTAATAACTTTGTATGCTAAAGTTTCTTTACAGCTTAAAAATACAAGCAATATTTTTCCTCTCTTGCAAATACATAAAGAAAAAATAGATAACATCAACCAATCAGCAAAAAAAAAAGAAAAGAATAAATAAATAACAGCATCCCACCAATCTGGGTCACACTGAGACCTCCCTGAAGATACCGATTTTTAATGGAAATGCCAACACCGTATACAGTACTCCTAGCAGATATTGTTTTAATATAATTTATCACCTCTTCTCCCCTTTTCCATTTCCAAATTGAGCCCAAGAGGCCTAAGATAAGTCTGTTGATCAACTTACTTATCAACTAGCATTTCAACTTGGTGTAGATTTTCAGACTGACAATATAATTTTGTGGCTCCTGTATTTTCCACTTCTGTTTTAATTTATCACTTGAAGTAAGTGCACTTGGTGGATACTTATAAAGTCTCTACTTCCCTGGAGGGCTACAAAATACAATTTCCATGTTTGCTGTTGATTGCCTAAGTACAGTACACAAGAAACAGCAAGAATGGTCTTCTTAAGCTAGTGGGTAAGATATCCATAAAACAGTGTCTCTAGAGGCCGGATTAGAAGAACAAACAAAATAGATTTTACCTCAGTGGATTTCAATAATTTCTAAAGGATTTAGTGCAGGAGACCTGAGCAGTCTAATGATATTATTTGTAGAAATATTCAGGGTCTACATGTCTCCAAAATATTTTGCTACATGCTATACTTACTTGACAATATTCCATAGTTTTATTCCTTTTTAAAATACACAGTTTGGGAGAATTTTTAAAAAAATCCTTACAACTGCTTAAAATAAAAAAAAAAAGAAGTTAAACCAAATTAAAAAAAAATTGTTCCTGTAGGGCTTTGCTATGGAATTTATAACTATTAAAAATGTGAAATAGCACATTCCCTAGTATTTGCACAAGTATTTGACAGAAGGTACTATTCAACCTAAATGTAGAATAATCTTCTGCCTTATGCTGAAGATATTAATTTACTCATTTTGATGCTTCAATTTGGATTAAGTTAAAATAATATAGAAAGAAATTTAAGCTTAAATTATTGACATATAGCTAAATTCTTAATTTCTTTAAACTGAGATTATTGATGTCAGAATGCAATTATTTCTGTTTCATTCTTGGAGTAACTTCTCTGTTTTGTCTTTATTTTTCAGTGATTCAAAATTTCTGGAAAATGTGGCTGGACATCACATGATGCAGACAGAACAGGAACAGTGAAATATTCTGTAACGATTACATTGGTTCCCTACATGCCTTTACCTCAAGGTTGAAAATCAAATAATCAATATAAAGTCTTCAACTTTGTATCTTATCTCAGATCTATCTTCGACAACACTGTGACCCAAAGTCATAGGTATAGAATTAGTTCAGTATTGACGCAGATGGAAGAATGACATTTACTGAATCATGAAGATTAATTTTTATACCAGCTAATTTTCTGGGAAACTTCTTTTCGACTCCTTTTATCCTGTCAGATAGTACAGTTATGAACAACAATCATAAGACATCACCAATAGCATAAGCAGATTTAAAAAATACAAAAGTTTTGCCCTTCAGGACTTTTTCATATTCTGTTCTGCACTGCCTTTAGCATAGGAGCATCAGTGAGTACACAGCAACACCTTTGTCTGCATAAAAATAAAGAAACAAAGTCTTCAGAAGTGCTGGGACCTAAGTATCTTCCAAAGGGTAGAAAAATAATCTTCCTCACTGACAACAGCTATTCTATGTGTAAAAAGCTACTGTCTCCAATACTTAGCAGAAATCTAGAATTTTGTACATATAATTATGAAAACAGTAAGGGGCACTGCCAGTAGGCATTCTGCAATAATTTTTCTTGGTTCCCCTCAGAGTTCACACTCATTACTTTTCAGCACATTTGAGTAAATTCATTTTCATATTGCTGTATTCATCGAATATAATTTTCAACCACACAAATAATGAAACTACAACAGAAATATAAGGTGTACTGACCAGGGCAACCAAGTCAGTGACTACACCAAGACCTTCATTTTGAATAACCTCTTTCAACTCAGGAATTAGACACCTGTCCTGGAGATGGAATAATTCAATCACTCTGTTCAAACCCTGCTAATGCCAAGGATTTTAGGTGTTTCATTACCTTATAGACTCTACAACAGCAATGACCATTTTATTTCAGAAATCTGATTTACTTAAACTGTGAGATAAGACTCTCAGGCTCTCTTATGACAATCATGAAGATCTCATTAAACTTTCTTTACAATTTTTCACTTTCTTATTTACTTGGGGTCAAAAACATAAGTAGTATCTCCATTTATCACAATTTTTAATTCTTCCTTGAATATCAATTCTATGGAAGAAAAGAACTCAATATTCTCTGAGTTTAGAGATGTGCTGGCAGATGAAATCTGCTTATATCTGCTGAAAAGAAAATTAAGCCTAATACACTCAAAACTTCAGCCCTCAAACCAGAATAACTGATGTTCTCTGTTCTTTCTTTTGAGAAAATTTGTGTGATCATTCTCAACTTGGAGATTTCTATTTCACTTTCAAATTTCTTTTTGATGGTTTAGAAAAATCTTGTTGACAAATTGTGCTCTGCCTGTTACTAACTCTGATTTTCTGATTCTGATTAAACATTGCCTCTTAAGCTGCTTGAGATTGAAACTACTCCTAGCAAACTTCCATTTACTTCTTATGATGTCATCTTAGCATATGTCCTTAAAAGCTCTTGCTGAATTTGTCACCTTAAATATTATGAACAATAAACAACTGCTTTACCATGTTATGCCATTTAAATGAAATTACTAGAAAAACAAAATATTCTGTTCTTCTTGTCAGCTTGTTCTTTTGGATTTTTTCATATGCTTTATTTACATTTAAATGTAGTTATCTTTTGGGAAATTTTTGGGTTCTGTTATATTACTGTTTGATACATGAAATAAAAAAACACTATTTAAAAATAAGTGTGGTGTGCTTATCAGTAATTTAAATCAGAAAGTAAATGAGCTGTTTTTCTTTTATTATATTAAATAAAGGTATTTTACCAACCTTCATACAGCCATAATAATTTCCTGTGCAATTTTAATAAAAAATATTTTTTTCACATTTATAGAAGGACAATGCTAACCAAAATTATCATTACATCTGTGCAGTAACACTAAGAGACTCTGAAACAACCTCAATAAATCTGATTGAAACACCCAAAAATGTAGAATAATAGAAGTTGCATTGTGTACATCAAATCTGAAAGCATACAGTGAAAGAAATGCCCTCCAAAGGCTTTGAGGTCCATCCAAAACTCCTTTTTTACGAGCAGATTCTGTACAGAAATTAAGGCATGTCCTTTCCCCCTCCTTTCTTCCTTCTTTCACTCTATGACAAAATGTTCTCTATCCTCTGATTAGAAATAAGCTGTGGTACCTCTGCAGGTTCCCTACAGCACAGCCTTACCAAAGCCCATAACTGATCCAACAGCATTTGTCATCTCTGCAGTGTACTTGCTGTAATTCTCCTCCTCTGGTTTTTCTTTCAAACTAGATCACACAAAGATTCTTTGAACAAAATAAGAAAAACAAACTATTTTAACTGAGGAAAAATGACAAAGAGGTATTAAGAGCTACATATAATTAATTGTTTTCCTCAAGTCATGTAAAATACTAATCATTCTGCATAAACAAACTTTGATTTTTTGTTACCAAATTATATTTCATCTGATCCTTCAACAATCAGTTTCTGCCTCTTTTAACCCCCAAAAATAATGTTTCTACCAAGTATTTTGATACCAAGTATATGGTTTTAAAAGAGTTCTAGATGACTTTTTCTTTGAAACACTTATTGATTCTATACAATTAAATTGGATGAAAATTTTACTCTGACATGGAATGCTTTATTCATAGAATTATCTTTTATGATAAATCCAACAACAATTTTACCCCTAGTGAAGAATCCAGCATAGCATTTACTTTTTATTTGGAAAAGTCATAGAGATAAGATTTAATTCTGGCCCAAATAAGCCATCCATCCTGATTTCTGAGATTTTAAATATATAAATTTTGCATCTGCATCATGAATCCTCCCAGACCCATCTCTAACTCAAAGATTACTTTGTAATTGTTTGCCCATTGTAACATTTGAAATATTTTAGGAAGCTCCTTTTCTCAAACATAATACCAACCAATTACTTGGGATACCAGCACTAAGTAGTCAACTTTCATGGCAAGAGAAGAAAATTGCTAAATTAAAGAAGTAATTGAGGACATAATTACCATGGTTCATCAAGTAATAAATTCCAATTCTAACAAATAGTAGGGAAACACTGAAAATAATTTTATGAGTTCCCTTTGCACTTTTATATATTTTTAATATATTTCCTTTGGTTTACAGTGCTATTGTATTGCTTTGTGCATGTTTTTTCACAGCATAGCCTTGATGTGTTAGTATGTGTATGTGTGTGTTTATACACAAATGATGCAAAAAGAGTGCATAAACAAACATGCTCTAACCACCTCTGTCTTGCTGTAAAACTGACAAAATTCAGAAAACACTGAAAAGTACTCTATCATAATTGGAAAGATGATACTATTTTTTTCGCATTACCAATACTCTTGTAAAAATGCAAAGTGAAATCAACTGAAAAAGAGAATTACAAATGGTCATACAAGAGAGAAAAATTGACTCGATTGAGCTTATTTTTCTCCATTATGGGCATTTTGGTTTTATTCTAGTTATTAATTTCCTGCCTCTCTAAGTTCAGGTCTTGCTAGATATTATTACTGTTTCAGAGAAAAAATGACAACCCAGGTGAACACTTTTCTATGTTGTGTTGTTGGCAGTCTGTGATTTTTTGAGGAACACAGTTATTAGTATTCTGAAGCCATGAGCCACCAGAAGGCAGGACAGTGGTAGCATAAACTGGAAGTCGTTATGTGAAATGTCAAGAGCAATACAACAATTCTTAATAAAATTTAGGTTTGAAACTTTCAGAAATGTAGGATCCATGAGTTTTCTGATATCAGTTATATATAATTGCTTATTTATCTGTCTTAAAAGCAGTGACAATTTTGGAAAATGAAAAGTTAAATATTTCAATACAAATAGGATAATGATTGCTTGAAATTGCAGTTAGATTAACATGTCTACATTGTACAAGATCATAACACACAAATTATTTTGGGTATGTTTTGCAGAACTAGCCACTAGACTTTTCATAGGCTTTTTTCTTGGAAGATGTATTACTTTAAGTAGGCACTTTAGATATATTAGGGAAAAACAATAAAACATTAGTCTGACTACAAAAATATAATTTCATTTCAGTTTTATCTTACTAGTACAATTAATATACATGTAGTAGTTATTTTCAAGGGGAAAAAGTCAAATTAATAACTTTAATCAACATATTTATGGTTTTAAATATGCAACACTTCATTAACAACCCAAGTTCCTTAAGTAATAAGTTACTACACAGAGTCTATCTCAATGTGTAATTAAAGCACTCTTCCAATTAGTTACTGATAAAATATAATTCTTTCCTTAAGAATGATCATAAGTAGGTTTTGCATCACATTTTTGCATCCCTGTTACAGGGATGCGTGGGAAATTAGCAATTTTCCCCCAAGAATTGTCTCTTAAGATACTTCTTCAATATATACCTGATGTAGTCCATACAATTAAAAGACGACATGGAAATTGCAAGTCTAGTGCTTAATTGTGATAAGCACAGTCAACTGTATGCCACAAATTGAAAAGTGTATGCCACAAATTGAAAAGAAACACTGTTTTATTGCTGACCCTCCTTCCAAATGGCAACTTTATACTATTATTTAACTTCAAAAAATTCAGCTGGGGGGGAAAAAAAAAAAAGCAACCACAAAAGATATCTAATTATAGCAATTACTGAAAATTTTCCTCCATTAGAATTTCTACCTTGATTTCACTCCACAAAATACAATTTTAATGACTACTTATTGCTTATAATATCAATAAAATGGAGATTGAAATTATTTGTATATGTAATTCTGTTTTAGAATTACACATTCTATTTTAGAACTCTTGTGAAACCATGATAGATGGTCAGACACATTTATAAAATACTTTAAAGAGGATTTTAATTTAATCTAAAAATAAGGAAAACAATATCTGTATTTACTGTTATAATCTACATAGTTATATCAGTCATTTCACTTAATGTTCCCACAGAACAAGAGTAAATGATCCCCACTGCAATTATGGAAAAGAATTCTAGGCTTACCTCACAGACAAGTAACAGTAACTAAACTAACCAGAAAAAGCCCTAACTTTTTTCAAAGTCTTAAAATATGTTTCAGCTTAAAAAGGGCCCCCAAATGCTTAAAAGCAAAGAAACTTAAAACACTGAATTAGAATTTATGAAGGAGAAATAGGAACAGGAATGCTTCTGCCTGAGGTGCAAAGACCACATCAGATGCAAAGGACTAAGAAAGAAAACTGCTGGGTTTTGGATACCTCTAAAGAGAGAATTCTAACAAAGCAGAGGCTTTGCTCTGTTTCCCATAGGTTGTAGGTTTAGAAAAAAGTGGTAAAAGAGGGAAGAGTCATTGTTCCTTATGACAGGCAACAAGGACTTATTATGACTTCTCACTATTCCATTTCCCACTATGATATCCAAATTTCTTCTCTCCAACTATAACAGCAAATCAAAATGAGGAATTTCTGGAAACTCCAATTCTAGTCACTCAGAACATCTCCTTTAATGCAAGTTTTGATCTCTGTAGATTTTAACAGACACTGTTATGTCCCATCCTAATGTAGCCTGTAAACTGAAGTATTTCAGAACTGACAGTTTAATTTAAATGTAGAGCTCCTTACTTTAAAAAAAATATTACATGGTAAGACTATGAAGATGTATTATACAAAACTATAAGCTATACATGAACTACATGCTAAGAGAGATTGCATGCATACCTGTGTTTCTGAACAGGATTTAATAGTGCCTAATTAGTTTAGAAAACAGCTTATACAAAACCAGTTGTATCAACAGCACGTATTTCACCACTCCTTACATTTGGACTTCTGCTTTACTATGTAAGCAATACAGTAATGACAGTTTGCTTACACCTTGTATTTTTATGGTCTATGAAGATTACTTCTAGCTTAGTTATAAAACCATCTGGGAGGGAACAAGAAAAGATTTGAGACTTGAGTGGGGTCAACTGACAGGAAGATGATATGAATTTTGAGGAAAAGCATGCAAAATTCCAGGTATGAAAAAACCCACAACCAAACAATACATCAACAGAACAGAGTTAAAGGCTCCACCCCCCCACCCCCCAGCTCAATTTTTTCTTATTCTGTCATTCTTTTACTGAGGGAAAGCAGCATATTTCTGTCTGTCAGCTACAATGAAAAGGGAGGGTAGGTGCACATACAAAAAAGGACAATAGAGCCCATGTGTATATTCCATCTTCCTGCGGTCCACTATCTTTGCTACTTAATAAGGGGATGAATACAATTTCAACACTAGATACACTCACTCCAACAACAGTCCCCTAACAGCGAGAGAAACTTTGGAGGAAATAAAACAGTGACAGATACCCATAAAAATGTGACAAACTTAAGGCATTCCTCTGAAGGGGATGCACTTAAATGTCTGAAGAAAGGGAAACACAGTACCCATATTTAAGAAGGGATGAAAGGATGACCCTGGGAACTACCAACGTGTCACCCCCAACTCTGGAAAAATTCTTCATTTCCCCTCTAGGAAAAAAAATATTTACTGCAAGGGTGGTGAGGCACTGGAATAGGTTTCCCTGGGAAGTTGCGGATACACCACCCCTGGAGGGGTTCAAGGCCAGGCTAAATGGGGCTCTGAGCAACCTGCTCTAGTTGAAGGCATCCCTGCCCACAGCAGGGGTGTTGAAATTAGATGATCTTCAAAGTCCCCTTCCAACACTTGCTATGATTCTGTGTCCTGACTCACACTTCTCATAGGGTCTTAAAAGCTTTTCTCATCATCTGTGCAACTTGGTTCATGTTCCTTCCTGGTCCTAGAAGAATATGGGTCAATCACCTTCTCTGTCATCTGATCCAAGAATCAAATGCACAGTTATACAGTATCTGCAGATCAGGCCCTCTCCGGGAAGCAGTATCATGGTGAAGACAGAGGAGAAGACACTTCGCTTGATTCTGAAATCCTCTCATTCCCAGGACACAGCACAAATGATTGATGTAACAGTGTCTTTGAGCATAGGCCCAGATAATAAATGCTACTGTATGATGAAGAACAGAAGAGGCACAACTACCAGTAAAGGAGACCGTGTCAAATCAGTCTTCGTATGATAGTCCAGTGCCAATGGAGAGCAGGATGATGGATTTTATATCTCATTATCTTCAGCTTAGTCAGATGAAATGGTATCAAGAGGATTGCCTCATTCCTCACAGTGACTGCATGGCCCTGGAAAGCTCCATGCTTACAGCATGATGCAGAGAAGGGAAAAAGAAAGCAGCTATCTAACCAGAACTGATCCGTTTCCTACAGTTCTGCTAGCCCTTTGAGGCATCCAAGGCTGAGAGATCCATGCAGTTTGGCTGCACTAGAGCAACTATCTGGTTCTGACATCAGATGAGACCTCAGAGGCTGCTAAAGCAACTAGCCCTAGAGCTGATCCCCTTGCCCAAGGCTTGAACCACAGTCAGGGTTTTGGTCATGAGCTGCTGAGGCAGCACAAACTCCCACAAAATAGGCTGAAGTGGGATGTGATTGTTCCAGACAACACATGGCCAAAAATGCGTTTAGAGAAGTCACCAAATGCTAAGAAGGAAGGAAAGGTAGTGAGACACAACAGCAGTAGAAGGATTCTGTCTCAGTAGGGTAGGCAAACAGTGAGATAGGAACTGAAGTGGTGGCAATGTTCTATTTTGCACACCAAACCCTTAGCAAACAGAAGGGACAGGTTAGAGAGAGTCCCCTGCGGATACTGAAATGGAAATCTTCCTTGTTTGAAGTTGTGAGGCATAAACATGCACCTAAGAATGTTTACATGACTTCCTCAAAGAATATGCACTATATATATGTATATCTGTATTCTCACAAACATACACACATAGGAGATATAAAAGATTTAAGACCCAAGCAAATCAAGAGACTACCACAACCTTCACAACATGTTTTAAAATATGTTTTATAATGTCTAACTATAAAGAGAAAGAAATAAGATTGTTGTGTGAAGTGGCTTTTATTATCATTACGAGAGAATGGTAGCTCATCAACACATTAGCTATGAATAAATATTCATTTTCCTTGTCTTGAAAGTGTCTATAAACCACGACAGAACATTTTACTATTAAATTATAGGTGCCTTAGAAGTAAAATAAAACATCATAATCAATTTATAGATTTATGCACTTAAATGCCTATTTATTAATAATTCATACACTATCAAGTTTTTTAACATACATAGTAGCATCTGTGCCCTCTTGTCAAAATTAACTAAGCAGTTCTTCCTCTTTCAATTTTTAAAGAATGTACATCTGTGCAGACTGACATGAAAACTGACTGTACAGGACACAAGAGGAATTGCCACACAAAGGATGACACAACAAGGCTTCTACTGTATCTTTTATTTTCAGAAATAAATCAAGTTAATTTCAGACTAAGCCCTAGTCCTTCACCTTTCAGGAATTTGATGAAATCTATGCTAAAAATCACTCCTAAAGTTGTTTATTTGCTACTATAATCTTTATCAATACTGACAGGCTGCCAACATGGCTGGTGAAACACAATATGCAGAAAGAACTTCAGCTACCTGAATCACTGTGCCATAAAATAGATATTGATGGAAGTAAGAATTCTGTTTTAATTACATTTCTTTCAAAATATGTATAATGTTAAACCTGATTATTTAATTCTCAATAGTAAAGAGTGAAATTTGTGGGCCATAGTGGGGATATTACAAGTATTATAAGGAGTAGCTGAGGTTGCCCAGCCTGGAGAAAAGGAGGCTGAGAGGAGACCTTATTGCCCTCTACTACTACCTGAAAGAAAATTGTAGAAAGCTGGGTGTCAGTCTCTTCTCCCAGGTAACAATCATCAGAACAAGAAGAAATGGCTTCAAGTTGCACCAGGGGATGTTTAGATTGGAAAGGTTTGTTCACTAAAAAGGGTGGTCAAGCATTGAAACAGGATGCCCAGGAGAGTGTGGAGTCACTGTCCCTGGAAGTGTTCAGAAAACATCCAGATATGGTGCTTAGAAACATGGTTTGGTGGTGAAGATGGCAGGGCTGGGTTAACAGTTGGGCCTGATGATCTTAGAGTTTTTTTCCAACCCTAATAATGCTATGATGTTATGATTAATTCCTAATGTTTTGGCCACAGGGATGAAATGCAGAGTTTATACTGAGCATACACTAAGTTCTGGAATGTAAAGATAAACCAATCTGTATTAACAGTTACAGGATTGTGTATGGGATAGAGGATAGATGGGGTGGTAGTTTGGCATAGGGTTGGGACCAGTACAATTTTTTTCCCCTCACAGGACCCTGCTATCACTCACCTACAAATGTCTGCCGCTGTATCCAGGGCACAAAGAACTTTCCAGAAGGGGAGGTAGAAAGGCCAGAGCAGCCAGAGCCAGGTGCCTGCAGCCAGGGGAGCTTCAGTGAGCCAGACCCCGGTAGTGACTCCCCAGTTGGGCACCATGGGGAACCTGGCCGAGGGCCCGCACAAAGGCAGGACAGGCCTCTGGGCGCTGAGGGTAAGGGCCGAGGCCCTGCACAAAGTTGGGACAGGCCTCTGGGCACTGAGGGTAAGGGCCGAGGCCCTGCACAAAGTTGGGACAGGCCTCTGGGCACTGAGGGTAAGGGCCGAGGCCCTGCACAAAGTCGGGACAGGCCTCTGGGCGCTGAGGGTAATGGCTGAGACCCTGCACAAAGGTGGGACAGGCCTCTGAGCGCTGAGGCCCTGCACAAAGGCGGGACAGGCCTCTGAGCGCTGAGGGTAAGGGCTGAGGCCCTGCACAAAGGCGGGACAGGCCTCTGGGTGCTGAGGGTAAGGGCCTGGGCCAAGGGGGGACAACTGAGATCTTAAATCCTCAGCCTCTACCTAACAGCCTCACTACCTCCAGGCTTGAAGAGTTTTATCTGGAGGCTTAGTGGACCACAAGTCAATTGTTTAACTTAAAAAGACAGGAGAAAACCCTGGGCCTTAGAGTGCCGGCCAGTCCCTGTCAGGCTGCTGTGAGCAGTCAGGTGGCTGGGCCCTGTGGCTGACCAGGGAGCGCTGCCGTGTAAGCTGACAGCAAAGCAGACAGGTTGCCACTTGAAGCTTCCCACCTTTCAGCAGAAATGTATAGAAGTGACATGCCTCCTCCAAGTGCTTCATTTCTGATGAACGAGCACACGCATACCAAAGGATGACACTTCACTGAAAGATGACTTCCTTGAAATGGAAAATGTCATATGGAAACAGAGATGAATCTACTGGGCAACAATATGCATATGAAGCACATAAAAAACTTAGAAGTAATTGTGAACAAAATTTTTTAAAAATGCGAGAAAAAATCGAGCTCAGAAAGTCAGGAGACAATCTACTTTCTATTATTTTTCTATTCGAAAATCTTATTCTGTTATTACCCTCCCCTAACTCTTGTTTTGTGTCACAGAAACACTGAGGAGTTATTCCTAGCAAACCTGAAGTCAGTGTCCAGGATTTTTTTCATGAAAGACAGGAAGGGAAGAATGTAAGGGCAAAAGCTGATTGACATTTAAACTGTATTTGCAATAGTACATGCCAAGAAATGGAGAAGGAAAAAGTGTGCAAAAGCCAAAAATTAGAACTTTTTTTAAAGAAGTTCAGAAAATATGGTAGCACATATGCTGTAATTGCTATTACATTGTTCAAAATTAAGGGTAAGTGACATGAAGAAGGACAAGTCAAGAAAAATATCACAGTGAATGAAAAATGCAATGATCGTTCAGTTAGGGGCAATAAATTGCATCTCTGAAAACTTGCTTTCCTGTATTATTCCAAATACATGGTGAAATCTGAGACCTATAAGATGAAATCTTACACTACAGAAGTATCCTCTACACTCCTTTGCTTTTATTAATCTCAGAATGCCATGCTTTTTGAAGGCTTGCATTTTGGTTTAAGTTGGTTGTGCTAGATACACACATGGCTATTACAAAGAGAAGCAAATAGTTATTTATTTACAGTAATTTAATTATTATGCATGTAATTTTAAACATGAATATTTCTTAAAATACCTAACCTTGAAATACCCAAGCTAAAGCCAATCTTCTAAAGCAGGGAAAACAGAGAATATGCATAATCAAGCTGCAAGTACATTAGTATCAGAGAGATCTTTCTGGAGAGTATCTGTGTTGCTTCTATAGTTATATGATTGTTTTACTTCCAAATATTTTATAGGAATATGTGAATTTAAAAATCTATTTATGCAGGTCGTTTTCTTTGCTGCTCATTGTACCAACAATTAAGCAAATTTTAGAATAGAATCAGTATCTCTTTTAGCTTTAATTCTCATAAGACAAAATGACAATAGCAGAATTTACATTCACACATTATAATTAATAATCAAACAAAACCTGTTCTATGATTTCTGCATGAAGTTACTTAATGTGAAATAAATTCACTTACGTATTAAAGAATATGTAACATCAGCTGCAGAACTATTATGACTATACAGATTGAGTATTACACTGACACACTAAACAGTTCATTCATTTAAAACAGTAGTTTCAAATCCTGCTGCAGTTCAATATTCTATATGATGAGACTATTGATCATTTATTTCTTTTGAGATATACAGCTCTAATATATATTTGACACAACGTATTTCTAGACAACCTATTTTTCTAAAATTTACTGATTTTTTAATTTAAAATTAGGAAAAGACAAATTTTAAATATTAACAATTGCAAATAAAATGTCTTTCTGATATGACAAAGATACCAAAGATGCAAAAGTAAAAAAAAAAAGGTCAGATTTTTCTCTGCCACAAAACTTTTCTTTTAGTTTCTTAATTTTTTTCAAGACTGTAGTTTTTACACATTAAACAGGCAATATACATTTGATAGAAGACATCTCTTTTTTTTATATGTTGAGGTTCTTCATTTCTAAGTCATTATGATTGCACACCTATACAGATACTATTGCTATCCAGTATTTCTCTTCTTAATAAGGTTTAGTTGACATCCAAATTCAACTCATATTGTATAAAAGCAAATTCTTTAACATCAAAGAGAATAAATTAAAAAAAAAAAATCTGTCCAGAATTGGGAAACTGCATCAATAATTTATTCTTCAGATGGGACAAGAAACAGCTCGTAAGTTGGTTGTAAACAAAACTGAAAACAAATTCTACAATCATTATTTTCCTGTGTTTTGGAAAAGGACATTTTGGCATTTCTCTGACCAATAATATATTCTTGCTAACAAGGACAGTACAGCCTTAATGATCTGAAACTCGTTTATCTGGGAGACATAAGATTCAGTCACACAAATGAATTGTTGATAAACTAGGGTCATTGAGCAAAAGATCCTGCAGAGTCTGTAAGCTCCACAGGATGGAAACTCTCTCCTGCAGAGTCTTTCTTCTGAGAAACAAGTAAACTCTGCAGGCTCAGACATTTCTGTACACAATATTTTAAACACAATAAAACAGATGTATTGAAGCAGTCCCGACAGACACACCAGAGTTTGAGATAATTGCATGTTTTGGTTATCACAATTATACAGTTCAGTGTGTGTTGTGTTTGGTTTGTTGACTTTTTTTAAATTAGTGCTGCTAGTTCATTTCTAGATTTAATTTTATATTTCTTTAAGGATTCCTCCTGGCTTTTTCCCATTCTCACTTATACTAGACTAAAAGGCAAAGGTCTAGAATAAACTTTATTATGCAGTGCTTTATGCTCCAAGAGGTAAAAAGAGGCAAGGATTGGTTATAGAGTCAGAATTTATCTGTATTCCCTACTGACTTCTCTGTATTTTCACTGTTTTTATACAAGGGCAGCAAACAACCAGCTCACCTATGACAACAAGCACAATAGCAGCAGCATCTGCAAATGTCTGAAAATGCTCTAGCAACATAAACTGTATATTACATTAAAGTGCAATGAAAAAAGTTCTATCTTAATATGAATTATTTTCCTGTAATTTCAAAGTATTTATTTTTTAGAGGAAATAGAAGAATTCTCCTGTAGGGGATGTCCAAATGTAGAACCAACTACTATTCTAATACCCTATAATAACCAAGATAAGTGAGATTTAACAACTCTGCAGGACTTAAGTTTATATCCTGCATGGAAATTATAAAGTAGAGTTGCAGACAGCCCTCTCTTTTTCCTGTGGCTCCTGTGAAAGAGTTGTCATTTTTATTACATACTGAGCCTTTTTACTACAACCCAATGCATTTCTGATATTGTTGATCATGCATTTTAAGAATTTAGGTGTACTAAAAACACAGAGGACATTTTTGGATAGATTTAAATAAGAAACTACACACTGGAAAGCTAGAAGATATAATTAAGGATGTTTTGCACACGTAGATTAATTAGAAGTGGCTTTAGGTAACAAATATTTCAATTGAAATGGAAACTGGAAATTTTTGAGTATTTCTTGGCAAACTCTCTGCTCTTCACAGCTGACCTATTAATTCCTATCAGTAGGAAAAAAAATCTCCCATGAACATATCCTAATTTCTTTTTTTAACAAATTACAATATTTTAGTATGGCACAAAGGAAGCTAAGGTAATCTAAAGTATTTTAGACCTGCCTGATCATAAGTTTTCTGTCCAGCTATTCAGCTGCCATGTTAGCCAGTGCAGAAAGCAGGTGTGGCTCTGCTCTTACTCTGTCAGACTACTCCTATTCCATTATACAGCTGTGAAACCTCTTAGTTTAGTACAGGCCATCCTCTTTATCTTTTTTTACTGGCGCAGTATCTCAGCTTCGTCCCAGGCATTTTGCACATGAAGAGACAACAAATGGGAAAGGAAGGCTGACAACTCAGCTGGCAGGCTGGGGCAGCACTCCGGCCACAAAAAAAGCTGGCAGTGACAGAAAGGGAGGAGGAATTTAGACACAGTTGAGGCAGACATGAAGACTGATTGTAGGCTGAAGAGTTGAGCTGGGTAAGGGCAGAATTCATATGGAGGTGGAGCAGACTAGGCTGATTTGGAATTTGGGGATAGGAATAAATAACTAGGCAGATAAATAAGTAAGCTAGGCAAAGCACAGGAGGCTGAGGGGAGAGCTTTTGTAACAAAGCAAAATGGACAGTTCTAAATGCATTTAGATGAGTCAGCAGCACTGATTGTCACACATGCATACATGCATATGTGCACATGCAGACAGACACATCTATACTGCTACGACATTGCTCGAAGACAGAAATTTTGTGGTCAATCTCCCACTGGATTTTGCAACTGACAATGCTAAAGCTTCTCCTCTGTCAAGGAAGAGCTCTATCTGGAGCATTTTATCTGAAAATCCATAACTGTGTATAGCATATAGGACATGCTATACATGTAGGACAAAAGTGATCTTAGTTTTAAAACACTTCTTAATACCGATAAAGCTAAATATTGGGAGAAAAGACTACTTTTACGAATCTATATAATATTTTTATTCAGGGGATAAAATAAAACCAGTCCCCTGAGACTCAATTAATTCCAATTGAATTTTTAAAGACTGTATGCACTGAGTGTAGTTGTTTTGGTAGTTCTTTTCCTTTAGTCTACTTGCTAATATCTGAAAATGAAGATGATAAACTACCTATTTTTCAGTATATTTAAACAAAAATGCTCCAAAGTATATGAAAAAAATAGCATTACCGAAAAGCTTCATCTCTTCTAATAATGGCAGCAACACAAGAAGCTATGAAAAAACTGTATTCTGAAACAGTATAAACCAGTGCTGTGCACAAGCAGCTGAGTCTTTGGGATGAAATCAGTGGGAGTTATACTGTTGACTTTAATGGAGCTATGATTTTACTCCTTTTTTCATAGTAGCTGTTTTCTAAATTGCTACTTGCATTCACTGATCAATTTTCTTTAAGTAGCACAGTATTTACAACAGCAGCATGTAGTAGCATGAATTGGGTTAGCCACACTCTTTTGTTCTGGACTGCACTTGCAGTAAATACACCAGTGCCACCTCATCATACTGTGGTAGACATAACCATTTTTTTCAACATGGTTTCCCTCTGAAAAGAAGTCCTCTACTGTCCTATAGACACATGGCTCTTTTGCTGGCTCAGAATCACTGGTGGAAGAAAATGATGAATTTCTACCTCAGCTGCATCCAAATCTAGCAGCAAGCAAGAGAATTTGGACAGGAAGTCATTAAAGAGTGACCTAGAAGGACACACTGTTAGCAGAACTCGGCTCATGATGTTGATTAGGTTTTAAGTAGAAGAGAATATAAGCACTAAGCCTTAAGAGGTCTTACCCCTAAATAGAATATATGTCATTGTTATTTGTAAAAATTGTTTACTAGAAGCCTGAGCAGTTGTCCTGAAGCAACTGAGTATATTTAAAATATTTCCCTTTTCCATCAGACCTGTTAATTACATTTTCAGTTTGTGTCTTATAGGTTGGAAAAGACCTCTAACACCACCAACCATTAACGCAGCACTGCCAAGCTCTTAACTAAACCATGTCCCTAGGCAGCCCATCTACACATCTTTTACATACCTCTAGGGATGGTGACTCCACCACTTCCCTGGGCAGCCTCTTCCAATGCCTGCAAACCATTTGGGTGAATAAACTTTTCCTTATACCCAGTCTAAACTTTTCATGGGGCAACTTGATGCTATTTCTTATCCAATCCCTTGTTACTTGGGAGAAGAGACCAACTCTCACCTCACTACAACCTTTTGTGTAGCTGTAGAGAGTGATAGGGTCCCCACTATGCCTCTTCTCCAAGCTAACAATCCCAGCTCCCTCAGCCACTCCTCATCACACTAATGCTTTATATCCTTCATAAATTTTGTTTTCTTCTTTGGAAATGCTCCAATATATCTGAATCAGGAACTGATCATCATCAATTTACAAGCATCTATATTTATGCAGATTACTAAGTTTTGCTATAGAGTGTAAAACTCTTTCAATTGATTAAAACTAAAATAAATTAATTGATCAAAACTAAAAAAAAATTGTAACATGTCACAGTCTTAGGCAAAAGAGTGAAGCATAAAGAAGAATGCAAACAAAGGAATGTATTTTGTAGAACTTTGGATGTTATCTAGATCAGAAATGATCAACTACGAGCATCTTTACGAAGTTTGGTAGTGGCAGAGATTTGCAGTGGTGCTGACAATGCTTTATAAAATTAATTTGCTACTGCTCTCAGGAACGATTTGTTGCAAATGACCTTTACTGCTGAAGAGGAAGACAAAGAAAGGACAAGAGATAAAAATGTGGAAATCAAAGCCAAGGTCAAATAAAACCTGCTGAGCATCACACTTTCAAGTCAGAGATAGGCAGCAACAGTCTTTATAGAGATCAGTCTATAACCACATTAATCTATGTATGGGATTAGATGTGCCTAGTAGTTCTAGGATGTAGCCTGCAAATTTCTTAAAGCAGATGCTCAAGTAGATTTACATGCAATGGAAGGGAAGTTTTATGTAAAAAATTAATAATCTCCCTACAGTCTTTCCATTGAGACTTAAATACATAGATGAGATTACAGGAGGTATTGATATTTTCCCCTTTACCTACATGGTTTGTGCATGTAAACTGTAAACAAATGTAAGAACACCGGCACTCATTCCAAAACAATCTTTAAATCTATTGCAGTAAAAGCAACATAATATAGATTAAGTACTTATTTTTTTCAGATTATACCTAATAACCTATAAAGCAAATTTCCATCACAGTTCACTGCAGTTAATTTCAAAGCATAATATTGAAATCAAAGTGTCTTCACAATTAACTAGGCATTAAATACAAATGTGGTCTGACATATTGAGTTAAATAAATGCAAGTAAACCCTTGCCAGCAAATGAGAACAGGCTTTAAAAAATTAAGAATGAACTCTCCGTGTGGGTGTACACTCAGCAATGTGTGTTATGACATCTCAGTTACTATAGGAGAACAAAACATTTACACCACGTTTATGTTTCTGTGAAGAATATTCAGTTAGAAGTTATTTTTTTGGAACAGACAACACTTAAAGAATTTTTACAAGTTGGTTATCTCTGGGCATAGTTTACAGCAATTTGTGGTGTAATACTTTATCTTCAGAAACATCCAGGAAAACAGTTTCAGACAACAATTGGATATTTTCTGGAAAAAAAAAAGAACACTGGACAGAAAGCCCTCCTCTGAGCTCTTCTATTTCTTTCAGATCCTTTCATCAGTAGTAGCTTTACTCATCAAGAATAAGATAGAGCAGATTAATTGCTCCCTGTGGCTAAAGTAACTTACACCTAAAGTACACCATATATGTATTTAACTTCGTAAGAAATAAATTTCTCACTGTATTTGTCTTTTCTATTACCATTACTGAGCAAAAGTGCAATTAGAATCCAGAATCATTGTAAAGGGGAGAACCCCGCAGAAAACAGATCTTTCTACATCAGACTTATTATCCATGCATTTTGCATAAGTTTTAATGCAACTGTATTTTAAAAGAAATTAAACTGAATTTGCCAAATTTTAGAAGGTAGGGAATTTCACTTTAGTTATGTGGTCAGTTATTGCTTTACTACTCTCACATTTCAGTGATTCAATAAAACAGTATTAATAACATATAACAGAAGCTCCCTCATCTGTTAAATCCAGTTGGTTATTTCCTGCCTTGCAAAAGAAAAGGAAGTATTTGAGTGATGACAATGAAATTTTATCCATTTTCTTTTTATCTTCTGACATCTGGCTTAGAGGGCAATAAAGAAAATGGTATAAGTTATTTCAATGTTTTAACTGTATATATATGTATATATTTCTTAAGAGACGTTCAGTTTGTCCCCAGCATACTTATTTCAGTAACAAAATTATTTGAACTGTTATAAATAGAAAGCTAACTAGAAAGAGGTTTGTGGTTTTTTGTCTCTAGAAAAAAATTCTTATAAACCCAGTAATCTTTCTTTTAAATGTTTTACTTTTCTTTTGATAGTTCTTAAAACCGACTTATCTTGGCAAGTGAACTTCTGGGTCTAATTTAAGTATGTTGTGGATTTGTGTGGAAGTTTGTTAGGATATAAATTAAACTGTTGTTTAAAACAGTCTTAACAGGGGAAGCATGAGAGGATGACATACATCAGAAATTAGTTTTCTGTGAGGTTTGCAGAGCTCACTGCTGGAAGGCTTTTCTATGCTAGTTTCTTTCTATTGCAAAAAATTTCATACATGCCTCTACTTAACACATGAAAGAAGAAAAAAATATGAACTTAGGATGGAGGATTCAAAGCTAAACAATATCGTACCCCCAACCACTTGTTTTGTACTCTAGTCTGAGGCAGAGGCTGCCTGAAGGCTAATAACTGCTGCAAGCTTCAAACCTCTGGGTAATTTTACATTTTCCAGTGCTTCCACAGGGTAGACTCCACTCCACAGTGCTTCTAAATGAGGGCTATGCTTGAATACACAACTGTGCATTAAGCAAGGAGGGTAGAGTAACATCACATGCATTGGGCACATCTGAAGTATCTGTTTCAGCTGAATCCTATGTGTTTCAGACACAAATGCAACACTTGAAACAAAAAACAGTAAGCAAGTATGAATACTCCTAACCTGAGGAAGCTGGTGGTATTTTCTAGGTTATATTTGTAGCCAATGAATTTGTTTCATAGGTTTCAAATTCCTCCATTATTAAACTGTTACAGCAGTACTCAGCAAACTCTCCCATTATGAAATTATTACTATTATAACATTACTAATTCAAGCCTCAGGTCATTATCAAACTGTTACTGTTACCTTGATGAGATAAGGTATACTGAGCTATGGATACAGTAAAATTCTTATTGGGATTACAGATTGCTTCCATTAACTGCAAGGCATTTCTTTACACTTATGTTTAGTTATCTAGTATTGTGACTTGGAAATAAAAAGATCTGCCAGAATTTTTAACCTATGAAACAAATTCAGTGACGACAAATATGAAATTTTTGCTCTCACAGTCTCTCCTGGTGAGACACTTAACTGAAAAAACAGGGAAGAACCATAGCCATTCCCAGATCAGTGGATTACTTCCACCATTACATCTATTAAAAATGTTTATCTGAATGAACAATTCTTAAAATTTCAAAATAGAAGAATGGGCAGAGCGGTTAAACACAGGAAACATGCTGGTTTTGATTCACAATTATCATAGATAAGAGTACTTTATGTCACTTTTCAAGGTAACTGACTTCAGACACTGCACTGAGGAATTGAAATGTCATATAGATGATATTGGTGAAAATATTAGGAATAATCTGTCTACTCTGACTCAAATAGTAAACCAGAAAATTATTTACTGTTTCTGAAAACCATAACACCGCAAAATCAGAAAAGAGACATGTACAAATCACTGCCTAACTGAAAATCATTATAAGGTGGAATAAAACAGGACTTCCAAATTTCAGTTTTCATTAAAGGGGAAGTTTAATCTGCATCTCTTACAACTGCAAGAACTTTGAAAATGTAAGTGAATTCTAATTCGTAATAATAAATTGCTCTACCTGTAAATAGCTAGGGATATATAACTATAATGCACCATATACTTCTGTATACTAACTGACTTCTAACTGACATCTATATATGAGAATGAACTAACTAATTTTAATAGAAGCACATTTATATGACTGGTGAATGTATGAGCACACAATAAAAGAGGTTTAGAAGTTCATTTTACTCAATTAAGACATTTAAAGGAGTGTGGAAAACAGAGAAGACTTTAGAATTTTGCCCCCAAGCTCTGGAAATTACTGCTAGTAAATTCTGCTTTGACCCAAATATTTGACCTTTGAAACACACAAACCAAGAAGCAAATCTACACTTCTTGTTCAATAGTCAGATAGCCGTACTATCTTTCTTCCACTTTTTCCATTTTATTCCACTCAGAACCCACATGAAGATTTCCTCTAATATACAATTATAATCATATCAAACTACTACAACATAGGTTAAAGAAATGGCAAAGAATAGAATAAGTACAATTATGCATTTCAGAAATACAAAATTATGTAAAAATTAAAAGGATTAAGGTTTCAGATTTGAAAATCTATATTAGGATGAACTATATAAAAAGTACAGATTTGGTCTGAAAGATAACATTTTCTGACTGACCAGAGGCATGGTTAAATAACATAGTTTATATTTATAGGTATTGAAATAGGCCTTACTAGAACAAATAAAAAATAAAGCCCTTTTCATCCAGAATCATAGCTGGAATACAACAGAGTCTAATTTATAAATATTTTTGAGATTATAATATTGTATTTTCACGTTTTTTTAAAATTTGTTTTCCAGAGAAGAGTCTACTGCTAATTGTGAATGATTTTGTAAGAAATAAAATCTGATTTGCTAGAATCCAAGTTCATCCTAAATTAATGTCTTGCATTTTATGTCTGGCAGTTTTTTGGGGGAACATTACGTAGCCTTTTATTAACAACAACAAAGTCTGGTTTAATTCTTTAAAAAAACACGACTATTTAGACAAATGTCAAAAGAGAAGATAAACATTTCTATATAAGATAGACATGTGCTATCCTGTGAAGGATAATTTGAGTAGTCAGCAAATCCCTACTGGCACAAACCTGAGGAGACACTGGCCAGAAAAATCTGTCTGGTTTTCAGAATGTGTAACACTTCTCTGAGAGATATAAAAGGGTCTCTCACTAAAATCTTAGCTGTCACATTAGCATTAAATCAGTGCCTGCCAGCAAACATGGTAAAAGATTGTTAAAGGTTTTCATTGTAAATACTATTTTTCTGAGAGCTTAAACAACACTACAGAAAAGGGCTCTGGGCTAAAGTGTGGAATATTGCATATCTCTTAGAAAGTGTGTCTTTAGGCACTCATTTTTTAATTCCTTTACTGAGATAGGTCCTAATCTTGGAAAGCAAAGCTTAAGTGAAAGCAATGGGACAGAATCCCGAAGAATGCTTGAGCACTGGGCACACAACATGCAACTTGCAATCTGATCCTCCTTGCTGGGATCCTGGTCAGAACCTAGTTCCTTAAAATTACTTTAAATTAAATTGATTCAAGACTACCACAGTTTAAAGATATTTTGTTTGCATTAATAGCTGATTTCATATATTTCCATGAAAGAACTCTTCACAAGTATTTATGCATAGGCATTTCTCCATCTTTCTATTGTAAAAGAAGAACCAGATGTACCACGGAATTAATCCCTTTCCCCCCAAGGACAGCTCCAGAACAGCCACCATGCAGGTACTTAGAAAGGGAAACATCAGTATCAGTCATGAAAAGAAAAACTGTGAATAAGAACAAAGACCTTAAAAGGTCACAAAAGTTGAAAGAAAAATGTACCAATTATACAAATGCTAGAATGATATCCAAACTGAAAATGTATGGAAATCAGATTAGCAAATATCATGTATGCATTAAAAATAAAATAGCATTATTGCCTGAAAAAATACATATTAACATATCAGATTAAAGACAGAAAACTTCTCATTATGTATCTAAGTTAGTCTATAGCAGAAAGGTAGGAATGAGCAAAGATTGCACTTCTATTTGTGACACAAATAAGCATTAGTACAAACCACACAGAGTATACCCCCAAAGTATGTTTTAAATACAATAAAATAAATTGTTCCTACAGATAGGCATTTTTTCAATAAGAAATTAAAATGTGTTAATTTTCTCATTGAAACTTTTAAAACTTTTTTCATCTCTGACGCCAGACAGAAACAAAATTCTTTCCTCATAAATAAAGACAAAATAGTTTTTTAAATAGTGTACCATATATTTAGAAAAAACAGAATGAAAGATTTAAACGTTTTAGAAAACATTGACTATGTGTTAGTAATGTTATAATTATAATAATTTTGAGTCAACACCTCCCTTTCATTTCAGCCATAGATGTTGGAGTTCAGTATCTCTGCAAACACGGTAATAAGTCCTCAACAGTAACTGGAGCTAAATACTTTGGATCAGTACTTAATTAAAAAAAAAAAAAAAAAAAATTGAAAAGAACCTCCAATCCTGGTAGAACTTGGTAAATTNAAGACATGTTATAGAATAATTGTAAGGTAGACAAGACTGCTTTTAATAAATTTCAGTAGCATATAAGAAAGAGCCTCAGATCACATCTAAACAGAAAAGAGCTTGATGACACTGAAACCTGAAAGGTATAAACAGCAGCAAAAGTAGTACTGAGAACAGGCTTATCTGTTTACTCAAGCCTTCAACATGTTAACTTCTACATTATGTATCTGAGCATAATTAGACCTGATTTGAACTATTTAAAGTTTAATGCTGCAGTCTTCTCTATACAGAAGCAGGAAGCTAGCTACTGGAGGAATGGATTTTGCCTGAGAAAGGGAGGACATTTCAACACTGGAAAGACAGAACAGCTTGCAATACTAAAAGAGGGCAAAAGTTTCATTAACAGTTCACAAGTGGCAACTGCTGAGTTCAACAGGGGGCAGTGCTTGCAGTGATTCTGTGGATCTACTTTAATGAAAGAGACTGAGCTCCTATTAATACATCAATTGAAAATAAGGTAGTGCACAAAAACATTTGTTTTCATATTTAATTTTTCAGAAATAATCAAAGAGATTTTTTAAAATCAGGGGTGATTCCAGATAGTTTCTGATTATCTCTCACTTAGGGGCAGCTATTTCATAACTATTAACATTTGTTTTATTGATGCACTACTCTATTCCAAAATTTAATTCATTTTAGTGTGAAATAATAAATAAGAATTCCCAGCCGACATGTAATCTGTTAAATTCAACAGGAGGGGAAACAATAAAGTGCACAGGTTAAGACCAAAGTCAAACATATCAGCAGAAGAGAAGTCAGAAGTTCATAGATTAGCTGAAGTCTCTACTAATTAGCATTACATTGACATATTTTGCAAAACTACAGGTAAAGATTGCTTGCTGTGTGATAATGTATCCTAATAACTCTCAGAGGGAACATCCACTTGAAGGAGAAAGGAAGTGATGAGAAAGTGAATAGTACCAAATTATTACAAAGATAGTATTCACTCAACAGTTATAAGGTAATTCACAAATGATGCATCTTATTGACTAGTGAGGGTGCATTTATCTCTCACCTAACATTGCAAAGCTACTGAGCGCTAGAAGATATAAACTCCAGTGAAAATGAATTGTAATGGAAAGTTAAATACCAGATATAAAAAAAAGACTATTTTTTTGTCAGACTTAAATATACTGAAGTCCATATTGGTCAAGTTAGTATAAACTATAATACAAAACTCAAGAGTGGACCTTTTATAAATACGCTGTATTTTGGACAACTGAAGATAGCTTTTCTAAAGGAAATTATTGCTCTGTAGACCTACTGAAGCACTTTTTATCATTCAACAGACACATGAATGTGAGTGGTTTGGTTACCTGGAGTGGCTTGGTAGGAGTCTACCCTGGATTTGCAGAAGGTTTTTCCTAAAGTTTCTCAACAAAGGCTATTATAAAAAGTAGGCAGATAAGAAGGCAGGCATGTATAACTGAGACTTGAAAAGCCAAATAGTAGTGAGTTAGAAGTAAAGACCCAGTTGCTGAAATTGAGAGACATTGCTGCTGGACTTTTTCAAAGAGTTTTTCTAGGGCCTGTGCTGTTCAACATTCATAAATGATCTGGGAAGAGGGATGAGAGTTGTTGAGAAATGCCCCCGGTCGGAGTTACTTGGGTTAGCCAGGACAAGGACAGACAGCATAAAATTCCAGAAATTTTGTACTCACAAGCCTGAGTGACAAGGCGATACAATGGCAGAATAAATGCCCTGCAAATAAATGTAAAGTGATGCACAAGAGAGGGTGAGGGAAGGGGGGAAATTTAACATAGTGGGCTTGGAGTTGACAGTCACCATGGAGAAATGAGCCCACAGTTGTACAACCACACTGAACATTGGTCTTCAGTAAGAAGTTCAGAAGGTAAAGCTGAGGGACTGATTTTGAAATAATATAAACCTAAGAACTTCTCACACTTTGAAAGCTACAAGTAGCATGGAAAATCCAAAACAGGGCAACAAGGATGGACAGATTTTATACAGTGATCAGAGTGGGTTACTTCTCTTGAAAAGAAGATCTCCAGCAAAGGGTATAGATGAGGTTCACAAATCTCTGGTGTCATAAACGGAATGGACTATTTATAACTTGACCAAATCCAATGCAATGTAGATTCAAATCAAGATAGAATAAATCACATTCAAAATAACAAAAAAGTTCTTTATACGCATTTCTTTAAAATGAACAGGGTAGCACACCCATGCAACTCATTACTGTTCTAAGACTTAAATAGATTTATGGCAATAGATTTACGGAACAAAAACCCAACAAAATCTTAATCTTTAGAAACCACATACATCTGATGAAATTTCATCAGCTAAAACTGCTGGAGGCTGGGGAATCTAACTCTTATTGTTACTCTTCCGTGGGCATATATTTATAATCATTGCCCAGAGACAGGACTCTGTCCAGACAATTCTTATCCTAATCCAATATGGGCATTCTTCTTTTGCTATGTTTCCCCATGTCATTACTTTTAGGCAGTCCCCTGAAGTGGGCATGGATGCCTTTGAGGCATCTAATCCTGTTGATGTGTGATACATTTAAAATACCTTGTTCTCAGTTTTGGATTACTCTTGGAGGGTAGAAGGGAAGAACAATCATAGAATGTAAGTGCTACAGGACTTCACCTATAAAAAGAGTCATCTTTTACTGGATAATATCTGAACTGTCAGAAATTTTTCATACTTTTAGAGTAGTTCAATGATTCTTTTGCATTATCATGTCCATGAAGTATCTTGCTTCAAATGCTAGAATAAGTGAATCAGTAGACAAGTGCAAACATGGAATCTCTCTGAAAAGTTAACAAGTCTCCCAAAGAGAATTGCCCTTTGCCATTGAAGAATATCTCCTGGCAACAATTGGAATACCAATGAGATTAAACATAACTTCCTCTACAGCTTTTCAAATGAAGCAACATGGCTTTATTATAGCATGAAGTAGTAACACTTCATTTAATATGTACATTAATTATTGCTGAATTATAATGTAGTGTCTAAAACGTTGTATAATATTCACATTAATACTAAATGAATTCATTATGATGAGTGTAATTACAATGAATACTAACTAAATTAATGGCAGCTAGACATGCTAGAAAAGGTGTTACCCATTTACTTGACATGTTCCAAACGAAATATATTTTGTTAATATATTTGGAAGAGTAGCGTGAATAGTTTGAATAGAAGTGTGAAACAGAGTGTTTAGCAGAGGTTTTTTTTTAGCATCATTGAACAGCTAATGATTTTACTGTATGTTGTGCTTCTAAACACATATATAATACAAACTGAATGCATTACCTGAATCAAAAATAGTGAATCTTCAAATCAGTTTTATGCTTCTGTATCTAGTTTTATTTATATACATATAAGAATAAAATCCTAGATGCACGATCAGAAAAATAGGAAGTCAGGAAACAGGCTGTGTATGCTGCTGTGCCCCAGTTTTGCACTCCAGTATTCATTCCGGTGTGCACTCTACAGAACAACCATGTTCCAGGCAAAGCCTGATGACAGGTGGTATGTTTAGCATGCTTCTGCATTTATAATTCTTGACCTCTTGGCCTAAGCCTTACATAAACTATTCTTGCCGATGGCAAAAGAAATCTGGCTTGGGAATTGTACCTGTAGCCACATGCCAGATGTCTCACGGGCTCTCACAGAGTATTAATTGTGCACCAGTTTTCAAGGAAGAAAACACAGTTTTATCCATAAGATAAAATTTTAGTGGATTCTGAAAAATAACATGTGAAGCCTAATTCAGCAGGAGAAACAAAAAGAGTTACTTACAGCGTTCTTTTCAATCAATGGAATACAATTTTGCAGCCCTCTGTGAAAGCAAACAAAGCAAAAGAAATATAATTCACATAGATCACAGAATTATAGAAATTTCGCGTACAAGTGTATTAACATTAAGTGTATAATTAGATACTACAGTAATAATAGGCAACTAAAATACTATTAAATACTTATTCTTCCTCAACTTTGATTCAATACTTTGATTCAAAGGCAACAATATCAACTGGATTCCTTCTTCTGCACTAACATATCTAATACAGCATAAACTGTAAAAAACATTCATTGCTTTGTCCAAAGAAAACAAAAATCAGTGGATTAGTAGGGCAAACAAGGATTGAAAATGCTGCCAAACACTTGACAAAACATCAAAACACAGCTTGATTCTTTGTTCACACAACAGAAGACACAAAGAAAAAAGTATCATCCTTTAACTTTTCTTGTATTGTATTTCAGAGGAAGATGAACTGTAGCCTTCCGGCAATCGCTAATGCAGTGTTTGTATTCTGTGTTGAGATTATCCACTTGGGTGCTGCACTGGAGCTCCCTGGGCTATTTTGACACTGCATCCAGATGCTCCAATTTTGCTTCAGTGACTCAAGAGCAGAGCCAAGATGCCTTAAAGCAATGTTCAAAGGGTTAGGTCTTGATGAACAATTAAAGTACTCAGAAGAAGTGTTTCTGAACATCTCTGACTGGTGCTGAAGTGACTTAAATGGCCTTAGTGTGACATCCAGGCAGGGAATATGTAATAGAAACATTCAGCTCTACACTCAAGGCAAATGTGGATTTTGCCCCACTTTTATAGGAAAAATAAAAACGAAGTGCAAGTACAAAAGAAAAATACTCCATCATTTTAACTGCAGTATATCAGTTCTAGATAGAGTACTTGCCTGCTTTATATAAATCACTTAAAAAAGGTCTAGTTAGAAATATTTTATTAAAGTTGCATTTGTCATATAATCCCACTTTCTTGTTTGAGACCGAAATAATTTACTGTTTGAGCAAGACTTAAGTGAAAGTACATCCTGTAGAATCTAAGCATAATTTCACACAAAATAAAGATCTATGTACTTCAATGTACGTCAGCAGTCCATAAATGTAAAGTTATCTAACTCAAGCACTGAGTGTTATTATTCCAACTGTTAAATATTTATGAGATTGGAAGATCATTTTGGAAAGTGTCATTCATTTAATTGTAGAATAACTTCATTTATTAAATGCTACAAACCCAGAGAAATACATAAGGCTTCCTAGCATCCACAACATAGGACCTGAAGCAAAAAATACAGGCACCTGAACATCTAATGCTAAAAGAAGGAATAAATTTTTTAAATCCTTCTTATTAATGAAGAACAAATAATTATAAATTTGAATGTGCCTAACATTTTTTAAAGAAAGCATATCTTAAGCAATTTTATTTATTATTTCATATTTTCATTTTTTATTCTTGACATTTTGCTTGAGAAAAATAAGCTAGGAAATTTTCCTATGTTTGCACTTTGGGACTTGTTTAGGGTTTTGTTTCTTTTTTTTTTCCTTTTTTCTTTTTAACATTCCTGAGTATCAATTTTAGTCTTCTGATACAAGATGAAGTAAGAAAACAATTTTGGGTGGCAAGCATCATTGAAGAAGGTTTTACCTGAACAATGGCAGCACATGATTTAGGTTGGAGGAGACAGATTTGATATACATTACAAACTGTGTATCAGGTAGGAGTTAACTGTAAAATATCTTGAGAGACACATGTTGAGAAAACTGAGGCATGTCCTGAATGAAATTTAGTGGGGAAAAAACCCAAAATTCTTCAGAATATAAACTAGTTTTAGTTTTATGGACTAAGAAGGTCCAGCATTATCAAGAAAGACAGATGATTAGTTAAAATAGAATTTAGGATGCTCTATTAGCAATAGCTTTTACTTGAACAATGCACTACAACTTTTGCAAAAAGGTCAACAAGCAACAAAGTAACAGTTAGCAAATACACTTGTATTTGACTCTTCCAGAAATAATGTTGGTATCTTTGGATGTTCTGATTAGAAATCTTCCAAAAAAATGCAGTATTTTGGGAGAACTGACATATATGAACAACTCTGAGTTCAAGTACATTTCCTATCAGCATTTAATAAAAAAGCACAAGCAACACAAACCTATCAGATAATTCAAATTTCAGTATTCTGATTTAAAGTGAGGGCATCATGGCTGCCTAAACACCTACTGTGGGATAACTGCCGCCTAGGACACTTCATGTACAGAGAATATTCCCTTCCCCCATGAAATGCATGATGGATCTCTGTGAATATGTGCAATGAAAAAAGGAAAGGATTTCTTAATTTTCCTCAGTAAACTTCTGAAAGGGAGAGCTGAAGAAACCAAGTCATGAAGGTTTAGGAAGCTTGAATTGGTTATTTGGCTTGTGTCTTGATCATTCTAGTGTGTATCTCTTGGAGAAGAAAGGGCGCTATGTTCCTGACCATTACTCCACTGATATAAAGTAAAAGCTTAACTGGCAAGTATACAGAAATCAAGACTAACACCAAGATCTCTTTCTAGGTAGGGAATGGCACATTAACATTCTCGTCCTTTACTACAGCTCTAAAGAAAGGTAAAATCATTCACTAAATTAAAACTCAGGAACTCTGAGTTTCAAAACTGGTACCAGCGAACCTTCTCTGTGACTCTGTACAGATTTGCAATATTTGACAACGTATTCTGTATCTGTACACTGAGACATTTTCCTGTAAGGGATCAACAGCTGACCTTTGCAGGTAAGATTTTGCTATCTTTTTTTTTCCCCATCCATAAAAATTACCTATACTTTGTTCTGGATTTTCCTCACATCCATTGGCAATGTAAAAGGTAGAGTAAAAGTACTCAGATTTCATGGGCAGAGTTACTTTCATATTGATCTTCATGTCTGAACTGAAATAAGCACTCGTGGCCAGCAAGTTGTACTATTCCTTCTTAATATAAGCATGCTAGTTCAGCTCAGTACAGGTTCTTGAATTAAGAAGCATTAGGAAGCATGGAAGTATATGCAGGAGGGCTTTATGTATTATGTAAATAATTTTCAGTTAGATGCTTTAACCAAAAGGGTATTGAAAAAAAATCAGTTCGCTTCCCCCTTTGCTACAATAACTCCACAATTTAACTAAAATTATGCGTTTAGTGACAAACAAAACAATATTTTCATTTCATTTGGAACTGAGAGAAATATTCAGGAAATATTTAGGAACAAAAAATGTGAACAAGAATTATCCTTCTGCATTCCCAAAAGTAGCCTTTTTCTCCAATCATTAATGTGTATATTTGTCAGAGACATAGGCAACTCTGCAGAAGCTATTTAAACCAAACTAAAGAACTGGAAATGAAAGATTAGGCTTACACGCTCTTTGTAAATCATTCATGGAAGTAAAGAGAATCCCCCCCTCTCTTCACTTATTCAATAGCTCTGCGGTTAGAGCCTCATCTGATATACAATGTGGGACAATCAGGTTCAGGACCTTGTCTGCACATTCTTGAACCCACATTTTCACTTTCCCAAAGGAGTTCTTAAACCAGTGAGAAATCTATAATTGGCTTCTCTCGATCTCCATGGAAAAAGCTGTTCTGCATGGATTATTTAAATACTGAGTCAAAGAGAGAGAATGACTCTTTGGTCTGGTGGTTAAAGAATTCACTTGGGAGGCACACAGCTCGGTCAAAGTAGCAGTTCAAATAGTTCAGGTGAGAGCATACTACTGCAGAATATCCAGTGGTTAGGTGATTCCCCTGGAAGGCAGAAAATAAAGGTTTAAACCTCAGTCAGGATGAAGCAGTTGAAACCTAGTCTCCTATATATAGGAGTTGTTGCATTAAAAAACATATGGTGAGATCTTCAACTTTGTGGCAGAAGAGGTGAGTGGGTGGAAAGGGTAAGATGAAGAAGAGAAACAGTTGTTATCTCTTCACTACTAGTTTTGTGAATCTGTTCCTGTTCCAAAACAAAACAAAACAAAAAATAAAGGCATTAAAAATTCAGTCAGAATTTTGATGGCTTTTTAAATTTCGAGTGATTAATTTATTCACTAGAAGTACATTCACATAGTGAATGCAAAAACACATTGTTGTCCATGCAGTCTCAGCTCAGACCCACTATTAAAGACTGCATTAAATTTTTTTGCAAGTATGAAGCTGCCCTGCACACATAGTGTACATATACAGAGTAATCCTTGTGGAGTTAGGATTAGCTGCTATTGAAGAACTATTCTGTGAATTGTATTCTAAAATTCTGTGGGATGAGATGGAAATATTATAGTAGAAGCTGACTTAACATTTCAAATTGTGCAGGGTATATTCATCAGACTTTCTAAGAGAAAGGAATGATCATGCTTTTTTCTTTTTTAAAATTTTTTTTGAAATCATATCTGGATACAAAAGAATTCAGTATAGTTCATCTGTAAGTAGTATCTTCCAATTTCTTATATCATAGCTGTAATCCTCCTATTTTAATGCAGTATTTTATATTTATTATACAGTGCCTCCAAACACACATTTGAATTTGTTTTATGAGAAACTTAATCATTATTGAATAGCAGAAAAGTAAACCTGAATTCCTGAATACTGGCCATTAACATTGATCTGAGAATTCATCTACTTACCTGAACATTAGATAAAGATTTTTTTTTGTTTATATTTGAACAAAGTATAATTCACTTGCGGTATTTAAATCTTATTTTTCTTTCATTGACAGTATTTCCCTCCTAAAACCTTCATGTTTTTCCGACAGCACTCAGAAGTCCAGGGGTATCAATGACAAGTTAACTGGATATAAATATTTCAAACACAAAGTGGGATTCAACAGCAGAAGGCTGGAGAAGTTGAAATGTCAACAGAAATAGAGCACGACTTTGGATAAGGAAACATTTTCAGCTTAATACAATTACCCCAATAATTAATTTGCTGAATATATAAATGCCTGATATTCTGAAATATTCATTCTTAGGCCACTCCTACACAGTATTATTGCCTGCTGGTGTCTAAGAGCACACACAGTCTCTATTTAGTTCTTAATAAGCATGTAAGAATATGCTGCTGCTTTCACATAGCACTTTTTTTAAGTACATGCAAAAATAATAAAATATTTTCAAATTTGCCAGCTAACAACAAGAGTAAATGATATTTTTTAAATCTATTTTTTTGCCAATGAACATGATCATTTGCATAAATTTTGCTTCTCGTGGGAAGTCTTACTTTTTGTGATCTCCCATGTTACATTCTCCCCCCAGCATTTCCAAAAATTGAAACATCTTTTCCAGTTAAGAAGTTCATACATTTTTAAATTAAATATCTTGGAGGAGGGGGAATAAAGTTTTAGTGTTGGAAATTCCTAATTTTCAACTGACTAAAATAAAATTTAAAAAATCTTACGATAAGCCTTCTTTATGAGAATATTTTAGATCTGTAATGTAAAACAAAGAATTATTGATAAGTGATGTATGCTAATAACATTAATGTTGTTTTTATCTCAGATTTATTCATGGGACAAAGATTCAACGAGAAACAGTAGATATTATGGGGAAGTTCATCCTCTTATGACAGACAGTTGGAGCAGGTGTCAGTGTTGGTAACAGTGGGAATTGTAATTTGGATTTTATTGGCTATTGTACCAGGCTGCTGGTAAATATACAGTGACCTAGAGGTACTTTCACATAAAGGATAACCTGACACATTTGTGGAATTTTGTGTTTCAGCTACATAACAAGTATTTCACAAAAGAAAATTATTGCCAAGTGGGCTTCAAATATTTTTAATATATTATGGAACAAGCCGTAGAAAAAACTCAAACAAACCAAGCCAAAAAATGTTTCCCATCATGTTATTCAGAAATACTCATAAAGTAAAAAGATCTTAATGCACTCAATATGTAAGCAAACCGGAAAAAGATTCAGGTTTTGCAATCCACAACCATGTTAGCTAAATTTACTGATGCAATTTTCCAAACGCACTGTATGATTTTCCTACCTGCTCACTACTGAATGATAATTCACCTAAACTTGCTTTAACTTCAGCATCACTGAGAAAAAAAGCATTAATGGAAAACTCAATGCAAGGCAATGCAGTTTCCATCACAGACAAGAAAGTTTATGGCTGAATCCTCCATGATCAGGGTTGGGCACAAGATTTTTTGAGAAATAAAAACCTCCCACACCAACAAAAGTCACATCAACAACACTTAGGCAGACCATTTTTAGCACATGCTGTATTGCTTTGCTTTTGTTGCTTTTTAACTCTGAAATAGAAAAGGACAAAGTAAAAATTTACGGCTCAGTAAAAAAATATATGCAGACTTTTTGGTTAGAAATTAGTTAAAAACCCATACAGTGCTCCTTTGTGACTAAAAAAAAAAAAAAAAAGAGATCAAGAAAGTAATTAAGAAGTGAAAGCTAATATGATAGACCATTTGGTGCTACATTGCAGCATGCTCTTATCCAAAATTTTGCAATAATTTAGATAGATAGATATAGATAGATACAGATAGATAGATAGACAGACAGATATATAGACAAGAAACTCTATTGTTCCTGGGTTATTGGTCTCTTAATCTTGCATATTAATTTAGGCAAAGCACCAGTACAACTAACTTCCATTCCACTATTCTTAATTATGTATCATTAAACTCATTTTTTGTTACTTCTGTCGCTGAGAAAAAAGAAGAAGCCACTGTATTTGTGTTGTCATCTCATTTCCAGTCCTCCTAAGGCTCTTTTTTCTTACCCAAGTGAGATTCTTTCACAATCTTAAATATCAGTTTTTATTTCTTTAATTGGCTGTTTCTATCGGGACCTTTTCAGTGAACTCTTCACATTTTAATATACTTCTGCTTCACTACTCTAGCTGATTGTTTCAGAGTTTGTGCAGAACACATTCCTGATCTTCAAGAAAGCCGCTTTCAAGGCCTTTCATATTCTGCCATAATCCCCTAGTAATTACAAAGGCACTCTGCAACAATAAGCAAGTCTGAGAGGAGTTCTATAACCCTGCATCACACATTAAATTGTACTTGGACATTTCAGTTAAATGTGCTTCCCTTGAGCCCCCAACTTGCATACAAAGTCTGTGAGATGCCAAAACACAAGAACTGAAAGGTTATGATGATGGTAACTGTCTCTATACAAACCATTGATTAAATGAAATACAAAACACAGCTTGGATAAAGGCTCTAGTCGGGGAGCAGTTAAGTCCTCATTAGAAAAGCAAAGTTGACAGAGCTTAAAAACACTTATTTTATGCCTGATAATCATTAATCATTTTTACTGATCTTTTTCTCCCTTAGGACTTTAAAAGTGCTTTTGAATGTTCCTCTGTAAATACTCATACTTCTTCTTTTCTTTTGTTTTATTGTATTTTTTAGGGAAAAATATCTCTTCCTGTCAAAGGAAAGAGCTTGCCAGATTTTTGACTTAATTGCAACCATTGCTTTCAGGTGTATGACCAATGAGCTATCAGAAGTCATCTTTCCAATTATTGTACGCATATAAAGGAAAAATGTACAATACATTTCTTCACAAATACAAAATTCTCTTTGTCCTCTTGTCTTTTCCCTTCTTCGAGTCTCCCCTATCTATTGCTTGTTGATGAAGAACACAATCATGTGGTTTTTTATATCTTCAAAGGGCTACACCAAGTTCCACCTATAACTCAACCCAAAAAAGATAAGGGTCCAGAATAAAGTAAAACACTCCCTGATCTTACCTTGGTCTAAAATGCTATAGAAAAAAAAAGAAATTGCTTTTTGCAGTTTGCCGCCAATACAACTGGCCTAAACTATGTTAAGTAACACAGGATAGGGATACTGTAGCATAAAAATGACCTGACAACAGCCCTTACTTTTGAAAGGCCATCCATAATGTTAAGACCAATTTTGTTTCAAAGTTTGTGATACAAATTTCTGATGCTGTGGCAGTGTATAAGATGCATTCTGTTACCGATTACCTTAAATTTTCCAACTTAATATATGCTGTGTTTTTCACTTGGTAGAGGAATATTCCCTACAAAGAACTGGGGAAGCCAATGACCATTAGCAAAAAATGAGAATATGGAACTGTGCAAATGATTTTACAATTTTTTCTCATCTGTGAAGGTAAATCAAACAAACATTTTTTTCTCATATTTTTTGTTGACATGGTAAACTTTAACACTGGTCCAAACACAAAAAAACAAGGAGGAAAAAGGATTCCAGTAATGTGTTCCTCATTTTTTGCTTAATAGCAGAGTTCCTTGAACAATCAGCAACTATATGAAAATCCTACCTTTGCATTTCAGTTTTACCTGAAGGCTGTTTAACCCTTATTTTCCAGGAACTCTCTTATCTATAGGCACGTATGTTTGTTGACACGTATGTTTGCTTCTCTCCTGATGAAAGTTTTTACTACTTTTAATAAATATTCATATAGTCAATGAGCCAGAGACAGTAAAAATTATTCTATTCCCTGTTTGTTGAAGCAATTTACATGGGAAGCCCAAGTTCTAATTACTGTGCTAATGAATATTTATATATTGCATAGAAAGTGGAAATATACCAACAAAGGCAATATCTGAAGGTGTTACAATTAAGGTACTTGCAGAAAAGGAGATGCAGATTCAAGTGAGATTTGCCTTCCCCTTCAACATGTGAGCTGATTATTTTTTAATAGCTTTTTCATTGAATGAAATGGGCCTGATTCAATTCTATAAGTCAGTTCATAAATTAATTCTGGATTTAACCATTTTGTTACTTTCAGCTAACTTTGCTACTTCTAATAGTGAAATATTTATGGTTGATATATTCAAGTAGACCCACTGCTGCAAGGACATAGCTTGGAAGAATTTCACTGTGTTTTGGGAAAAAATTGTAAGTAAAAGCTATGAAGAGACATGCACATTTTAATTTGATAACCTTGCATTAGCAGGTGCAAACTTCAGGTTCTGTCTCCACTCATAGTTACTTTATATTCATTTTAAACAAGAAATATTTGTTACCACCAGCAGCCTCCTACTCCCTGAAACCTGGAAATGAATGCTAAAGTGCAATGGTACAAGGCACTTTGTAAAGTGTTACTTAATAAATAAAACAAAGGCAGCATGGGAATGTATGGCTGTTTCACTCTAGGAGCCTCTCCAGAATGCATTATAATACTTTAGGAAGAGTGGGACACAATCAATCAGGGATGACAATAATTAGGCTTCTATCAGAAAAAGGCAAATTCCCTTTCCTCATAAAGCATGAATGGAAAACAATATGAGTTAGGAAGTATTCCAAATGTATAGAAACGAGGAATGAATACGACTTTCCTATGAATAATTAAATTATTGCCCATGGGCTCTATACATCTAATAGTGAAGGTGGACGCCTTTGCTTCCTTTAGTAAAGCAAATATTAGGGCCTTTTGTTTTTTTTTAGCCTTCTTCTAATCCATCTGCGGATAAAGTACCATTTAAGGCCTTAATAGAATTCCTAGTAATGATAGCAAACTTAAATTTTATGCACATTCATTTTATGTCTAAATGCTTTGATAGCATATTCCTCTGGATTCTCCTCCATTATTCTCTCTCAGAAATTGAAGATATTCATCAGAATATTACAACAAACAAAAAATAATATACCTCCAAGACATGAAGACCTGAGTAGGATCAAAACAGAGAAACTCCGTGTTCAGAGAAGCCTTCACCTAAGCATTTTTCCCTTAACCTGGCATAGAAAAGGCCATGGAAAACAGCCTCAAAAACTATAATATAAATGATAAAACTAAATTAGCACAGAAAAAAGCCATTAAACTAAACTAACAGGAACTAGAAACTTAGGATTTGTGAACCAGTTCCCAGAAATATAAAGGACGGTGAGTGCTACACATACACTGCTTAACTGACAAAAGTTGATATCACATCCTGTGTTGAAAGTACTGTAGCAAAAATTACTTTATTAAAGCCATGAGGGTTTTGTTGGTTTTTTTTTTGCTTGTTGGTTGTCCCCCTGTACTCAGCACTGGAGAGTCCACAATTTGAGTACAACTACCTGAGAGAAGATTTTAGTGAGTTGGAGATCAGCCTCTTCTACCCTGCAATGGGTGATGGGAAAAGGAGAAATGGCCTCTAGTTGCACCAGGCAAGGCTCAGGTTGGATCTAAGAAAAATTCTTCACTGAAAGGGTGTTCAAGCATTGGAATGCACTCCCCGGGGAAGTGGTAAGGTCACCACGTGTGGAAGTGGTCAAAAAGACTGAATATGGTACTTTGTGATGAAGTTTAGTTGGCCTGGCGATCTTAGAGGTCTTCTACAACCTTAAAGGTTCTATTCTACGATTCTATGTGTATGGATTCATGCAGTTAAATTGTTTGTTAGTAGAGGTTAGTTAATATTTCATATTATGATGATTTTAATTTTTAGGTTCGAGAACATGATAATTAGGCAGTTTTATGAAGCACAGCATTCAAAGGCAGATTAAAAAAGGATAAAGCAAAGAAGAGACTCCCTACACAAACTTCTTTTAGCAATGGAACTAAGCTGTATTTTAAACTTCAGTTGCATGGAAATAACACTGTTAGGATGGAGAAAGTATCAAATACTTTTCCTAAATGGCTCTTTTTGTCTACCTCACTGGAGCACAGCGTATACTGACTAAAATAAATTGTATGAAGGAATTACTGCAGGAACATTGTCTATACTTAAAAGCTTATTCTGTTTCAAATTGTATACCTATTCATCATAATTAATTACAGCAGCTAACTAACTAGCCTAACACTTATTTACAACTAAAATATTGGTGTAATTCCTTAGAATGGTATTTTGTGCACATATTTTAAATTTTCTACGGATTTAAACAGCTATAACTTTCAAAGAATGTGTTATCTAAAGGAAAAAAAAGAGGCAATTATGGGACCAAAACGTAAGAAAAAATGGTGTGTACAGCATTGCAGCAGTTCTTCACCTGCACCATGAATATAAAATTCTTCCCCAAAGACATCCACAGATTTCAGACTGGAGATGAAACTAGATAGAATCATTAGATGTTCCTTGAACACCCATGTTATATTTGACATAAGCAAATCCTCTACCCATTAAAAATAAATTGAAGCTTTCAGTAACTCAGATTTTCTCCGGATTTCAAACATAGCCTATTATTAAGAACAGAAATTAATCATTCTATTTAAAAGACTTAAGTAAAGAATTATATGCTTTTCTACAGTGTATATAATCAGCATTGTATCTCAGTGAAATGTCAGGAATAATCGGTGATGCTACACAGAATACAAGAACCTTACACATGGCTCCTTGTCGTTTCATTTGTACTGAAACTAGAATATGGTGCTTTGGTTTTTTTCTGTTCTTCTAAACTGATAATATGATTGTAGACTCTCTACATCTGGTTTCTTTCTTTTTTATGTTCACATATTCCAGACAACTATTAACTGTCTGACACAGTAAAAAGGGAAAATCAATGACAATCTGGTTGTTTTTACCTATTATTGTCCTATTAAAATTCAGAAACTTATTTTCACAAAATGATTAATAAATTTTAGTTTTCCAACTCAAACTCTCAAAATAGGATGAAAAACCAAAACAAACTAGCCTCCTAAAATTTAAAGATATTAATTTCAGCCCCAACTACTGTACTAAGTGGTGTCTCTTGTGGTCTAGTTATTGGTAAGAGAGAAAAGGGTCAGGTTCTTACAATTTAAACAGTAATGTATAAAACAAAATAACTATGTTTATACACACAACAGATAAAACATAATCCCTACTGAAGTTACAGTTACTTTATACCTATACATAGAGACTCCTGCACTTATATGTAAAAATCTGTCTGGAAGAGTTTACAAATTGCTACTTTATTTATTCCTATCACAGTGTCTGTGATGTTATTTCTAATTTTCTTTGCTCCTGTGAAGCAGCATACTGAACTCTTAAGGGAACAGAAAACATATAAATGCTATTACAGTACACATTTCTAAGCAGCAGGAAGTCTGTAGTAAGTGTCAGAGATTGATCACGATTTTATCGCACATATAAACAGCCACTACCAGTTGTTCTGTGCCAAAGGGTCGTGGTATGCATCATCCACGCTGGATGTTTAACCACCTCACATTTCCAGGCAGGTAACAGCAAGCTTAAATTACTGAAAGCAAAGTGAAATCAATGAAATCTTTTTGATAGATGTTCATCTCCAAAACCAAAATAAAAACTTAAATCATACTTCTTTCCCAAGGGGATGAAAAGGTGAGCCAAATATATGAAAACATATGTGAACAGTGAAAACTACATGCATGTAATGTTTAAGATAGATGTGCACACCTAACAAGACTCATAAAGAAAATGCATGTATGCCATAGATTTCAGACATGCACCATAGAGTTCAAGGGCATGTTTTTAACCATTAAAGTGTATGAGCAGTTTACTATCAAGTACTCTGTAAAAGTATTTAATTCCCAGAGTGTAAAAACAGCATGAAAATGGGAAAATTTCAAAATTTACACTGCGATGATTGTATATATTTTGATTATTTTGTTTATTCAGCGCAGAGGTTATTTTATTACTAACCACTTAAGAATGAAAGCATTAAATTCATACAAATGAGGTATACTTTTAAATTATTATAATAAATTTCTTACTCTGGAGTATCACCATTTCTGAGATCAGATAGGATTCTTGAACTAAAAAAAGGCCACTTCATGGTGCCAGGATTTTATGAAGTAGTTTCTTTATACAAAAGAGCTTTACAGCAGAAAATAAGGAATTTAGAGTAATTATAGAATCCTTTTAAGACAGTGTGAACTGAAAATATGTGGATATAGCAATTCTATTACATTTTCAACAAAACTAAGTCCTTCGAGTCATCGTTTTCTTATCCCTCAACTCATCTAAACATCTAAGTGCATTTGAAAGCAGCATCCCATATGCATTGGCTGTTACAAACACATACTTCTGAGAGTGTCTCATAAATCATGGGAGAATTTGTCTTTCTGATAGAGTGGTTGTCACTGACAATTACCTTGATTCCTATCCAATATTCAGAATACCACTAGAAAAAAGTACTTAAATTATGAAAACGCTATATAGTTACCTTTTCTCAAATATTCTCAAGGCTCTAAACTATTTCTCAAAATAATCACTAGTGAATTCAGAGATAAGGATATTCATAAAAGAGTTAAATTCAAAAGAAGCAGTACCTTCCAAAAATATTTTTTCCTACTGTAGTAAAAAGACAACATAAATTTAACTAAACCAAATATTCAATAGACAGGTTTTAAAAATTATAGTCTTCTCTGCTTGAAGCATGTTCATAACTCCATTAATATGAATGAAAGTTAACCATGCACAGGAGAAAAAGAACACATTTACTGTATGTATACTCGCTCTTTGAAATCTTTGAATATTTCATTTTAATAAATATATTTTAGAAAGATGTCTAGTTTATCAGAACAAAGGCTTTGGTTTCTGTTTTAGAACTACTGAGGCGCAAGATAAGACCAGAAAAGTTCACCCGGCCATGTATATTTTACTGCAAACATGTCATTTTAGACATCTTTCAAAGATGTATCTGGATCTGAAAAGCAATCCTACTGAGGCATTTTTTTGCCAGGGCTCATTGACATATTCATGTGATGTAAAATCAATCAAAGCCAAAAAGCCCTTAAATATAAACCCAAAATTGAACTTAAAAAAAAGAAAAGCTACCTAGTTGATATGAAAATCCGAGGTTGCTTTATTTTGTTTTTCTGTACCTTCTCTATTAAGGAAGTTCAGCAACCAAATTTATGTTATAATTTTCTGCAAAAAAAATTAACTAGTACAACGATATCAATGTATAGATTTAACTTATTCCTTTGGAAACTCCTCTCTTTGCATAGAGGAGCAAGTGAAACCATTAATAACAAGCAGCTGTTGGTAGGAGTAAGGATGTAGTGCCAACTTGAGAATTCAAGCTCATCTTCCTGAAGTGTGACATGGAAGAGATTTACTCTTTCACAAAAGGTGTAACTTTCAAGTTCCTAAATATCTTTCAGAAACTAAGGATTACAGAGCCTCCAAGAATTCTAAAAATTATACTCTTATTTGATACCTCTAAAAACCTTATGAAAATTACATAAACAACTGTTTTATCAAAATGGAAATGAGAGAGTGATGCAATACTGGAGGTCGCAAAGAAGGCAAGTCTGGAGGTCATCAAGCTGAACCTACACAGAGGAGAGACAGCTTAGGTCTGGTTGCTTAAGACGCATTGTCAACAAACACTAAACTGGTTCTGAGAATCTCCAAGGATAAAAAATTAATAGTGTCTCTGAACAGTCTACTACAATTTTTAAGTGTCCTCACTGCAAAAATGTTTCCCCCTAATTTTTAGTAGAAATATGCCTTGTTGAAATCTGTGGCCATTGCCTCTCATCCTTTTATGATTCAGAAAGTACTCTCAGACCAACCTGGGTCCATTCTGTCTGTATGTGTTTATTAGATGGAGCCAGCAGTAAGAATCTCCATTCAGCAGGATCATGGTATGTAAATGAAAATTGTGAGTCAAGACAAATCTATCATTTTATTACACATGGCAATTTGTTGTCTAAAACAAGCACTCAGATATTTTTGCTTCCAAATCTTTGCTCTAATTGTGATATATTTTGAACACAGTCTCCCACATCAGCATTTAAAATTATATGCAGAATTTGTAAAATACATATCAGTTGTAATTTCTATGTTAGACAAGGAGGATGATATTTAAAGAAAATGCTAGAATCAGAAAAAAATGCATATGAGAGTGCCAATCAAAGCAGTAAATAACTCAGAACATTTGCAGAGGGGAAGCACCTGAAACTTTGCAGCTATCGTATAAAAGTTGTATATAAATTTTTATGTTGTTACTTTCTTTTTAAACATTGCTAGCAGATCAAATTCAACAATATTTTGGCAGCCTAAAATTACACTCTTCTGACCTTGACATTAGTATTCAACAGCACTGATGAGAGAATGACAGCTTCTCCATCCTACTGGGTGATCTTGCAAGCTTTTACCTTCATGACTATGGAGTTTCTGTCAAATATGCTTACAGCTGAATGATCACATTCTTTTGAATTATGAAGTGGCTGAAAACTGTGCTAATTGGGTCCATATTGATGTCACTCAAAGATTAAGTAGCCTTAATACCTTTCAAAGTTAGATAAATACTTGTAATTTTACTGCACATTAGCTATAACACGTATTTGCCTTGAATGAATCATTTACAATACCTAGAGAAAACACATATAGTATTACTGGAAAATTTTTAGAAGGTCTAATATATTAAAATTAGAAGTAAGAATAACATTTGTAAAAGTAAGGAAAAAATCCAATTAAGTACAAATAAAAGTGCAGTGATAAGTACAAAAATCCATAAGATCTTATGCGTAGTGCTATGGAATTTGGTTGAACTAGAAATCAGAAAGACAGAATTAATGAACTGCAGAGCAGTGTTTCCTTATGAGGAATATGAGCTCTGGACAAGAATTATACTGTTCTTGAGTACCCTGAAGAATTATCCTGTGATACTCTCATTTAGGCCATCTCTTCTATCTATTCTACATTTAGTGAGTTGCCTTACCAGGTTTTAGAATTAAGATCAATGAAGTTCAATAGAGGAGCATCCAGTTTGCCATGGTTACCTTTAGTCTTTCAAGACTCAGCTACTTCAGCTATCTGCTTCAGCTACTCAGAACCTGAACTGCAAATACTGCCAAATCCATAGGAACAGTTATATAATCAATTATTCTGTTACATCCCTGGATTACATAACCTTAGATAATGAAACAAAATTTCAAAAGTACAAAAATGAGCAAATGAATTTCTTAGCTGTAAGAAGTAGCAGCTCAGCCATTCTTTAGCTTTTCCCCATAATTTACCCCACTTTTGACACAGCCTGCTGAATTTTTAAAGGCACAACTTTCCTGCTTCATTCGCTTAAATGATGTTAGCCATTTAAATCAGATATCTTCAACATCTTGTTCCTTTTATACCTGAAATGGATTTCCCTATTTTCTGTCCCCCTTCTTTGTGTTCTGTCCTGGGCTAGAAACTGGAATTTCCCAAGGTAGAAATGACATCTGTGTCATTTCCTTCTCCCTTTACCTTTAAAGCTACATATGAATTCTTTTACATAGCTTAACACAGCTCTGATTATAGATGTCTGCATTTTTTTTAAATGACATGACATACATATCTTGGGATATAAAGAAGTATGACACATGCATGATTTATTTTTCCATACTGTATCTGAAACTGATTTAATTTCTGCTGTTGATAGAGACTGAAGGACCTACCTTGCTCATTAATGTGAATGAATTTGTAGAGTGAATATACAGCTTTAGTCAATTCTGCTAAGTCAAATCAATATATTTTACTCCAAAACAGTGAAGTTTAAACTGCCTTTATATTATACTTTTGTATTTTTTTGTTCCTCTATGACTTTTGTTATATATGGTATAACAATTTCAAAATTTTCAACCAATTTGATTTGCATGTAGAGGGTTACTAGGACCACGCTAGTCCTATAGACACTTTAGAGTGATGGGCAAATACTCAAAAATTAACTCCAAGCATCTGATGTTGCATCATAACTCTTGCATTGTATAAAGAATAGGCAAGTGGTTTGCTGGTTGTTTTCTTTTTTTTTCAATTTTTTTGCATAACTTGTTAGATTATTTTGCATACCTTTGCAGTTTATACCCTAGAAGGTGAAGAAAAAGTGCATTTTCTTATATAAAAATAGGCAGCCTGTTTCAGCTGAGTCCCAGTAGCAGTACTTTCTCCTTTAATTTATTAGTACCATAAACAGTCTGCTGGCTAAAAAAATTAGGACTTTACATACTTCAGAAAAGGTGAGGAAACTAGTTAGAAAAACTAAATACTAAAATTTCGTGTTTCTTGTAGGAAGATTCTCCTGCATCTAAATAGTTATTACTGTCTCAACAGCATCTCACATATAAAATGAGACTCAAAGTTTTGTTCGTGGGTTTTAAAAAAAAATTAAAAAATGGTATGAGAGAAGGCAGAAATGAATGAAATAAAGTCAGCTTGCCTCTTCTAGCTTATTCCTGGCATAGTAAATACAATGGTGACTCTATTTGTTCACTTTCCTTACAAAACATGTCACCATTTAATAACTTCATTGGGAAACTGATGCAACAGTAAAATCAGGGGTTTAATCCAAAATTTAGAAAGGTTTTCTATTCACTTGCAAGTGGGACTTGTGACAATCTGCAACTCCTTCATCTTTAAAGCATTATTCAGGATGTTAGGGAGACATATTTAACCACTTGGGAACTAATCTCTCAAATGCTAGCATACCTGTACTCTTCTATTTTAAAGAACTGAACAGGGCTTATTTTCCTAATTTACAATGTGGGTACTTTCAGTTGAGGTGCTGACCTTCAGAATAGCAGCGGAACATTACTCAAAGTGAGAGAGAAAAATCTTTGCTGTAACTCAAAGGCTTAAATCCAGGTTCTATCTCCTTGGAGAGTACCATATCCAGGTTTTCAGATGGTTAGGGACTGATTTATGGATAACTGGGAAACAAGATGAAAAGATCTACTAAAATCTCAGTCAAAATGTGCCACTGGGTGACACTCCTCCCACAAGAAAACCAGCGTTCCCAAGTCCTTCAAGAGTCATTATAGCAGAATGAATGAAAACCCCTAAGACATCTCATGATCCATTGGCCATACAAAATCCCAGCATGGAGTCTGAACACTGTTTTTTGCAAGGCAGATAAGTAACCCATAGCACAGAATCTACAATTCACAGAAGGTACGCGATTGCAAAAAATAATCACAGAATCATGGAACAGGTAACGCTGGAAGGGACCACAGGGAGTCATCTGGTCTAGCCTCCCTGCTCAGGCAGGGCCATCCTGCTTGGAGCATGGTGCACGTGGCACAGGATTGTGTCCAGATGGCTCTTCAACATCTCCAGTGAGGGAGACTCCATAGCCTCTCTGACAATCTGTTCCAGTGCTCGGCCACTGCACAGTAAAGAAAATCTTCCACATACTCAGATGGAACTCGCTTTGCGTAAGTTCCTAAAATAGTAATTGTTGGACAATAGCAAAACAGGGGTTTTCAATGCATAAGAGCCAGATTTAGATTTCTGTGATCCACCTAAACTCTTGTCTACATAACAAAATAGGATCTTTATTTCCTGCTTTTAAAATTTATTATTAAGTTAATTATTTGACTCCCAGCATCACTAAAGCTCTAAAGGTTAAGTCTGTATAGCTCACTTTAATTAATAACATGCTCTTGCTATCATAGACACATTTCTTTTTCTGTACAATCAGCAGCTTTCAGCTTTTTCTGTATTATCTCTATAAGACAGCTTGATAACTTGATAATTTGTTAATGACATAATTGCTTCTTATAAAATCTATCAAGTCTACTAACGTCTAATTGTTACTCTCTGCAGCTGATTTTTGAAATTGAACTCAAGAGATTATATTGATTATTGGAAAAGAGCCAGATGTTCCCATTGAAACTGAGGGTAGAAAAATTCACTGATGAAAACCTAGCTTGTCTAACAAAATAGTGGTAGGGTATTTCATGGAGGGTTTATTTGAACAAGAAGTCTAAAAGCAAATTTGCACTGAATTGTAAACAACTAAACATTCCAATATATTAGCAGACGTGTCATAAGCCTGAACGTAATTAATTTTGTGGCTTTATTGTGTTGGGTATTTTTTAAGCTAAACACAGAATTAAGAAGAAAACAGCAAAAATATCCACTAACATTCGGCAAACCACTTGAAACTGGCTTGACGTCAAAATAAAAAAAGTCTTAAGTTGCCTTTGCTTATGCAAAGGAAACTGGGTGCTTATTCTTGTAATAGCTAGTTTATATTTCCCATTTTGCTAATAGGCTATAATGTCTATATGCCCCACTCCAGTTAATGTAACATACTCTGTACCACATCTAGCTCAAGTCCAGACACACTAGGACTTGACATTGTGAACCACAGCTATGGATAAGCCCCTTACAATTCTTTCTCTTTTTCTCTCAGTTCAGTGAAGTATTAGTTCAAAATCTTATGACTGGTAGCATTTAGAATAAAATCACATGACAACTACAGCTGCATTCAATGCTTTGCTTTAAAAAAAAAAAAAAAGCCAAAAAAACCCCAAAAGCAAAACAAAGCAAACCAAACCACTACCCCCTCCAAAAAAACCCCCAACCCCACCCCCAAAAAAAATTTTAAAAAAATCCCAAACCAAACCAAACAAACACCCCACAACAAAAAACAGAGAGAGAAAAGACCACCACACCGGCAGGCATTTACAAGTAGCAGCAACTTCATTTTGAAGTAAAGTAACAGATGCAGACAAAATTTCACAGTACAAAGTTGAGTGATGATATACCTTCAATAATCTTGTAGCAAGAGCCTGCTAGAGCAGGTCCATGAGAATTTGTATAACCAGAAAGAAATTTTATGTTTAATTTTAAAACATTTGAACTCAAATTACTGTAGTTCAAATCAGCTGCATTGCTAAAATAAAGGGAAACAATAAATCTTGGTTCACAATACAGTTTTGTCTCCATATAATGAATCTAAAAATTTTTGCACAAATATTTAAAGGAATTTGATTCTGAACAGTATCTTGGCAAAGAAAATAATAGTTTTCAAGTGCTTTCAGGTGCACTGATCTAGGTTTTTCTGGTAAACATAAGCTTGCTATTGACACCAAGTTACTTTAAAGGCACCACTGTGGAACAAAACCTAATATTATCCAGAAAGAGCTTAATACATCCTAATTCTCATTAGTACCTTGTTTGGGAGAAAATTTAATTTTAAATGTTTTTGTCACTTACTGGAATGTATAGTTTCATGCCTCTGTTACGTGTTGACTATGAACATTGGACAACAAAAGAGTGGCAAAATGAAGGAGAGGAATATGAACCTAGGACTCATTCATGTCAAAAGTATCTGAACCTGTGATAGAGTCTCTAAGTCAAAGCATTTCCTACTCACTAGCCCTTAAAGGCTCTTTATTTAACCTGCAGACATTTCATCCTCTTAACTTCTATTTCTTTACAGAACAAATCTAGATTCTTAATCCTGCACTTGGATAGTACCAACTGCATAATGTCAGGTATTGCAGTACCTACTTAAATATTTATCGGATATGTCCTTAAGTGCTTAAAAAAACTCCAATATTCTTTATGCCTGAATATTGCAAAGCCTTTAAAAAAGTTTAAACTATAAAATCATCCAGAACTTGAAACTGATAATATTTATCAAAAGGTAAAAAAAACAAAACCCAAACCCCTAATGTTAGCTTATTAATCTAAAAAGTGTTATTACAGGAATCTCATCAGACTTCAAGTACAAACTATAGAATTTACTCTGTGCTTCATACTACTGCCATGTCTTCTAGGAAAATATAAATGGAAGTACTGGTTACAGGACTCCGTGTGGGTTTGACCATATTTCTTGATAATCTGCTAAAGTAGATATATCTTTAAAATAATGTTACATTTCTCAGCATGACTGATTAAATTAATATATTTTGTCCATGTAGCCAAATATTATATTAGCCCCTGAACCAAAAGCATTACATCAAAAATTGATCTTCAGACCGTTAGTTCTTGCTGACATTGAGTTTTTCTTATGCAATGACTTCAACATATTGTCCTTCCATCCTATGTGTAGCTTTTTACCTCAGTTATACCTCAGTCTAAATAACAACGACCTTTTTCTCAAATTTTAATAAAGACAATGATACAGGGAAATTTTGATGCTCTAATGAGCTCTGAACTGTGACTTAAGCTTGTCAAGCAGCAGCTGCTGCTGTCCTTAATATCTCAGCATTTGACATCTCCTCAAAAATTCTTTACAGTTACAGAGAATATGAGCCAAATACTTCTAGCACAAAATTCCTTGCAGCTCAATGGCATTTGGAACTGGTTCTACTGGGTTTTATAAACCTACAACAAAAAACCCCAGTCATTTACACTCAAAGTTTAACAGGATATATTGAATTTCACGTCTACATGAAAGACAGAATGGCATTTCTGGATGGGTTGAACAACAAGAAGAAAATTATAAACATTATCCTTTATTTAGATCAAGTAAATAAATACATAACTCACAAATCCTGTGCTGTCATCTCCTTGACTCCTACGGTAGGAATCTTGGGCATTTATTTGTGCTCTCATAACAATACACCTTGAGCATTACTGAAACATGTGACTTCATCTCTTAGCAGAGTATGAGAACCCCGGGGGAAAAAAGACCAAAAATAAACCCAGACTGGGGTTTTTTGTTGTTGTTGTTTGTTGGTTTTTTGTTTTGTTTTGTTTGGTTTTGTTTTGGGGTTTTTTTGTTTGTTTTTTGGGGGGTTATTCTTGGGGTTTTGTGTGGTTTTTTGTGGTATTTTGTTTGTTGGTTTGGTTTTTTGCTGTTCATAAAATCAGAAAGAAGTATACTCAACTTGTACTACAGATAAACCTCTGAAAGAAACTGAAGGAAGAACTCCTAAACACAAAAGCAGTGTGTTAATCACAGAATAGCAATAAAATTTAATGTTTTAGAGGAGGAAGAGCTTCTTCCGTTAGCAAACAATCTTTCATCCGAGCCCTCAGACCCTGGTATTCCAATGTCTGTCAACAGTAGAAAGAATAGCGGTTCCCTGCAGGAACACAAAGAAACAAAGTTCATATTTCTCCTGCACTCAAGCTGCTCTTCATTTCAGTCATTCCTTCCTGACTACAGCTACCTCCAGAGTCTGCTAGATTCTTCTTCAGCTAATGAGCATTCTAAGTCCAGCTGCTCTTTGCAAAGCATCTACTTTTTCACTCCATCCCAGCAAAAGGGTTAGAAAAATCAACCATGGTTTTCCCCAGCTGTTAGTTTGCTTTCTGGTTTTGTTTAAACGCTCGCAATCACTTGGTTCCAGCCCAATTTAATTAGTGGCCCAATGTTTTCATAAGCAAAAGTTGTCATTGATATAAAATGAGGTGAGTAGTGATCTGTTAATTCAGCAACACTTCAAAATGACTGAACATGGATGAAATGGTAAATTGCAATTACATTCCTAAGAGATACATATGAAATCCATATTAATACCACATTAGTTCATCATGACTAACATTATTATAGCTAATACTAAATGATAAAATAATGACTACCTACTTATAGAATTAGCATTTCTAATCTTCCTCCTAAAAGGAATATAATTATGCTTCACTAGAAAGAATGCAAAGATTTGCCTTCTTAAGTGATTATTTAGACACAAAATACAGATTTCAACTGACTCAGCATGCATAGCCTCATGTAGGGTTTCCTGAGGTAAACAGCACAGTTAAATGTGCAGGAGTTTAACTTGTTGAAATTTTGAGGGAAAAATTGTGGTTTATGTTTTTAATTTAGAAAGAGGTATCTACATTCCATTCTAACATTTAGGAAATAATGTTGAATATAAGAAAAACAGCTACATAGACATGCTTTATTTTTTAAGTAAAATAGATTTAGCATTTTTCTTGGTCTTCATTTCTCCCATGAACAATGTGGCGTAGAACAACAACTTTGTCTTATTTCAGTGCCTAACAAAGAAACTGAAAAAGAGCTAAGACAGAAATTAAACAAACACATGAACAACAGGGGCTAACAGAGACACATCCGGGGACTCTGGCCTTCCACATATTTAAAATTTTAGTTTGATTTCAAAATTACTTCTGCAAAACGACAAAAGTGAACACAGGATTTTTTTGAGCCTTAAGGCCAGTGTTTCATTAATAAATTTGCTTTATATATTGTTCACATGTTTTACACCACAGAATTGAGTCTTATCTGAATGATGGCTTTAGCAAAGAAATTTTTGCAGTAATAACCCATGACTAAAATGAAACTGTGTAAAAGAGAAGGGGGAATGTTGAAAATCTACATGACTTTCCTTTAAGTGGGATGCTGCAGTAAACTTTGAGCGCATTTAAAATGGCCAATTCAGAGGTGGCTTTCGTAGAAGCATCTGTGAGTTGTAATTTTGTGTAATTTACAAGGGACTTAGCAGAGTGACTAAGAAGAGAGAATACATGAAAGTAAAACGTAAATCTAAAAGCACAACTTTTGTCTGAGAAAATTGTTAATCTACAAATTAAAAATGACAACAGTGTAATGAACAATCTGTCAATATGACAACCAGCAGTTTTAGCTTGTTTGTTTTTCATACTGAAGTAGAGAGGTCTTTAAATTGTTAAAAGGAAAAATTATTTGAGCCTCACACACCAGTTAATGATTGTAATTTGCTATGTCTTTATATGATATATTTGTTATCATGACATATTTGGGTCAGAAACATTGAGTAACACAGGCTGCTGTTTGGTAAACAACTTAAACTAATGCAGTCTTTAAAGTTCTACAGGATTTACAATATTTGAGAGAGGAATTAACAGCATGTTGAACCACTCTTGAACAATCATGCCCTTTCAAGTCAACTGTCAATGCACAAGCAGGCTAGGTGTGGATCTCCGGTGAGCAGCCTGCACTTCCTGTGCAGAGTCAGGAGCAAAGCCGGGGTTGGCATGTGAGTTGGGCACTCTGCATCCGAAGTCAAGCAGGCTTCGGGCTGCCCAGACAAGGGGCTTGGCAGCCTGTGCTTCTTACAAGGCCCTCACATTTGAACTGCAGAACTATGTATTTTGAACACTGTTAAACAAAGAAGTGCTAAAAGCTTTCTACTTAAACGCGCTGGGAAGAGGCCTACTGTACAAGACAAAAATTCAACTAATTACATTAACATAGATTTTATACATATGTCTAAATATGCACTTTAAAATATAATGGGAATGGATCCTTAGTCAAAGCTAGTGCCTGTTAGTACAGGGAATCAATTGAATACTGATACACATAAATAAGTATTTTAACAAATAGCTTTGTACTTCTTGCAAAAATGTAATACATTGGAAAAAATCTGGACTAACAGTGAGAGAACATTTATATTTGCACTAAGAGGTGCTCTCAAGGTAATGTGTAATTTAAAGCTCCTGACACATTTTCACTCTGTGAACGGTGACAGTCTCACTTAAAGAAAACATGGGAGATTTTTCCTCAGGTTGCCTTGACTCTGCTAGTCTACTTAAATCACCATTGAAATGAAATACTTCAGCAAGCTCTTTTGCAGTGCATAAACAATAACAACTGCTGTGAAGAATTCCAGGAGATATACCAGGAACAGGAATGAACATTCCCACCCATATGCACATAACCAATTCACATACACTTGTTAATTAGAAGCTGCAAACAGAAAGGTTTGTTCTGCTTCTTCCAGAAGAATTAGTACCAGCTCACTAGGAGACAAGGACCTTGAAAGGGTAACCTGCTCCTCTGCCACACTTCTGCTGGGGACTCAAACCCCTGTGTCAGCCTTACCGAGGCCTGAGAAGTTCACCTTTAGTGTATTCTGGCTTTCAGAAGCTGTAGTGTTAATACCACTAATTTTATCCACGCTTTTCTACGAAAATCAAATGGCCTTGAGGACCGTTGCACTCTCAGATCAGAGTCACAGCATGTACTATACAATGAATCTCAGCTATATTAACTATTTTATTAGTAACTACAAAACCCCAAGACCTAAATAAGATAATCAAAATGATTGCAATGTTTAATTATTTGAAATACAGGTGCTAAAGCTATTTTAGAAAACAAAATGATAGGTTCCAATCTTTATATTGATAATTGAGTTTTCTATTCCATCTGCTTTCACACTTAAACACTTGTGAATCAAAAAGAATTACAGACCACAGTCTAAAATCTAGAAAGCTTTTGCACTTCTTTTCCTTTGGCTATTTTCTTCCATCTTAAGAATAAATGATCCTCTAACCTTTTCTCACATGCAATTAAGCCACAAGTTGTACTGATTCTGAGTAGGCTGCTCACTAGACGTAATAGTTAAATGCTCAGTCAGAGCTATTGGCTTTGTATGACAGATATCTGAGATTTTAGAATGAGGGTCTCAAGTTCTTGCTGGGCTGTGCTTAAAGCCTATATACACATACAGCCTTTTTAAATCTGGTTGCCAAGTAAATTTTGCATATACTTCTACTAGGCATGATAGTAAAGGCAGATGCCCAAAAGAACTGGAAAAAAGATGAAAGAAAATACAAATACACAAAGCTAAAATGGTCAAAAGCAAATGGGAAGTCAGTTTATGCAGAGCACGGGATAATAAATGAAAGAAACCAATTTTTGAGCTGTTAAAATGTTGAAAGGAGCCTGTAATGAAGCAATTTAACAGTACCAGTGGGAAAACCGTAATTCTACCTTTGTACAATACTGTGGAATTAGAAGACAGAATAAGCCAGTTCTAAAGAGACGAATTCTGATGAAATTAATTTACTCACAGACAGTCCACATTGCGCTCTCATCCACAAAAGTGCACAAGTACAGACTCATTAAGGATTAGCAAAAATGGTTGTGAAAAGGGAAAAAAAAAGAAAGAAACCCTTAAACTTACATTCATGATAATCAAAGTATGTATATAAAACCTTTCTCTCCAACTACCAAGACAAAAGGAATTACAGAGCTTCACAATGACAAACATTAGCCAGATGCTCTAATGGGACTCTTAACAAGAAAGAACAAGTGATTGCTATTTTCAAATACCATGAAGAAGCCAGGTAGAATTATATATATAATGGATGTTTGTAGTATATTCACAATGGAATACAAGAATGTAAAAGCATGCTGTTTTTTTTCTCCATTCCTTATATTTATTGATTTGTAGATAAAAATTTAGTCAACTCTGTTTGTCTGTTTACTCAGTGTAAATATGTTGAAAATAAATTTTAAAAAAATGTATTTCAGTTTGGTTAATAGCAGAACGGGTTTTTCCATGCAAAACAAAAATCCTTATTAAATATATCTGTATAAAGATGCAGTGCATAAACAGACAATTTGGTAAAAAAGGTAAAAAACTATGTATAGGATGCAGCTTGTTACACCAATGAAAGTGTTCTGACTGTAGACAGAAATCTTGCAAATAATTGTATTCTTTCTAATTGGCTGAACCAAATATCTATAAAATGGACCATCACTGAACTTGGACTCAGATCCTCAACCATATGTGTGTAGGAGTTGGGTGACTAAATACCTTGCAGGAGCAGGCAGCCTCCATGTGCAATATCTAAATAAAAGTAGAAGGGTAAGGTTGATTTGTTTTTCACAGATCTGTCATCACTTTACTCCCAACCGTCTGCATAACGAAGTATATGAGACTTCCTTATTCACAGACCCTTCAAGTTTATTCAAATAGGATGATTACTGCTCTACCAGCTGTCAGAAAATAAAATATCTAGGAGAGACCTGTTTGCTCTTTAAAAATAGTTTTCTTTCCAGAAGAACATACAAATTGTGGTTTACATCCCTGAGATTATAAGCAATGAACAAAAAAGAAGGCATAGTGTATTTTAAATGCATTACTGCTGTTACAGGCTGGCCAGAAGCTATGCCTGCAGAAGAAGTAACACCATTTGTGCTTTTGGTATGATTTGTGTTGATCATTTAAGCTGAAATAAAGAAAGGGCACAAATTTAAAAGAAATGTAAAAAAACCCAAACTCACCAAGCAACAAAACAGCTAAGGAAAGAAACAACAGTGGAAGGAAGAAAAAAACTTTCATTGCAGGTTTGCTTCTTGCCATTTTGATGGGTAGGAACGAAAGAACAACAACAACAATGCTCGCAGTGTTAATTATTGACTCTTCTTCAGAGGTAGTCACAGTGAACTTTAAATTATAAATGGTCTGTATGATTTGAAAGGGGAGATGAATAAGGGTTTTGCAGAAGATGTTAAAAAAATGCAGCACTTTGGCAAGCAAAACAGCTAAGGATGCTCTATTTGATCAAAGTGAGAAAACCTCTTATGCCAAACTGTCTGCTTTGTTTATAGTCATTGCCATTCTCTCACATCATCTGCCTTCTTGCATTATCGTACTATCTACATTTTTTATTTACTGTTGAATGATCAGTGAATCAGCACCCAGTGTATTTTTCTATGACAGATTTATTTAAATATATTGAATTCACTAACATTTTGCTTAGGGCAACTACCATAACATCTTTATGAATACTAGTTCCTTTGCTCATAACCAGAAGTGGACAGCATATAAAGAATAACCAAAGTATGAGATATGAAAAGGATTATAAGAATTCCATGTCAAAATGAACACAACCCCCTGGTATTATGCTGGGTTTTTTTTTTAAAAAAAGGTATTTCTGTCTTTTGGGCAAGGAGAAATTACTTTTCCACCACATAATAAATTCATTAGCCTTCCTGACCTCATCATTCTCACCTTTAAGTTAGATATAGCATCAAAGAGAAGAACAGCTGTTTGACAGCCATATTTTCAAATTCAGCTTGTTACCGGTCATAGTTATTACATTATCAGTTTAAAATTTATTCCTTGAGCACCACCTCGTGGAAGTTGTTATAGTTGCGAAATGCTTCTCAAATTTACCCATATGCATATACGTACGACCAAAAAGGGCAACAGTGATATGTAAGCAAGTAAATTCTTATATTAATTTTAAATACATTAGTATAATCCATATGGATGTAAATATTTAGTTATAGATGGCACTGTTCCTCTGAACCTATTTGGAAACAATTACACATTTTAAGTAATTTCATGAAAAATTTTGTGCTCTAAAGGACCATATTACTTACTCATTTTCCAGATAATACTAATTACTATAGCCAAATATGTTTTACTGAGATATTTAATGTTGCCATATTGATTGTAAGCGTCAATATGCCTTGTATTTTCATTACATATAACAAGTCCATCTTCTCTAGTTATTTTGACAATAGCCCCATAAAATTTAAAATAAGGAAAACTGACAAATTGTAACATATTTCAGGGGGGTTTTTTTAGCTTTTGTTTATTTCTTTTATAAATTGTTTAAAATATTTGAACCTCAAACACTCCAGAATTAACTACTGAAATAACTGGGTCACCCATTCATGGCATAATAAGACAACTGCATATCTCAGATAATGCATTTTTAAAGCTCAGGATAAAACAAAATGGAGACACAAATAAAACATTTGGAACAAGAGTGCTATGCTGATACAGAGGACGATCTCTTTCAGGATCTTTTTTTTTTAAGAAAAAAGAAAATCTGTTTTGCATCAATATTAAAAAAACCCCAAAGCTTATCCAAAGAAAGCAAATTTCAAACAAAGAATTAAGAGAAAGCAATCCACACCTTATTTTACAGACTTTGCAATACAGCGATATGTTTTTCTCACAAGCTACTCAGTGGTTATGCATTTTTCAGGAAACCCCCAAAACTATTTTCTTTCTAAAGAACAAAGGTAGCTGATAAATTTTATTTTAAGATTTTTGCATTTACTTTCAAGCACTGCATATCATCTATACCCAAAATCTGATTGCAGTCAGTCCTTCCAAAAAGACCGGTCCTAGGCAGCACAAACAGCCGAACTTCTGGAAGGGTTTTTTTGATCACAGGCCTTAAGACAGCTTTTGTTATAAAGCTGTACTCATTTTGGCTAGGACTGAGTTACATTTTGTCACAGTAGCTGGCATGGGGCTGTGTTATAGATTTGCGCTGGAAACAGTGCTGTTAGCACAGAGATGTTTTTATTATTGCTGAGCAGCATCTGCACAGAGTCAAGGCCTTTCCTGCCTCACACTTCACTCTGCCAGTGAGGGGCTGGGAGTGCACAAGGAGCTGGGAGGAAACACAGCCAGGACAGCTCATCCCACTGATCAAAGGACATTCCATTCCATTCCATTCCATTCCATTCCATTCCATTCCGCATCATACTCAGCAAACAAAGCTTGAGGGAAGGTTGGTGGGGAAGACACTGATGAGTGGAGACTGGCTGGCATGGGTCAGTTGGTGGTGACCAATGCCTTTTATCTGTCACTTGTTTCCTTGGGGCTTATTTTACTCTAGTTTTTTTTTTTTTCCTCTTTTCCTTACAATTTTAATTGTTTTGACTATTATTTCTTTTTAATTAATGTAATTACTGTCCTCATTTCAGCCCACCAATTTTCTCACTTTTACCCTTCTAGTTCTCCTGCCCACCCAACTGGGCAAGGAGTGAGTGAGCAGCTGTGGGGGACTTAGTTGACTGCAGGGGTTAAACCACAAAAACATCTCTAAGATGCTCCCCGTACGTGCAATAAAGTAACCACTAAAATAATGCACACATTAAATATGGAGTATATATTGCTCAAGAACATGCATAGAGAGCAAAGTGTTTGCAATGTAACAGATTTCTTTGCTAGTTGTCAGTAATAAAGGCTTACATCTCAGTTCAGTTAGGTTTAAAGCAAAACCAGTTTGTTTTGTACCTGAATATGCTACTAAAAATTCACTAGACAGCAGTCTTCCTATCAATACAAAGCAATATAAATATCAAGCATTTAGTACAATTAAACTTTTAGTACATTTTAGTACATTAAACTTTCCCATCTAATTAAATTAAAGAGTTGTATAATAGCCCATCAAAATAATTTTTAAATGGTGATATTACTTTCTACAAAATAAAATAAAGAAGTAGCCCTACTAAATATTCAAGACAGATAATCAGATAAACAATACCACAGTTGATAGGTTTTTTAACTTCTGCTGCCTGCTATACCACCATATTCTAGTTGTCTTTCCATGAAAAATATATCTAGGGGTCCAGCAACCCTCAGTTCCCTTATCTTTATTAACAATAATCCTAACTCCCCTTGAAATCAGCTAAGTACAATTTAGAAAAACAACTGGAAAAGACTACTTCAAAACGCTTTGATATCACAGGTCCTGTCAATACAGATACAACTGTTTAATATTTCACTCAAATAAGTGTTTAATTCTTCGTGGTTAATATTCCTCCTGTCATCATTACAGCACTAAGTGTATCAGTATATAAAAAGTAATGGAAATATGTATCGATGTACACTGGTAACTTAAAATACTCAATTTGTAAATATGCATTACTCTCTAAAATCAACACTGCCATTGTTTAGATTTAGGAGCTGAGAGTCCACAAAAAGCTGTACAGGTAACTGCTTAATAACCAGGTTCATATTTAAAAATACACAGAAAAGTGCTTTTTATAATCAGTAGGTTATGATGCACTCCAAATACAAAAATCCCAAATATCCTCTCATGTCTAGATGTGTATAGGTTTCTGTGTCTGATGACAAAAAAGGCAAAGTCTCCAGTCAAGTAATTTGAAATCAATTTATAAAAGAAGGAATCAGCAGGACAGATAAATGTCATATTACAGCACTGTCAATGAAGACATTATTCAAGGAAAGATGGCACCACAGTTACTGGCTGCACAGCTATTCCACACATGGATCAAAGCTCTATAGCAGAGAAATTCTAACCACCAGATCAAAGACTTATTAATAGAGGTTTTTGAATAAAGCACTTTTTAAAACCTTCCAGCTTCCAAAAAATGTAGTTATAGGTAATAAACAATATACTGGCACTCTTAAATTAGTTCTGTAAGCAACAGCTTAAGTGCAAAGTCATGAGAATATAGTTTGTATTTTAGGTTTATGCCACCTAATTTTCAAGGCTTTATTCCATGTGGATGGATTATATCTCCTGTAAAACATTTCCTTAAGCCATTTAGGCTTTAAAACAAATCAAGTAATAAAGCTGCTGGTCAGCAGTTCCTTTCAAAGCTAGTTTCAAATACTTTTAAAGCATAAACTGTGCTTGGGGAAATGAAGAAGAACTATTAGAAACTGGTTTGTCTGTGTCCACAACTACACAGTGTTGTCGTATATTATAACAAATTTTACATCTTCCAATTTAGTTTCTCTTCTTTCTCAACAAAGGTCAAAACTACTGACTCTCCTTACAGGTTAGGCTGTATCCATTAAAGGGTACTGGAGGAAGTGCAAAGTGACCTAGAAACACTGGTAGCACTGACCTTTCTCAAACATGCAGCAAATGTTTTTTTCCTTTGTTCTGAAAGGACAAACACACTTACAGTCACTTTCAGCAGATTTTCAGTTCTTCTGGGTGAGTGGACAAGTCTTTTGATTCCACATTGCACCTCAGGTGAGCAGATTGCCCCCGCACAATAACAGGTAGGCTGAGTCACGTTAAGGATTTTGAAATTTGATTTCAAAGCGTTTTCCTGAACTTGCACAGATGGTGTCTGCCTTTTGATCCACCTGCAAATGGCCATTTGAGTTGAGTATTCAAAGCTGGCTTCATGCGACACCTGTCACAGCACTTCGTCTGATAACACTGGCTAGGGAAATTGCTTCTGATCAACCTAACTGGCTCTATGACTTTGCAGGTCATATTCACTCAGGCTACCCTAGAATTTTGTGAACTTGTGAAAAAAAGTTGCCACTTCATGTTTAAGTCTTTCTTATTTATATTTTAAGGACAGGAGAAAAGGATGTTTTTTGGGTCTTGTCACTTACAAGAAGAAATGAAGAAACGTATTCTTGCATGCTGGAGCATACTGCACACCTGCTCTATTATTTGCTACAAACTGCATGGGCGTCACACAACTTAAAAGAAAAAAATATTTTACCCATCACCATCTAATAAGCATCCTCCAGTGTTGCAATAAACTTGCTATGCATTGCATCTATCAGAACACACACACACACTCTTCTATCTGCTAAATATAGATAATTAATTTAATTAATATAACTTTAAAGTTATCCCTCATAGTTTGTTTTCTACTGGAGAAGAAAGAGATTTCTAGATCAGTATAAACTATTACCTCGTGATGAGGTATGGTCTGCTACAAATAATAAAATCGAGGGCTAATATATTTTTCATTTTAGTCTCCTTCTTCACTTTGTATACAGATTTGGAAGTACGTCCCTAAGCAAGTGCCTGTTCTAGGTGTCTAACTAAAGAAGTGATCTTTAATTCTGCTTTTGTGGCAATTTCTTGAAACTGAATAATGCCTACTGTTATTAAAGACAATCTTTACACATGAAGTAAGGATTGGTTATAGCTGATACAGCAGTGGCTCCTGCTGGATCACACAGTCATAAAACATTTGTCAGCCATGATGTTTTGAATTCATTGAGAGTGATGAATGTGGATCCAGATCACTGCTACAGAGATGATTAGCAAACCTGTAATTAAGTGCAGCTTCTCTTGGTAACTCAAAATTACTAGGTGCTAAATAGGCATGTAAATTTTATTATTTCTAACCAAGTAGTTTTGGCATTGCACAAGAAATTTTTAATGTCCTAATATTAAGTCATCTATTTGACTTTTAAAGGTTCTGTTTTCCAGTTTTATAAGCAATTAATTCACTCAAAGAGCTATGCAGAATAAGATCATATTATTTTTATGTCTCCAAACCGTAGCTGAGATAACCATGTGGCATCCGTGCAAAAAGAAATTTACAAAATCCAAACAACTAAAACTAAGAGAAGGCTGCTGATTCTTCTTTCAATGCTTCATGAATTAAAAAAAAAAAGAAAAGAAAAAGAAATAGGAACTTTGACTGCATTACAGTTTCAATATATTATTCTCTTTAAGTTTTCAATTTCAAATCAAACAGTCATGTGAAACGCCTTTACATGCTTATTGTTGCAGACATTTTAATAGGCTTGTTCACTTTCTTTTTTTCTTGGTCCAATACAAGTTTTCCCAAAGTAACGATTAGATGTATATTCCCATCACGCTAAAAAATCATTTAGCCCACTGTGTTAGACATTAAGGAAATTTTATTGCTATAATGTCTTCATGTAGCTCATATCCTCTTGCTCACATTTGAATGAGCTTGCAACTTTAACCATCTGGGAATGCCACTCCAAGTAAATTATGTACTACTTAGACCTTTTTCAGTCTTTGATTATCCTTGTGTATTTGAGAAAGAGCCTAGTATTCTCATCTTCTGTAAAAAGGTGAAAGACTGGCTACGTGTAGTTGTGTCCAATTCCCCTGTCTTCACACTTTGTTCAGGACAGTCTATTTGCTGGCATATGGGCTCCTCAAAATGCAAACTGTTAAATGGCAGTATTTTGAATCCAATCTCCATGTCATGTATAACAGGAATTCTTTGTCAGAAGTAGTAAAGGAACTATTATTCTTACCAGTCTTATGATCAGAAATCAGTGCTTTAAAATTGTGATGCAAAAACATATTATATGCTTTTTGGACAAGGCTAATAAATGACAAGAGGACAAAGCCAGACGAAGACAGCCACACTTATAATGAAATTATTTTATACTTTTCTTTCCTTAGCATGACAGATGAACTATGCTGTAACTTACAAAAGGAGCACTATCTTCTAAATGCTCCCTTACACATTTCACTTTCCTTAGGGAGAAGAAGGCTTTTTATGCCCAAGTACTAATTCAGTAAGCTGGAATTTAAGATGATCCTTTTTCAGTACAGCTGCCACCCATTCTAAACTTTGCAGAATCCTCTTATTATAAATAAGCATATTCTAGCTGCAAATGCATTATGATTTATCAAAAATCATCAGCTCATTATGATTTATCAAAAATCATAATGAGCTGATGCAAACTGACTTCTTCACAGTCTATCAATGAGTGCTCTAATGTCAGGATCCAGACAGAGGAGCAAAAAGACCAGTAGCCAGGTTCTAAGGTGCAGTGTTGTATATTTCCCTGTGTAAGGTTTCATGTATTTTGTAACCTTACAATGCTAATAAGAAATTGAAGCACTGGGACAACACTAAGATGAGCAAAACTGCTTCCCAGACTAGCTAAAAATAAATAAAAGAAGTTAGGGAACAAGTGCTAATGTGAACCAAAATCAGATTTCATTGTGTGTGCAAACAACTTGCACTCATAGGAATCTTTTCAAAATCTACCACACATTTAAAGACGAGATACTTTTCCCAGTCAGTTAATTACCAGGATTAAATTAAACTGTCCAAGGTGAGCATCAGAATGAACTCAATGTACATTCACGCTATGGTGCTGCATATAAACTGAACAGAATCATGTATTTTATAAAATTATTTACCTGGGTTCTGTCAATGAGATATATATATATACACACCACCATCAGCAACTTTACAATTAAAATTTAGTCCTTTCTGTTAAAAAAAAAGTGTTTCCTTTTTAAGATAACCCATCTTAATATGAATAATAATTGAATTTAATTGATCTTGGCTAAAAGCTACCTACATTTTAAGTTTGCAACTGCCAGACACTTCTGCTGGAGGAATATGCACTCCATATAATGGAAAAGTATGCAAAGTATTTAGATACAACAGGAGGAAAAAAGCAACAAAATACAATTCCTAGAGCATGTTTCAAGAGTGCTCTGTTTATACATAAGAAATTAATTAGTAGTGTAACAGCAAATAGTGCTTATGTGTATGTATATATTCCATATTTATTGTAGTAATAATGCGTATCACCAAGGGAAATTACACAGTGCTGAACACCTGTTTCACATAGGGAGCCACTAAGATCTGCATTTATATGTCTCAAGTTTCTTCTCAGGAAAAACAATACCTGAAGAGACAATACCTTAACCCATTATAGTAAGCTTCATGTAGAAGAACGCATTTAAATATTTTTAGCAGACTCACAGAAGCTCCCTGAAAGTTACACCCATAGAAACAGGTAAAGAAGGGAACCAGAGAATCAAAATGGTACTCAGGTTTACTGACCAACAGTAAGTACAGTTCAGAAGCAAACTTTAAGTTGAGGCTGTGGGGTTTTCTTCTTAAAGTCACCTTTTTCTGTTTGTGAAGAAGCCTTCTGAAATAAAGGCCAAGCAAAGCTTTATTGCTTGACAAAATTAATTTCTTTTCATTTATTAGGAAAAATTTGTGTAAGGTAAGCACTTTTCTGTTAAAAATGGTCTTTTTTCCTTATTTCTAATTCTGTTTTTCAGAAATGTTGGCAGAGAATATTAAAATCTTTTAAATATGGTAATTTTTAAAACTGGGTCCACATCATTGCTGCTTCTTGGCTAACAGTATATAATACTTTTGGAATATCCAAAAATACAGTGGTATCAGAATAATAATAGATAACGACGAATTTTTTTTTACTGCAGCCGCTTAGTTTTTTATAATTTTTAATGGAAAAAGATTTACTTTTGAGATTTCATGTATTTTCAATACAGCTACAAATGAAGGACAGCTTTGAGAAAAATTCAGTTGTGAAATAGAAAAATAGTAAATACTTTTTACACAAATAATTCAAAGACAATTCATACTAAGCAAAAGGCCAATTGTCCCTTTTAGTAGTTATAATATAGATCTAACTACTCTCAAAGTATCCAAAAGCACACATTTCTCCTCTCTCCACAGCAGCTGTTGTACTCCTAGCTAGACAGCAGGTTTTATTAGGGATCAGTCCATCAAGCAATCTAAAAGCGCATGTTGAATTTATGCCCTATAAACTAATAGCAAATAAAATATTCTTTGTCTAGCTTTCACAAACTATATTCCTTTGCCAAGTACTGAAGTTAACAGTACAGGAAGATACACTTTAGCTTTAAATGAGCAGAGGTTGTGGGGTGGGGCTGCTTTGGGATTTTTGCTGATTTATAAAATTGCAATAAAGAACTATTTTCTCCAAGCTGTCCAAGTGTGAGAATTGCACTGTATATTGCAATGTTACTTGTCCTCTTAAATAAATATTTAGATATAGTCTAGGTTTTACATCTTATAAAGATTTAGAAGCTTCAGTGTTGCCAGAAATTAATCTCTTTACAGAAGCATGGGCTTTAACATGAAGTGATGTGTTGAGATAAAGAAGCCAGAGCATTTCAGCTAAGCTGAAATCAGCACAGCATCCACCACCTACCGTGGTCAGGTCAATGGGCATTCTAAACACAGCTTTGCCCTCAGCTCCTATAATGATTAAAAATAGTAGTGACAGTGTAATTTATTAAAACCGTTATACATTTGTTGTTATTTCTTCACATTGCAACCCCCCAATCACTCAAAATGCATTAAAAGGAGAGGCATACTTCTAGACTGATAATCAAACAAAATATCCATGTCAGAAGTGCCAGGAAATGTCCATATGTTAGTATCGTTCCGTGTCTGGTAGCCAACCAGATCTGAAATTCATGGGGAAAACAAAATCATCCTGCCACATTTCAAACCTGGTGCATGATGATCTTTTAAAAATTGTAATAATATTTTAAAATTATCTAGTTGATTAATATGAATGCAGGGCTTTTTATTTTCTAACAATGTAGGAATCCAACTAAAGATTTTTGTATAACTTTAGACACTCAATCATTACCTTTTTTGTAGTCCTGACAGAATATTTAAACAATAATAAGACTATCTTATTAATTATTATGTTACCAAAATATGAAGACAGAGAAGGCTTGAGGGAAGGATGAAAAAAGGTGATACAGATTGCCTAGCACTATAGAAATTAAAGACACAAATGAAAAAGGGGGCATAGAAATGGAACTGCACTTATTTGTAACAGATAAAGATTCAGAAAAACAGCCACAGTAGTTTGCTAGAACAACTAAACCATAAAAATTTACTAGCATATTCTTTTTGTTTGCAGTAATGTTAAGTCCTCAATGTCAAATTAACAAAACAATTATGAAGCTTGATTAAACTGTAATTATTTTTGTAAATGTAATAAGGGTTACAATTCCAGTTTTGTAGTTTTCCTGTAAGTTTTGATAATATTTGCAAATACAGATATTAAAATTCCAGTAGAAGGGCTCATAGCATAATCCAAAATGTTAAAACAAAAACCCAAATCTTTGACATATTTCCATGCCTTCCATGGTTGCTACCTTATAAACCGTTCAGTCAAACTAATTGTTCCTAAAAGCTGGACTGATCAGTAGCAATACGCAACCAATTTATAAAACAATGACCAACACTGTACAGGAATCTCATACATTTGCATAAAACTTAAGGAAACAGCAGTGTTACATTGTAATTTAGGAAAACGTGTTATGATGAAAATAGAGTTTATGATGAAAACATATTCTCATTATCTCAGTGTGCTTGTACTCCTGAAAGGAAAGTAAGTATTTCCATAGAGTATCACAAAACTTTAATCTCTGGAAAATCAGAGTAGTATTAACACCCCCTTTCCCTAACACTTTAGACAACAAGAAGTCCCTCACTTTTAATATTTCAGAAAGATCGTATGTTAATTTCAGTCCTGGCTTTTTTTGGGTTTTGATTGTTTTGTTCTGTTTTTTAAACTATAGCACACAGTGTTTTAACCATCTCTCTGTTGTCTAAGCCCTGAAAGATGCTTCCATTTCCTTTCTTGGTGGAAGCAGTCCATAACTGCATCTTCTAAGAGAGAGGGATCTCTGTAGGAAGAGCAGCTGGGGTTAAGGCAGCTTCTCAACAGTGGCAATGCCTCCTACATATTGAAACAGTAATACCAAATATTAATCACTGTTAACATATAAGGTAGCACGCTCATAATTTTCCCAGCAATACCCCATGCTGTTAGCAGGTGCTTATCCTGCTGAGAAGAGGTTAAGTGGATACTGCTGATTCACTGAGGCAGGTGGATTGCTACCTCTATTGCATGAAAGGAAGTAGGAGTGGCTCCCTAGGGAAAGACAGGATTTTAAAATTAGAACAACTATTCCTACCAGAGAAGTGTACGTACAGTCTGGCCCAGGGAAAGTCTTCAGATGCATTTTGTTGATAATCTGCTAATAATGATTAATCTTCAGGAAGAGAATTTACACCACAACCACTCTTTGGTTTGCTTTTAAGTCTGCTCACATTGTCTATTAGGTGATAATAGCAATTGGAAAAATAAACACATCTCACTAAAAACAATTGAAAAAATAAATTTACAGACTGCAAAATTAACATCTAGACCTTTCAGATTCACAGTTTAATATATTTTCAGCTGTTATGTGCTTGAAAAATAACTAGAACCATGAATGCTATGAAGATGTAATCACTTAAAGTACTCAAGCTCTAACAATGTATTATGGTATGGATAAGCACAGACGGACAGGTGTAAACAGAAATGAGGGAAAATGCCTCAAATTACATTTCTATTAGACTGAGCAGGTATGACTCCGGGCAGGTAGGCATAAAATCTGGCACCCTTCTGGTTAGCTTCATAGCAAAGACTGAGAAAAACAGCAGCACGGGACGTGGCATACTGTCCTAGCAAGGATGCTGAGTGCTGAAAGACAGATGTACCTTGTAGCACCCTGTGCTCTATGCTATGCTGCACGAATTCACCACCACAAGGGCAGCTTGCTTATGCCTGCTCACGCTACAGCAGCACAGCAAATGGATGCAGATCTGTTCACTGGGAAGCCTACTGGAAAAAGCATGAGAAAACAGGTAAACAGCAAGTCTCAGAACAGCCACTGCAACTCTGACAAAACAAATGTAATACAAGCATCGTGCTTCAACTATTGTAAACATATCTTTGGCACACTTAAATATCACATGAATTATGCAAAAATGAAAATAGCTTTCTTAAAATGGTGTACGCTTACTGATAGCGATGCACTCAATTAAACTATTATAACCATTACGTTTATATATTGCTGTTGATTCAGAAAGGCCAGTGTACACTTCAGGAAAAGACAACCAGATTATGAATGGGCAAACTCAAAAGGTCAGTAAATGTCATGTTTCATAAAATATGCTTACATTAAGTAATCATTTGTCCTACATTTAATTACTTCAGTCAGATAGTGACAATGTGTAGGCGAATACTGGAAAACTAATTATGAGGGAACTATTTTTTTTTATTATTCCAGCCATCATCTCTGCTAACTTTCTTTCAAATTTTGCACAGGTGCTACTCTTTTTCCTTGTTTTTTTTTTTTTTTTTTTTGCCATTCACCTGTTTTCCATAAACAGTATACAAGAAAGCACTGTACAATAAATGTTCAATAGCTCCTGGCCTGGAATGGCTTATTTACCTAATTGTGCATCCCTTGTGGATTTCTTATAATAATTTACAGATCTGATTTAAATATCCGAACAGATTCATGAAATACAATTTGAGGCACATTTATTCGGCTTACCTAAAAACCTTCTAATGAATTCTCTCGATATGTAATTCTATCTTCAGCATCTTGATTTGAATTAAATATCATTGAACAAGGTGTTCATATTGAATACAAAGTATAATTAGAGAAACAGTAACCTTTAGCATGATAATGGGTTTATTCCTATCTTTTCTGAAGATTTATTTCCTATCTGTGTAAAGACCTTCATCTGCAAATCTGCCCTAAATGTGAGAATTAAGCTGTATCAGTCCCAGCTCTATAGAGGCTGGAACTATTACATCTTTCCTTGAAAGACTAAATATATCCTCCCACTATTGTGCCACCAATCAGCATCCCAAAGATGGCTGATTTACTAGAAGCAGTGAAATCCAACAACTTGGGCTGGCGCCTCTGAGATGGGGCCCCGAACAAAGGAACTGCTGTTCTTTTGTACCTGGCCACCCCACATGTCACGGGCCCTTGTTGTGTGAAGCTGTGCAGCTCACAGCCTCTTGCCCAGGCTGAGCCCACAGCTCACACTGCAGCTGCGCCCCGAGACTCCTGCACCAATGGGCTCCTCAGCAGCCGCCAAGACAGAGCCATTTTTCAGAGCCTGAACGCAATAAAACTTGTCTAGCAAGCCTCTGAAGCTAGAAACCACAGATCTTGCATCCAACAATGCTAAAAAAGCTAATCCCACCTAAAAACTGAGATGCTATGCTGAATCTCAAGGAAACTTCATGTATATGTTTCAACCAAATTGAGAATGCGATTATGGACACTATAATATGGATAAGAGTAATCTAGTTCCACTAAATAGGTTTTATGGTTTTTTTCTTTGTTTTGGCAAAGATTAACAACAAAAACAAAGACTATGCACAACTCAGTACAAACCGAGATTATACATCCCAAATGATTATCCTGCCCTTGGGTTGCTGAGAAGTTAAGAGAGGTGCCATGCTTAGTGCTCTCTTTCATGCATTTGAAAGGACTCAAAAAGCACAAGATTTATTTCACTTCTTTTTTTCTTCAGTGGGAATGAAAGGAGAGAAGTGGGTTTCAAATCCCAGAAAGTATTCCCTGCTCAAGAACAGTGCAAAAATGTATATTCTTTGTACAAAATCTATAAACTCAGCTGAAAGCATGCAGTGCTGTTCTGAACAGTCATGTCAGGAAAAAAGAATAAAATAAAAGAGTATTTTTAAATTATTGTAACTATAACTTTTATAACTTTTGTTATAGTCCTTCTGGTTAATCCTCTTATTTGCCACGTTGGAATAAACTTCTATCTCTAACTTCTTTTATGATGAATCAGAAGCATTAGGTAGAATAATCATATGAATAATGTAAAAATTAAATTTTCTTTCTATACCTACAAATATCAATTCACAGACAGAATTACAGTAATAGCTCTATATGACCCTTTTTCATTGTAGGAATACTGTTACATTGTGTTGATACCATAATTTTCTGCATTTATTTTTCCTACGTCCAACTGCACAAACTTTACCTTTAAAGAAACACTGTTTCTTCATAAAGCAAATGAATTAACAACTTTTAATCTGTTGAAGAAACAACAAATTATCCTATCAGTGGTCTGTATAATTATGTCCTTCAGGTGAAAATTATTAATGACAAATAATCTTTTAAAAATTTTCCTGATTCTTCCTTTGTATTTGACAACTGACCATTTCTCATTTACTCTTTTCTGCACCATGAGCTCTGCATATTTTAAACACTGCAATAGAGATATAGTAGGGAAAAATATTCAGCACTATTACTCATAACTGAGTCATAGGAACAGAAGCTGCAACACGCTGTTTTAAATTAACACTCTATGCTCACAAGGACAAAAGAATTATAAACTTTAAACCGTGACTTTGCAAGCTTACGCACAGTGAAATTCTTCCCAAAACAGAGCTCTATAGAGGACACTACTTTGAATGAAAACAAAACTTTCTGTGTTCTTAAACAGCTACTACTGTATGAATAAGCCCTAGCAAAAGCTTAGAATCAGGCACTAGAGTTCAGAAACACTCATTTACTTCAGCTATTTCCCACTAATAACTAAGTTTGAAAATGAGTCAAACAGAAATGGAAAGCTGAACAATTAAGATTCTCCCCATAAGCCCATCTCTATCATTTTATTAAAAGCAACTGGGAAAACCCATACTGAATAACTAATTCAAAATTATATTTGTAGAAAACAAATTAATGTAATTATTTTCTTTCTGAAATTAATTTAAATCTCTATGGATGTTCCTGCAAATTTACTCTTTACTGTGCATACAAAAAGTTATAAAAAGCCTTACTATGCTGCTTTAGGCACAGATTCATTGCCTCATTGTTGATTGTAATGGTTATTCCCATCCAGCAGGCTTGCTTTAAAGCAAATACATTTTTGCTCCTATATTTATATCAGAAATTTTGGATATTGCTCAGCTGTCTCACTAGACTATAAAATGAGATAATTTCTAAGCCTCATTAACAAGGATGAGTAAATCATATATGAAGTTCCAGTTTTTGTGTCTTTTACAATCTTATTTCAATTTCCTCCAATCAAATGGCTGGCTCCTGTTTTACTTTCCTATGTTTTTCAGGAATAGCATTTTTCAACTATTTCTAAGATGCCAAAGAAGATATATTAGTTTTAGTAACAAATAAACCAAGCTGAGAAACATATCTAATTCATAATCTAAATATACGATATATTCTATAGAATAAGTATTTAAACACAAATTAGTCTTCATCTCAGTTCTATATTTACTTCTCCTGTACCTGAGGGCACTAATCAGGATGCTGTTTTCTGCTTATAAACATTTTCTTGCTACCAACAGGGTTTGGTTTTGGGGTTTTTTTTTGAACTAACTTCTCATTTAGCATTTGTCGGCATATGAATGTTCTACACACTTGCAGGCAAGGAGTTATTTCTTATTTATGTTTTTCCAGAATTTCTTATTGAAAGGTGTCTCTATTATTATGTAAATTGCATCAAAAGAATTTAAACCCTTTTCTATTAGGAAAAAATATATTTACTAAGACTTTTGTAGATAAGGCAATTTACTCACTTTATGAAATTCTGCCTCTAAAGCAAAGTATAGAACTTAAAAAGAATTTTCTTACCACACTTAAGCAAGTAGAGGAAATGCATTTTTTCTCTATTTACTGTGAGTTCAGCATGGCTAATTAAAATGGAACCCGAGAGTACTTTACTGCTTTACAGACATTATTCTACAGACATTATTCTATATGCAGCCACACATCACTAACACATATGCAAGTTATTTAATCAAGGCATCACTGACAGCAGTTTGACTTCCAACTTGATGGTTATCTGAAAATTTTTGTAACCCAATGTGTCTTAAACATGTATCTCTAGCTCCTTCTGAAAAAACCTTCTAAGCAGTACGTCACAAAACCCACTCTTCTACATAACCTCCTGCATGATGTGCTAGGTGTTTCAAAGGCTAACATCTACCTATTGAAAGGAATTAATTGTTAAAACCAGCTCTTCTGTGAATGGAAAAAAATGCATCCAGCTCTGGGATCCTCAACAAAGGAAGGACATCAATCTGTTGGAGAAAGCCCAAAGGATAGCCACCAAGATGATAAGATGATGAGAGAGATGGAGCACCTCTCCTGTGAGGAAAATTGAGATAGCTCAGTCTGAAGAACAGGAGGCTTTGGGGTTACCTAACATGACCTTCCAGTACCTAAAGGGAATCTACAAAAAGATGGAGAGAGACTATTTACAAGGATATATAGTGACAGAAAAAAGGCTAACGGCATTAAACTGTGAATAGGTTTATATTAGAAACAAGGAGAAATTCTTTACTGTGAGGGTGGTAAGGCACAGAAACAGGTTGCCCAGGAAGTTGTGGATGCCCCATTCCTGGAAGTGTCCAAGGCCAAGTTGGATGAAGCTTTGAGCAACCTGGTCTAGTGGAAGGTTTCCCTGTCCATGGCAAAGGGGTTGGAACTAGATGATCTTTTACATCACTTCCAACACAAATGATTCTATCATTCTACTATGCAAAATCAAGAATCAGCATGAAGCAAAAGGATATGCTTCAAGAGACCAAAGCTATGGAAAAAAAAAAAAAAATTCATTACTTTGCTAGTTTTAGCTGGGGTGGAGTTAATTTCCCTCACAGGGGCTGGTATGGGGCAGTGTTTTGGATTTGTGCTAATATAGGGTTGATAACATAGAAATGTTTTTGTTATTGCTGAGCAGACCTTACACCAAGCCAAGGCTTTTCATACTGCCAGGTTGGTGAGAAGGCTGGGGGTCCATGGAAGGCTGGGAGGAGACACAGCTGAGAAAAGCGACCCTAACTGACCAAAGGATTTCCAGACCATACAGCATCACGCTCAGTATATAAGCTGGAGGGACACATGGAGCGACAGCATTTGTCTTCTCATGTAAACACTGTGTGTGATGAGGCCCTGCCCTCCTGGAGATGGATGAACACCTGCCAGCCCATGGGAAGCAGTGAATTAATTCCTTGTTTTACTTTGTTTGTGTGTGTGACTTTTGGTTTCCCTGTTAAACTGTCTTTATCTCAACCAATGACTTCTCTGGCTTTTACCCTTTGAATTCTCTCCCTGATCCTGCTGGTGGGGAAGTGAGCAAGTGACTGTGTGGGGCTTGGCTGCTGCCTGGGGTGCAACAATGACAGTTACCTGCCAACACTCAGACTGACATCACTAAATACTATTCATTTCTATAAACACAAGTATTCATCAATTCCTCTTGAATTATGAGGAAACATATCATAACCATCTGAAGAAAAACAAACATCTTTCTTGGCCAGACCGGAGGCTGAATCCCAATTATTAAAAAAGAACTTTCCAGATCATTAATATTTTAAAATTAGCACAACATACTTATGCATTAATTTGATATAAAACAACCAGTGTGGATGACAGGTGATGATTATTTATCATCAAATTGAATCTTTTAAATAGATAAGACTTTTAAAAATGGTTCTAAATCTAAACTTCTGTTTCAAATTAAAGGCTCAGTTTGAATAGTCAAGTGCTATTGGGAAAGAAATCAGTGTTTACATGACTAATCTGAACACTTACAATTCTAGGATTTCAGTTAATATAAAAAGTAAGTTTCAAGTTAGCTTAAAGGTGATGAAGTCAGATTCTTTTGTTAATATTAACAGTAGCTGTTTTTTAAATTATTCAAACCAAGCCTACATGCTGATCTTCATTCAGATGAAAAGACTGATAATACAAAAATAGAAGGTTCAAATAAGAAATAATCACCCTTTGAAGGTGGAGAGCAGTCTCTTTGAGGTGTGCGAGACTTACTTCAGCTTGTAAGCATTAGAATGTTGATAAAGGTGAAAATCAATAAAGAAACCTAAACTGTCCCCTCTGAGATACTTCTATTCATTAGATTCCTGTGGGTATCTAAGAAGAAATAATATTTCTGGTAGTAATCACTTTCTAAGGTACTGCTAAATATGAACTACAGCAGCTTGCAATGCTGCTATTAGCTATTATGTGCTTATTAACATTGGATAAAAAGTGTACTAAAAAAAAGACAGAAGATTATTAAACTTCACAAACTTGCAGATGAAGCCCAACTGCAACCTCTTTTCATTCAGCACAATATCCATTTGTCTAGAACCTTGCTTATTTGTGGATTTTTTGGACCCATTTCCAGTGGAAAATACTAAGCTCAATTGTTGAATCGGATTTAACCATATTAATTTCTACTTTCAATAAACTGATCACATTATGCCACTTAATTAGGCAACAATCCAGAATCCAACCCATCCCCTTGTCCCTTCCCATTCCTTGGTTTCAATAAATAGAATAATTTTGACTAAAATATGTTGAGTGTTCATGGATAGACACATCCATTAATACAATTGCATGGATTAATCTATGCAAAGAATACAAAGGAAAATAAATTTAAGACATAAGCAGTGAATATACCAAAATACTTTAAAAGAAGATTGCTAGCACTATTTTTCACAATAGATTGATTTAGAGTTAGGTAAAACCAAGACTGTAGATACAAACTTCAATATATTCTTGCTGACTCACGACTTTCAAAAGCTCTGCATTTGTTAAACGTCATGCATTCTTGGGTTCAAAGTGTTAAGAAACATCTTCATGAATAACCACAAGTTTTCCTCGTTATATCTCCTATATGCGAAAATAACGCTGCATGCACTCTTCTTTCTGTAATCACTCTATGTTCCTTTCACTGCAACATCTCTCAGAGATGTCCTTTTACCCACGAGGAAAACAAAGTGCACTGCATCACTTAGAATGGACTTTATTTAAATAGTCCATTACAATCTGGAATTTGAAAAAAAAAAAATAACTCTACATAAAAATTGCTTAATATTTAAGAATATTAAAATATAAGATTTAGTCAATTTATTTAGATTTTACTGAGATAATCATTATTCACTTCTATTCAAATTTCTGAGGTTTTATAGAAAACACATTCAGACATTCAAGTGGTAATTCTATTTGCCTCAATGGATGGTGGTAAATGTTTCTTATTGTGTTACCTACGGAAAGATTTTCTATTTTTCTGCTTTCTACCGGGTGTTTTGCCTTCCTTCTATAAGTCCAGCAGTGAATCACCAGGATGATTATGTGGCTGGAGCACGATGTACAAAGAGAGACTGACAGAACTGGGTTTGTTTTGCCTTAGGGAAAGAAAGATAAGGGGGAATCTTATTTGGTCTTGAACTACCCAACAGGACAGTATAAAAAAAGACAAAACACAGAGTGAAGTGCACTGTGGAAAGGGCATATAGGCCTCAGGTAGAGAATCTATGTTTTTTTCCCCCAGGGTACAGCTGTGTTACTCACTTTAAGTTGTTATTGAGTACCATGCACTCTTTAGTGTCTGTACCAACACACTTCTAATTTCTCAGCAGGACCAAGAGACCTCAAATACGCAGTGCATGTGTAGTGCCCTCCCTTTAGATCCTGTTTCTCACCATAAGGTCAATCCCATAGCAGACAACTCTACTTGCTAGGAACAGAGAAAAATACACCTTATTTACCTTTTTTCTTGCACACAATAGGAGAGAATTTGATGCCCTGCCCTGAAAATTAAAAGCCTTCAATATGGCTCTCAATACATAAGCGTTATATTACGGTAGTGTATACATAAGCTTTATTTTTGGACATGAAAAACTACAACGAGGTCAAAAGAACTTATCTAGAGGGCAAATTGATGCTCTGCCTGCACAGCCGGATATCACATCTTCTCCTTTTTTTTATATTCTTCACCAGCTCTAACACCCAAGAAATCTGAGTTTAATGAAAATGCCACAGCAGAAAGCAAAAGCAGCTATGTGATGCTAGCAGATATAAAAAAAAGAAAAGATACTGCCTTATGATATCTGTCCCGGTAAGATCAGGGTCACTCATTCACACAGATTTACTGTCACCTTTCAAAGATTTCAATGTTTAGTAGGGAAAGAAGTGATTAAGTAGGTTTGAGAGTTTTAGTGATAAAGGAACTACAAGCAAACTAAACCTTTGCTATTTTGCCGTAGTATCAAGAGTAGTAGACATTACAAATCACTAGAAATTGAAGTTTATGATGTTGATAAAATCCTTTAGTAAGAGTACAATGTTCTTCATGCTAGACTTGGCACTATATATATTCATTTTTGTAGAATGTTTTGCACTCATATCATAGTTTTCATAATAGCAGAACAGACTTAATTAACTAAAATGCAACAATATATTCAGAAAGCTTTCAGAGTACTTTATCAGAGGAAAGATGGTATTTCTTTCAATATTATGTTATGCATGACAAATTTCTAGGGGCTGAATCTCTTTATTAGAAAGAGCTGTCCTTCTTATGAGTTATGCATGAGGAGTACAAAAATAATTTTTGTAACCTTTGAGATTTAAATACTCCAGAAATATTCTCTTGCCTTACAGGGCACTTCACAGGGAAAAAGAGACAGCCTGTTAATCCACTGAAATTTGTGATCCAGTAGAACACAGTTCAAGTTCGTATGAAATCTCGTTTTCCATATTTGCACAACAGTTTTACAGCAGTTTCCTAGACCCTTGTTAGATAGCCAAAGCCCTCTTCCACGAACATCAAACTCTATTACCTATGTGAACAGATGAAGCCATCTGAATATGTGCTTCACATTGTATATTAGGCTTGCATATAGCAAACTTCCTCATTTCACACAAACGCCCCTGTATACCTATTACCAAGAGCCTAAATAGCTCACAAAGGCTTTGTAAATTTTTAATTAAGGTAAAAGAACATAGTTACAATAGCAGTTCATTCAGGCATTTCAGAAATCTGCTCTTAAGCAGATTGATTTGTACAACTTATGCATGTTTAGCCCAGCCTACAGTGAGGACTTAAAGAACACAGCTGCCGGTCTCAAACACTGCTAAGGCCACAGAAAGACTTTGCTGTGAGATAAGCATGGAGCGGCGAGCTAGGATGGCACTGACTCCAGGCTGGCAGAGGCGAGATCTGGCTGCGAACACCACTGACCACTGAAGTGCCCTCTACCCCACACATGACCTGAAACTTGGACTGAAAGTTAAGCCACTGTGGCAGGAACTGGAGATAAGATAAAGGTGGTTCTGCTGTCCAGGTGTTATCTCAGATCTAGGGAGAGGTTAACAAAGCTGGGAGAGAAGAATGCATCACTGGTAATGGACACAAGAATTTGGAATCTGTGGGCCGCAAGGAATGCCAACTCAGCAACTGTGCCATTGGAAGGCGGAAAAACCGGCACAAAAATGGTGACTACAAAATGAAAATACTACTCCAAGAACTAAGTGTCTTTAAATACAGGAATCTAAGTGTATTGCATACTAAAACATTAATAGTGCCTATCAGCAAGAATCATATACCATTTACAAGCAGAAAGGGTTTCTTAATGAGAAATATGAGAGGTTGTTTTCTGATTCTAGACCCCTGCATGAATTGTATGCACAGCCTCAATGTCTACTCCTCCTCTCAAAAAAAGCAGCACTACTCTTTAGTGATACAAATGAAACATATTGCGCTTACAAGACATATGACTGGTGTTGGTTAAGAGTTTCAAATAAGTTGATAGATTACACAGACTTTAAGACATATATTTTTTACCCGATTCAGCTGGCAGTCAGAAGTGTTGTTGCCTTCAAGTGAAAAAAGGAGCAATAACAGAGGAATAATACAAAAGGACTTACAAGGGTGGGTTGATTTAAAATTATATATAAACTTTTAATTATATATATATTATCTAAAATTATGACTTACATAGTTATATGTATTTTAATTTGAACTGCTTGTAGGATGGAATTACACAATTTCACAGGACATTAAAGAGCTTCTGACATTTTGCTCACAGATTTAGTCATGGCCTTTTCGTTTGAAAAACTAACGCTGAAAAATCGTAAATTTTTGTTGACTAATGACAAAGTTAACAACAAAGGAATATTTTCCATGATTGAAAGTTTTCGGAGTTAATTCTTATATTTGATTTAGAGATGTCAAATAGCAGCAGTATTTAAAGGAATACACAAAAAATTGTAAAAGTAATTAGTTTACTTATTTTGAAAATGTTGGGAAAACATGTACTACTATTATAAAATGTGTCCGAAATATTTTATTCCATGTGAGAATCAGATAATTGGCTTCTGGATCTCCACCTCTGGAACAGAAAATCATAATTTAAAAAGTGTTAGAACTGTTTTGAAGGGAACTGGAACCAATAAAAAAGGTGTAAGAATACCTGGTTCAAAACTTGGGAATGAAGAAGGTGAAAATGTTAAGAAATTGATAAAGAAAGCAGCGATTATTAAGCGTAAATGCCTACAGCTTACACTGTTGCTAGGTACACTGCCCTTTTAGAAATGGCTTGTAAGAACAGTTTTGCAATCAGAACTGCAAATCATCAAACAGCTGATGAAAGCATGCAGGAAGTTCCACCAGCTCATGTAAAGGAAGAGAGATTCAACAATAACTGAACAAATGAATTTGAAATAAAACATCTGTAAAACAAGCTCATGTCTGGCACCTGCTCCATTAAATTTCTGAAAATAAACTCCAAGCATAGTAGAAAGTGCATTTCAGCCACAAGGGAGAGCTTGAACACTTTTTGTGCGAGGAAGGTTCGAAAGGTCATTTAGTGGAATCCTGGGCCTCTGGTGTTTGGAACAGACAATCAAAAATCTAATATTTCCTTCTTACTCTCAGCAGCTGAACCTCTTTGTGAAGAAGTCTGAAACTTAGCATGGGTAAATTAAACATCGGAGCTCATCTAGATTTCTTTTTAATGTTTTCCAGACAAGTGAGAAGAGTGAGACAGAAGCCAAAAGGTGCAGCACGCCAGCCATGACATTATGCAGATTTAAGAGCAAGTAATTGTTTCGGGGGTTTTTTTTGTTCTTTTGTTTTGTTTTTAATATAGTTTACTGGTTTTGACACTTATATCATGGTCGGGATTACAGACTACAAGGATATATATCTCTCTATATCTATCTATATATATGTATACATATATCTCAAGCAAGGAAATCAGTATTTATAAGGTATGGCATCAATTAAAAAAATGAATATTTAGAGAAACTACGCAAGATGTAATAAAATTTGTAAAAATACATGCTGAATAATGAATGAGATAAATTAACATTTTTCTCAATTAAAAATCAATACTATGCAACGCATCTCTTTCATTTTCCTAGTCTAATACAAAAAAAATCACACCTTATGAAAAAAGTCTAATGAAATTCTTGGAGAAATGGAAAAGTAATAAAATTTTCTGCTAGGTCTTCTGGCTTGTTTTTTCCCTTGAATTTAGTGATGTTTGACCTATCTTTCCACAGTGTAAGCCTTACAGAGAAAAATCTACACTGCAGTAACAGCCAGTGAACCTAATTACAGCACAGGTGGAAGTGAAGGGAAGTTACAATTTTATTAGCTATAGCTGGATTTAATTGTAGAACTGGAAAGAAAGTTTAACTTTCCATTTTCTCAAGCTACCTGAGAATACTGGAATATCTTTAGTCATTTGTCTCTATAGAGTTTTTCTGTATTACAAATGTTATCACTGTATGTGTGACAGAACTATACACAAACAGAAAATTGGACCAGAAGGGATTATAGAAAGTCAATCTGGTAACCTACATCCCTTCTAAGAGCAGATACTATCAAACTAGAAGGCAGGTACTATCTAACCTTTCTGAAAACACCTTCTTTCCCAAGCACTTTTGCACTTACCTTACCTTGGTTTTATCTAAACTACCATCTCCTAGCTTGCTTATAGGAATCTCATCTGAGACAGTTATCAACTGCTTTAATAAATTTAATATATGTGACATCCACCACCATGTTTGAATCCAGAAAGCCCATTATTCTGTAACAAATTCAACATCATATGGTTTGGTATGAATTATTCTTGCTAAAGTTATTTCAGCTGTTATTCATTCCTCTGTAACAATGTACAACAGTTGAGGGTTTTTTCGCAATTATTTACTTCATTAAAACTGACTTATATGTAATTGTATTTTTCTCACTTCTAAAACCTTCAATTCTGTTACTTTCAAAAATATCGTACATCTTCTCTAAATTACAGACAACTAACACTTCCTCACATATATTACTTCTTAATTTAAAAGGCTTCTTTCCACACATGACCATTTTTCAACTCATCTCTTCATTATGAATTTTGAAAGAAAAAAGCAGGCTTAGTAAGAATAAATAATTTGAGGGTTCTTTGGGTCTTTTATGTTGTTTGGGAGGTAGACTAAAAATCCATTATTTGCACAGCTTGAGTCATGCATCTTTGTATATATTTATATACATGTGTATATACAAAATGCAGCAAATATAAATATTGCTATGACTTTTAATACAGACTGAGAAAGAATTATAATTGGTGACATTTTTCTCAGAAAAGTGCCTGAATTTGTAATTTCCTTACAGACAATGTCTCTAAAAGGGTTTTTAAAATAATACCAGTAGAGCAGAGGGATGCAACTATTATGGGCCTGATTTCAAGAGTGTTAAACATGCATAGAATCATAAGAATCATTTAGGTGGGAGACAAAGTCCATAGAAGCTTTAGATGACAAAGAGCAGTGAAAAAAAAAGGACCATTTTTGCAATAACATTTAGGACAAAGCCTTGACTATTAAAATCAACTTTATTTGGGGGAAAGAATACGGTTAAGGAAATGGGATGAGAACAAAATGTATTTCTTTCTTGAATATCTGAAATGTGCCATTCATTCTCTGCTGTTTTCTTCACTTAAAAATGCAAATAAAGAATTCACGCCCCTTAAACGCAATTTTCCATAGATTAGCTTTCAGTTTATAGATTGCAAGTTTACCTACTGCAGTCCTTAATGCCAAAATTAAGCTGGGATTCTGATGAAATGCTGTAGCTTGATTTCAAACTGAAATCTCTTCTGCAGTTGTTTTTACGGCCTTTGTGTTTACTCTGGCTTAGCAGGGAATCCAGTACTAGCAACATACAGGAGATCATTTATAAGATTTCTTGTACTCTCAAGAAATCTTTTGCTGTGATATCAAATAGCACTCAAGGTTACTGCTTGTGCTATACAACTCCATGCACCATTTACTTGGAATGAAACAAAATCCTTTGCCTGCAGACTTAGTAATTCACAGAAGAAAATTCAGGTTCTTTCTGGGTATATCAGTGTCTCAGTGTCATAGTGCTTAGAGATAAAGGCAAAATATATTTCCTTTTTCAGGGAAGCAGAAATGAAGAATAAATGTGCATTAAGCATTGTAAATGTAGACCTGGAGTGTGCTCTCAACTCAAGTCACTATCTAGTAAAAGAAGTGGGTCCTTTAAAAAAGCACTGGAAAATGAACTGAATTTAAATCTGATCTTTTTCCCAAGTGTATCTGCATGTGTCTGCTGCAGCCAGCATCGTGGCTATGCTGTAAGTATAATACAGTTAAAACCAGCTAGAATACGATTCATACTCCAGCTACGCTGGTACATGCAAGCTGTTATTCAAAAAGCAAGCTCAGTAGATTGCTCCCATATGTTTCCCTCCTCTGCATCAGCACCAGATCTTTCCTGAACTGGGACCAGTTCAGGAATCTAAAACAATTAAAACTATTCCTCTTCCCCTTCTTTTTCCCTTTTCTATTGTTTTTTTTTCTTCTTTTTTTGTGTTGATTCGACTCACTCATTCAGCTAAAATGGATGCAGCCTAAATCAGTCTAAGCATAGCATGAAGCTGCAGGCAGGAGGGGCGTGGCCATGGAACACGTTTTAGTGGCTGTTAGCAATTTAATCAGCTTAGTGGTATGTCAGTTCTTCAGTTTGCACTTCCAAGTTCAAGTCAACAATGTAATTAAACATAGACTTGAGATGGACTAGCTATCCAAATATGTACTGTTTCTTAGCTGGATTTTACTGCTTATGATGAATTCTGTAATTCTGTAGTGAGGAAATGCCTGTAAATAATTTTTAATTAACTACACTGTCATTCCAATAATGAGTTTACCGCGGTTATAGCAATGTGCAGATACCTTAGCCTCACATATTGCAACTTGCAATCAGGTAGAAGGGAATTTTTTGGTTGTTTTGGCTTTTGATGTCCTTTATTTTGTCTACTTTAGAAGTCTTTATTTTAACATCAAATTTTTCAGGTTCAAAAAAAAATGTCCGAAACTATGTTTCAGGTACTACAGTCTGCCTGTTGATCATTGGTGTAGGTAAACAAAATATATACCTACTGCCTCTCATTCAATTGGTATTAAAGAAGTATTACTCCAAATTGCTATTATTGTCTCTATTACAAATGTTTTCACTGATTTATGCACATGCTCAGCCCTTGAAACATCAAGCTCAAGATCAATCCTTCTCAGCACTTAAAAAATCTTCGGATCTGCCAAGACATGCAGTACCATTGCTCCTCCTAAGTTGATGCCTGGCATAATACGGGTTCCTTCAAAGCCGACCTTGAAGGGGAATAATGGAAAAACAAACACGGTGTTTTGCCCAAGGCACCAAAATTTGGGAAATTTGCAGAGTTTTTTATTCAGTCAGCTAGAGCTCTTCCTGCTGTGTTCCAGGAAGCCTCAAGGCTTCACACTTTGAAGCTGCACCACGATACCATGATATGGAAAGGAATCAGGATGCCTCAAGGTAGCCTTGAAGCAGAGCAAAGGCCCTTGAGAGTAAATAAATATAGTGGACAAAAACTTAGAGCAATTGAGTGGTGGGCTGAAGAGAGCAAGGTTATTCTTCTTGGTACCAGAAATAAAACTTGCATGGATAGTTCAGAATTTGGACTTCCCTGCAGAAATGTCTAATTTGAGGCCATCCTGATCCTGACTGCAGTAACATTTCACTTCTGAAGCACAGAGCTTAAATCAATTTACTTTTCAATCTGCTACTGAATGCTGAATTTCTCCATCTCAAGGCACTGACAGAACTTGAAATTGAGGTTGTGCTAAAAGTTGCTTTGTTCAACTCACCACATTCAGTTAATGAAATCCTTGAAGGTTCTTGGCTGAGCTACTGCCTCCTGCAAGCATCACTCCCAAGACTGCTTGCCTTTTTCTTGAGGGCTGAACCATCCATGCCCAGCAGCTGTACAGGCTCTCCTCATATTTTCATGGCTTTGGACCCAGAACTCCCTCTCCCTATGGAAAAAGGGTTAATCCCAACTAATGCTCTGCAACTTAATTCTCTACACAAAACCTGCTGACACTTCTGACAAACACTATAGGATTATATTGGCAGAACATCTGTAGACTTTGCACCAGTCAGAGAAACCATAATAATTGAAATTAACTAACTCAGACGTAGTACTAAGGAACAGCACTATTGAAAAGGTAGAGTGTTAATGAATTGTCCTGCTATAGGATTTAATACAGTATAACAAACCATTGGTTGGTAGGTTTTCGTGCTACAGCACTGATCTAGTTTTCCTGCTTTCCTTAATTAACAGACACACTGTATAAATTCACAAATTGAGAAGTGGAAAAATTACTTCGTAAATAATTGGGAAAAAAAGAAAAAGGCAAGTAATAAGATCACAGTGATTCCTTAGTCTAGCGTAATGAAAAATGTGAACTAACAGTAAAGAGCAAACACTAAAATAATACTACTGTCATTCGGCTAGGCTACAGCAGCTATGCATGGTAGGAAAGAGACCAGAGCAAATTTTTCACATGTCAGACGAGCCCCAAGGTACCATCATATAGCTGACATTCATTGCCTGCTGAGTGAGTTTGTATGGTTCACGGAACATCTTTGTCTCCATTGTAGCAAGTGCCTTTAGTTCTGACACTCCAACTGGATCAGGGAGAAGAGCCTTCCCCTGAAGGAACCCTCTGGTAAATTAGAGACACCAGAAGCTGTGACTAATGGGATGCACCAAATGCAGTATCTTGTGATTTGAGATGCAATTTGAGCAGTTACTGCTATGTACTGGTTTTCCAGGAGAAAGGCAGTCTGTCAGATTTCTCACAAAAATATTTTGCATGGGGTACGGTGGAGTACAGGAGACAGGCAGTGCCCGTATCCCCAGATCTTTAAGGAGCTCATGACAAGACCAGAGCATATGAAGGTCTCTGTACAGGTACTGTGACTTGTCCTTCACTGGTAGAAAAGAGAGGCTTTGCCTAGTTATAGTCACCACACCTTGAAATGACTGTGTCTTGTCATAAGCACAAAACATGGAGGTAAGCAAGTCTGTGGCCATCCAGGATCCAGCCCCAGAGGTGGAGTGGGTGGGAATACGAACAGTAAAAACCCAGATGTAAGAAAGAATTAATTCTTGTTACTGCAAGAAGACTGCAAAGAATATAGAAAAAGAAACATATGGGGACAAAATTATGTAAATAAAATGTTTAAGAATTTATACTTTTAAACTCAGTGCTACCATTAATTTACAGATGATTATTTTAAATTATATAGCAGGAGGACTGCATGAAGAAGTCATTCTGAATGTGTGCAAGTCATCTAGCATGGAATGGAGGAGAAAAATCAACCACAGCTGCAGATGAGAGGAACAAAAATGGGAAACACAATTATGGCATGAGGGTGGCTTGAAGTGAGGCTGAGACAAAGGCCACAACTTTAATGGAACTCTCTAAAAAAGGATCTCTCAAAATCTTTATCCATGGATTGGAAGAACTGAATTTAACATTTCAAGCATTTGTATAGAAAGCATGGCACCACAAATGGCAAACTCAAACTTACAAACAGAACCTCCAAGAGAGTCAATACTTTGCATATGGTACTTCATACCTTAATGCCACCACATGCACAGGAAAACTAAATACAGTGCATGCACGCATGCACACAAATACATCCAAAGCTGTAGAAACTAGGATAAAAGGCTGAAACAAACCCATTTATTATGAAAGCATGTTGACTGCATGTGAAAATGCATCTGGGACACAATATCTACCTATCTATCTAGATATATATGCATGCATGCCCTTTTTAAGTATCACAAGGAGAATTCTCATATTCAGGATGGTTGTTTCTACTATGCCTGCTTCATCCAATATTGCTTGGCAAAAACCCTGTTCCTGCCACGACATCACTATGAATACAATATGAAAAATTGTATTACTAGTTAATGTGTACAAGTAGCTAGACCAAAATTATAGTTTTTACAAGATTATGAAAACAATGCCAAGCTTTTTATGCACCTACAGTTGCACATTAGATTAACACAGACACACGTATTTATAAATATGTCAGATTTTTGTATGCGGATCATACCCATTTTGAATTTTGTTAGCTGTAAGCTCTTTTAGGCAGGGACTTTCGCCTTCCCATTTGTTTGCCAAGAGCAATGTATACTGTTTGCATAATGTTAAGTACTAATATTAATTAATAATTGAGCTTGCTATTTTAGTAATTTACATCTTGAGATGAAATACAACATGTTTTGGCAAAGAATGTATACAGATAATGATAACAGAAAATCTGCTCCACCAGCTGGAAATAAGCAGTGTACTTAGCAGAAATCAATAAACTAATTATAGATTATTAATTTGGGGTGACTTCTTTTGTTTACTGGTCTAGTTTCTTGGGCATTTGTGGGGGGTTTTTTGTGTTTTTTTTTTTTAAAGAAAAACACTGACATGATCAACTACACTCCAAAAAGTCACAAAACAAAACTAGAAATCATACTTTGTCGAAAATATTATTCAAATGCAAAACTCAAAACAAAGGTTTAAAAATCAAAATCACGTCAAAAGAGCCTTCTTACAAAGACATAAAAAGTTTACATTAAAAAAGTAGTAATTTTGGCATTTTTTATTGATGTCTGCAAAGAACAGAATAGCTACCAAATGGTGTTAAGGGGAGTTAATTAGCTATGATAGACGTGAAAGCAAAATATTCCACATATTTGCTATGATTGTCCTTTAAATGAAACTGCCCCCTAAGACTGCAAAAGTAGTAGCTATGTTCCTATATGAAGGAATTTTCTTATTTAAAGACCAAATTGCATTTTTTCCTCTGAGGCTGAGATCTCACACCAATTATTTACTGCATTATTGTCAATAAGGAAAGGAACAAAACCAGGTAACAGATAAGAACCTTGGATTTCTCATTAATGAATGAATATGATATCACAGAATTTTTCAGAGAATGACAGAATACTCTGAGTTGGAAGGGACCCAGAAGGATCGAGTCCAACTCTCAAGTGAAAGGCCCATACAGGGATTGAAACTGCAACCTTGGCGTCACTAGCATCTTGCTCTGAAAGGTTTCTAAGAGCAATAGAGCTCTTTTCAATATAATGGTCTTGAAATCCATACCTTTAAAAAATATTTAACTCAATTTTCTCCCTGTCAGCTTTGAAAAGCAACATAACGCACAGAACTCTCTGGCACATTTTCTGTCCTCTAGCAAGGATTAAAGCTCCTTGTAAGAAAACTACCAAATATTTATAGGTACACACACACACACACACACGCATATATGTAAAATCTTTAATTCATCTCATGGGCTGTTGTGTGGTAACCCTCATGGTTCAACCTATTCTCTTTGGCCACCTTCTTTTCTTACAGCAATACTGTATTATTTATTAATGAATCCTGCATGACAAAACTTAATCTATTGAATCAATTATGTTTTCCATTTGCTTCCTAAAATCAAGATAAGCTTTAAAAAAGACAGATCTAACACACAAAGAAAGCCTTCATAACACAGAAAGACACAATCTCTAAACACAGGGAGACAAAATATATATTTTATAGTAAATATGAAGTTTAAATTACATTATAAAAAACTGATAAAAACCTGAGATATTTTTAAAAAGTTGATGAAGAACATATCTAAAAATATGAATTTCACACTCAAATCTATTCTATGCACTGATCAGAAAGCTTGCCAGAAAATACACTTGTAAGGTCTATGCAAACTATTTGTCTGTATTAGATGCGCTAGAAAGCTACAGATTGGGACACAAGTGGAAAACAGCATCAGAAATATTTCATACACAACACATATTTAGATAAATACAGTAGTTTTATGTTTCACACTCAGAGCACTTCAGTGAAAAAGTTAAAAGTAATTTCTTTTTATAACTGAAACCACATCACTGTTTTCCTGATAAAGTCCATTGATCTCCTGACCTTTAGACCTAACACCCAAGTACCATCATCTAACAATACAATTCATTCAGCCTGTCAGCCAATCCTCCTAAAAGACCATCTTTTGTAACTAAATAATTAAAAAATGCAATACTCATCTAGATTCAATAGAAGATTTTGTCATTACTGCTAAGTCCTTGTTAAATCTGGTGGACCATTTGCAATGTACTGATGCAAACCCCAGGCACTGCCAATCACAGGTTGCTTCTTTCATCTAAAAAGCAGCTAGCAGCTATAAAATTCTTGTGACCTCTCACAAAAATAGCCAAAGTTTTAAAATGCTAGACATGATTAGCTTGGAGGAATGTTTGCTACACAACACAAAGGAAATCTCAAACAAGTCTTTGCAAGGATTTTAAAAATATTTTTAAAATAACAGAAGCAGTTGGTGTTTAATAGTATACACATATGAAAGACAAAATCCGCATGCTGCTCATATTATGCATATGCGAGTTCTGTTTGTTCCCTCGTATCCAAATGCATCTTGCAAATCCCTGTCCCTTTTGAATGTCCCATAAAAGGAAGGATCATTAATAAGCTGGCTTACTCAGCGTGTTAACAGGAAGAAAGAACACAACACCCCTCAGAGGAAGCTCAGAGCTCGCGCTCGCCATCTGATACGAGCAATCCAACAAACCTCCGCAGTGCTGCTGATGTCTCTTTGGCAGGGATCAGCACCACCATGGCACTACAGAACCAGGGCATGATTGGATCTCTAGCGCTGCCTCCCCCCCGCCACTCTCCTGCTTGCTCATCTTTTTAAGACCAGCATCAGTTTACATATTGAGCTGTTCTGTCTTCACATACTTACGAGTCAGACTACAGAAATGATTCCAGCAAAGAGGTAACAGACTTATCACATTTGGTAAGGATGACTTCCTCCCGGCACACAACATATCCGAGCTGCCTACAGTTTTCCCAACATGTTGTGAAGGTGAGAGGAAAAAAAACTCCTAACAGCCCAAACAAAAAAAAATCAAAACCCAAAGCAACCTCCCCAATAAACCTCAACAAACACACACACAAAAAAAGCAGTCCTGTAGAAGCCAACTTAATTTATATTCAGTCTTTGAATTTTTTCTTTGAAGATCTTTCATCAAAATACAATTATATTTTTAAAAGAGAAAATGTCAAAAAGAAGGAAAAGACCAACTTAGTTTTGCAAACAGGATTAAATTCGTCAAACTAACAAGAAGCAGGAAAGCAGATTGTGAAACACCAGTTGAAACTAAACCAGAATGAACTAGACTCCCAAGAGCAGACATTATTCTAAAATTTGCAATAGTCTTCCTGTCGTTACTCCAGATAACCTTTCACAACAGAAATATGATGAAGTCAACAGAAGAAATATAAAGCAAACACCAGACCTTAATGAAGAACCAAACAGAAGACAAAACCAATTTGATAAAGTTCTAAATACTATAATATAATGCTAATTTCCTTCGTTGCTTCTGAACTACTGTTAATAATCAGTTTTGTTAGCAATTTTGCTAGCGGTTTTCCTTTACGTGCTTTTTCCTTGAACTGGAAACAGCAGTCCTATTGCAATAATATTTCCTATAATTTTTCTGCTACTGTTTTAATCTTCAGTCACACATGGTGCTACATCATGTCACTCCTTTTTGATAATGGACAGGTTTCTATTTAATTTTAGAGACTGAAGGTATTATATACAATTGCTGCAAAGAAACGTTATTCTTTATGTTTCTTTATATTACACAAAAAAACCCTGATGCATTTGGGCATTTTTAATATGAAATATTGGATAAATAAAAATAACATTAAACTAGCTTTCAAACATCTAACTAGCAAATGACTTCTTACTAAATAACAATGATTTTGTAGTAAGAGAATTTTAGAGCATTGTTTTAGTTCAATTTGAAATATTTAAATGGGGAGTTATTAAATTTGAAAGGATAAGATTTGGCATTAGCTAAATCTTGTATTGGACAAGCGCTCCAGATAAGATGAAGAGACATGTCCATATTTCTTTGCAGAGAAAAAGTTTGGTTCAGAGTGTCCTCTTTGAGTAACAACGCAAACACAATAAATCTTGGTCATACTCTAATCAAACTAGTAAATTATGCTTTGAAATAGTTGCACAGAATTTGATACTACATAAACTTGGCAAAAAGACACCCAAAACATCAGAAGTCTACTTTACGCTTAAAAAGCGGCTAAAGTATAACTCATTTGAAAATAACATAAACACAGTTACTTTTCATAGTTGCTTCCACAAGGGAAAATACTTCTAAAGTCTCAAACTGGGCAGAGTTTGACTCCTGACATTAAGAAGTCTTTTTACCTAGGATTTTTGAGTGCTTCCTTGGCCCTTAATTCCATATTTGTCAGCTCTTAATTTGACTTTTTTCCCCTCTTTTTTATGAGGCTTTTTTTTTTTACAAGGTACAACTGTGAGGTGTCAACTAATTCAAACTTTTCCTGTCTAAACCTAAAGACTCTGATACATAATTGTGATGCTTGGGTTCCTACCCTTTCCCACGATAAAACGTCCCATTTTGGTTAATAACTATGAAATATTAAAAAACATAGGATAAACTTAATGTTGCTTTGCACAAGATAAATGATGGACTATCAGATGACCTTTGTAGTGGCAAAATATTGCTTTAGATGAAGCTTAAGAAAGAAGGGTAAAGCATTAAATTTGCATAAGAAACTGCTACGAAAAGCTTCTCTCTTAAAAAAATGCCAACGTTTCTCTCTGAAAAACTAAGGTTAACAAAAATATACTACATTTGTATTATTCTATATAATTATCAACTGTGATATGAATTTTTGTCTTAATGCTACTTCTGCAATCTCTACAAAAACACGTTTTTCGAGAATAAATGTTAGTAGAAGTTACACTGGAGCATCCCTTGAGACAGGAGAAAATACCTTCTTTAAAAGTAATCTTAGGAATGAGGATTAAAAAGATAACTTAAAGCTTCATTTCTTTTATCTTATCACATCTTGGCTCCCTCATAGGAAACAAAGCAATAACTACTGTAGAAAAGAAAAACACACTGCATACTTCTTCAAGGTTGTACCCTTTTAGATCAGTTGATGGAGATCCAGAAAAGAGTAAACACATTTTGTTCTTTTTAACTACCATGCTTCCCTCAGTATAAATATTTGTAAGTCTACAGGATTAGAATGTAAAAATTTGTACAGAATCCTATAGGGAAGGACACTGATTGTTGGTAAGATGTATACATAGAACATACTAGAGATCAGAAGGTGAGGCTGAAACTGGAGAACTGAAAATCAAAAATGTATTTTGACTGCTGCTCAAAGAACTTGTGAAAACTTACATGGTATGTGTCAACAGTGAGCTGTGACCCAGACACCTGTGATTCTAGCTGTCTGTCAGAGAAGGTGGTCCTGGGATATATGTAAAACACACAGTGCAGTGTGAAGTTCACCTTATTGATTATAATTTTCTTCAGTGTTTGGCAAATGTTTCTAAATAACGAGTTGATAATATTCTTACATATCTCATTTCAGTACAGCCACATTATATTGTGGATTAAAGTAGTTATCCATCATAACATACTCTCATTTGTCTTTTCTGTCAACATTTTTATCGAGATGCACCTAGAAGTGTATTGGGGGCTGTGCCCTATTAGCCTCTTCACACTGAACAGCAGATCAGTAGAATGTAATTATCTGTAAAGTGTTTATCAATATGAGCTAGGGTTCAACACACTAATGATTTATGCAATCTGCTTGATTTTTACAGTAGTACTATCCACTCTTTCTGCTCTGGGAACTATTCTAAAACAGTAATAAACACCATTTCTGATATTTTGCCAAAAATATACTGTATTGCATTTAATATTCTTTGAAAATTATATTAATCTATATGAAAGAAAACCTGAATTTTGAATAATGTCTGACACAATCTAGTTAGCATTTCAGTACAGAATCTGAATTACTGTAAAGGCAAAATATAACAGCATAGAGTAATGAATCCCAAAAGATACAATTTGGCAGGTTTTAACTAACTCCAAATTTTAATTTTTTTTCCCCAAAGAAAAATTACAGATAAGTAAGTCTTGACTATATTCGAGGAAAAATTTCTAGGAAATTCAAATTCACTTAAAGCTGGAGAGACATATGGTCAGGCCCCTGTGGACAAGTTTAACATGAACCAGCAACGTGACCTTGCCTAAAAGAAGGTAAATGAGATCCTGGGCTGCATGAGGCAAGGTGCTGCCAAGAGGCCAAGGAATGTGAACCTTCCCCTCTACTCAAACAGCTTCTCAGATGCTGGTGGGCTCCCGATCACAAGAAAGATATAGAGCTACTGGCACAGTCCAGCAAAGGGCCACTGAGATGATTAAGGGACTTTCACAGACTTCCAGAGATGATTAAGGAGAGCTGGTGCTTCAGCTTGAAAAAAGAAGGCTCAGCGATATCACATTAGTGTTTATGAACACCTGAAAACAGTGTGCAAAGAGAACAGAGCCAAGCTCTTTTCAGTGGTGCTCAGTGACAGGACCAGAGCCAACAGGGACAAACTGAAACACAGCAGAGTCCCTCTGAGTATAAGGGAATATTTTATCATCCTGAGTACTGGAATACATCCCTCAGCAAAAGGCTTGTGGAGTCTCCACCACTGAAGATACTCAAAAGCCATCTGGACACGGTCCTGAGCAACCTGCTCTAGATGGCCCTGCCTGGGGAGAGGTGCAGAATGACCTCCAGAGGTCCCTGCCAACCTCAACCATTCTGTTATTCTGTAACACTGTCTCTACAAATGAGAACAATGAGTTTGTTCATCTGAGAACTGAAAAGCTCATTAACAAAATTATTGATGGGTTGTGAAACCTGTCAAGAGGAATCTTATTTACCACGGAAGTTAGGATTTAATTAATTATCAGCAGAGATTGACAATTATTTTAGGGGGAGAAACATTTTACATGCAATTGAAAGAAAAAATATGGTTTACCTTTATTAACAGTATCTATTTTTCCCTTTATGCAGCTACCATTCCAACATATCACAAGAAGAACCTGTATAACTTACTAAGCTAGTTGGCATAATAATGAATTCACACTAGCTAGGTATTTGACGAGTTGGTATTTGTCATTAAGCAAACAAAAGTAACAAAAAGCAACTTGAAATAGTAGCATAACTACAAACAGTAAAAAAATCCCACTGACAAATTCCTACAGCTTCAAAGATTTGTTTAGAATTTACACAGATGACTGAAGATTGTTTTCATAAATACTTTATTAACAAGTTTCTCTAAGTAGTAGAAGGGTTCTGATTCTGAAAACAATTGATTTCTTAATTTGAAGCATAGGAATAATCCTTCTAAAATCTAAGTGAACCAAACTAGAAATACATATATATGCATAGCTGCATATTTTAGGCACATAGACGGAGATATGGACAACTGGTAACATGATTCAGGGCTATATTTTTCACTACAAACTACTGAAAACAGTCAATTTAGCTTACACATTTCACTTCTACTTGCACCTTCTAACACTGCTATTCCTCTCATACGTGCACATGACGCTTGAAGAATGGTCAGTGCAAGTAACAACAGTGTTTTCTTTTAAGCTAAAATGTACGTATTTACTCTAAAGCACAAAACTGAAACCCTGCCTCAAATTATAAATTCTATCTTTCAAGTATTACACACAATTACAATTTATGTAAACAAAGCCCTTTGTAGTCCCTTTATAATAGAAGACAAATTTTAGAAGTTATTTTAATCTTTTTCATTTTATCAATAGAAGTAACGTCAGCGGTATATATAGCATTTATAATTTGATAAAAAACTAATTCTTTTTTGTAAGCTTTCAAAATTAGGTATTTTGTGGCTGGGTTTGCTTCTTAAAAAACAAACAAACGAACAAACAAACAAAAGAACCCAAAAAACC
>VZRL01006572.1:3633097-3671219 GCA_013397895.1 Origma solitaria
CAACAAAAAAAAAAAAAAATCTAACAAGCCAGAACAATGCTTGTCTGACCAGCAGGATTTTCCAGTCTCATTCTGCTTTAAGTTTGAAATACATGTATTTTTCTTAAAAAACATAACCAAGAGCCACCACCACCCCCCCAACAAAAAAGCACTTTTACAGAGATACAATATACAAACAGATTGAGAAACAAATGAAGGATGTGCAATATAGCAAGCAAAATATAACCAAATTAAATTCTTCTGTCTGTAAAATGACATTTTTTCTCTAAGTATTAAGCACTGTACCAAGAATCCTAAATTATATCAAAGGCAAAAATATCAAAGACAAACACACACAGTGCTTATTTTTCTGTCTTCTTTTAGGCATATAATTATTTACCACCCAACAGGTAATTATCCACTTTTCCTTTATTCTAAGCATCTATTCACTCCTCTCGAGTATGTGATTTGCATAAAGATGATCTCCTGGGAGTTTTGGCTCTATCTTAAAAATCACGATCAATTTCTGTGTAATCCAGCTGGATATGAAGCGAGATATGGCACATAGACGAATGGAAATGTAAGAAGCACCAAAGCGTGAAAGAAAGTCACCTTGAAGGGATGATACTGCAGCATATTTTGCCTAAGGTTTCATAGCTACATTACACATGCATGTTCAAAATATAAACTGCTTAAGCATAAACTATATGAACAATCACCTAACAGAGCAGCTAAACCTTACCAGAATGTACATCCTAGCAAGGTTAACGTGTAAGTGAATTCTGCCTTACTGATAATTTGGGGCTCTTTTTCTCTAATTAAGTTGACAAACTCCTTCAGATAGCAATCTGGATAAAAAAATGGTTTTTTTGGCAAAGGGCATCTGTGTCTAATTTGCCATACAAAGGCTACAGCATGATGACTATCTCTTCCTGAACCAAGAAGAAAAAGTACAAGGTTATTACTTTCGATTAATAGTTTTAAACCTCATGATGATGTTGTTCTAGAATGTAAATTTCTCTTATTTTGGTTACAAATGTTATCTCAGAACTTCACTTAGTCTCTTCTGCCCCCTTCTGACCCAAAGTCTGGTAGGTCAGCTCCTTCTGAGAATAACACTAGGTGATTTGTTTAAAATAAATTTCTCAGAAAAATTCAGTACAGAACTCCCCATATAAAACACCTAAGATCAGATTTTGGTTTCATACAAAAGAATAAAAACTCCAGGAACTGAGTTCTACATGCTCACAGCTGCAAAATGCCTTTATATCCTTATGAGCAGCATATTTCAGAACCCTATTCAGTTCTCAGGGAACTAATAATGAGTATTTAAAAGAATCCATTCACTGCCAACAGGGAGGAAGAAGAGGTTGAAATCTTAATATAAGTCTTGTTACTGAGAGAGTAACCCATACCTAATGATGAAAAATGTATCAAACCCCCAATACCTAAAGAAAATCACAAACCTTTCTAATGATTAACCATAGTACAACTTGTCTTAATACGAATTCAATGGCTTGGACAGATTTTAGTCTTCATTATAATGGCAGATTGATGACATGGAAAATACAGACAAATACAACTGCTCTGAATAAAAAAAAAAAATAGCAAAGCTGAAATACTTCAGCTTTTTTCATATGTTCTGCTTGATCATGTGAATGTTTAATGAGAAACATATTACTGATACCATAAGGTTATTTAATTGCCTTGTAAATAAGATAACTGTAGGATGGTTTATAAAATTGTGCCAAAAATCTTACTGTTTAGCAAAACGAATTATTTGCTCTCAACAGAAGCTAGAAGTCATTAAGAAAAATTTACAAATAATAGAAGTAATTTATTTAGCTCTATATAATTCTAATAATTCTGAGATCTAGCCTAGAAATCAGAGACTTACCTATTTTTTGCAGGTGAACATAAATATGTGTACCACTGTACATGTGTCATACAATATGATTTCTTTTAGAATTTGAAAGTATAAGAGGTTTAATGGTGGTTATTATCTTATATGGAGAAAGAAAGTAGCCTATTGCATCGCACATGTGCCACACATCCACAGTTTTTCCATTTGTAATTTTATTCCAGAAGAATGCAGATTCTCCAGGTAAGGTATACATAGGCTTAAAAAACCAAAAAACCAAAAAAACCCCAAAATTGAAATTTTCAAACATGAGCACAGAAAGGTTAGCTTTCTCACACAGCCCTGTACCTAAACATACAGACCTTTTGTTCTCTCTTTCCTTCACAGAAAGGCTCAGCTCTCCGAGACAATTTATGTGAAACGTATTCAGGAATATTACACTAAGAATGCTACAAAAAGAAAAAATGAGCATGTTGGAACTACCGCTCTCAGCATTGAACATCAACCCAAATGAGAAAGAATACACTGCTAGCAATTTAGCCAGTGGTATTAGCAGAATAAAGGAACAGAATTGGAAAGATTACTGTTCAATGAGATAAAATATGAAATTTAAAAGCCCTTTAAATAATGAGTTTCTTGCTGTTAAAATTTGCTACAGCTAGATAGCAAAACAATTACTTTGTGACAGATTGTGGGGAAAATGGCAACTTTATTTAAAGGGTAGACAAATTTAATACAGTTATTTCTTTCTTTATTTCTTCCTTTGTATTGTCATGCTTTCAGTGTGAGTGGCTGTCAGGGACTTCTATGGACAATAACAATACAGTAACAAAGGACTACAAAACATGGTGTTTCTATAAGTGAACTACCAGTGGACACACACAATGGTTCTGCTGCTTTTATAAAATTCCTGTTAAGAGTTGGTCAGGAAATAACATTTTTCCTTTTGAAAAGAAATAAAAATCACCAATGATTCTGCTCCTCTTTAAGCGGCTGTTTTAGGGTGCATCAGCCTCTTTCCTTTAACTCTGTAACAGTATCTAGAGATTTGTATATTCTCAGAAACACCGCTCAACATTTTATGAAATCCTTGTCTAATTGAAAAAAAGGTAAAGACAGTGTGACAGATTTAATAATGATTGAGTGGTCAATAACAACCTGCTCTATTTCTTGGAATTAAATTTATTAGTTGCCCAAATATCTTGCAACAGTAGTCTGTGTAAGTTTTCTTTCCTGCTGAAACTACAGATATTTCTAGCATGTTTGCTGCACAACATGAAAGGTTTGCAGTGTTTTTGAAGTAGAGCAGTAATTATTTTTTTGTGTGTGTGTGTTCTGTTTTCTATTCAACTAGAAACCTCAGATGAGGTTCCTGTGAGAATGAATTACTTTCCTCTCTTACAGGTGTTTTTCCCAAAAAGAGCATGAAGATACACTAGAGCTGGCGCTCCCAAACACAATTTTAAAAGCATTTTTGGATGGAATGAGGAGTTCTAAATGGGGACAGTAAAAGAACAATCCTCGCTATGTAAATGGCACAGAAGCAACTTTGTTACAGCAAAGAGCCAAAACAGACTGTGAGGTAGTGTTCAGCTGTGTAGCTTGAGAGAGTTTCACAGGCTCAGGACCTCGAGCTTGCATTAACCCAAAAGCTCTTCCTATCCCTTTCTTATGATGAAAAAAACTTCTCAGCTGCACATAAACAGCCACCCATTAGAGAATCAAGAACAACTCAGCAATAAAACTATGCATAACTCCCCCACCAACTTCAGGGCTGCCTTTTTGTATTTACTTCCAGGAAATACACCTACAGTAAAACTACAAACACTTGGAGTCAAGCCACATCACTGCTGAGTTGATCATCCAAAACAGCATGTGATCTTGCACATGCATGATGTATGAATGGCAGAAATGACAAATAGATAATTAGCAAAAAAGAATTATACATCTATGAAGATTTCTGTACTTCAGGAGAGCAACATCAGTACAAAAAGAATGAGCCCATTAGGAATTTTAAGCAAAACAAGACATGAAAGATCTGAAGGGCTTTCAGAAGTTACACATCAGTTCCCAGAATGATTTTAAGTACTTTGAAACTGTATGAATTCTAGAAAAACGGTCTTGCATTATGCTAAGCTCATAGCTGGAACAGCTTTGGAAGAACAAGACCAGATTTAGCAGATGTAGTAAAGGAAACCCTACTTTGTTATATTTCTGCAAGTATCAGAAACATTTTATCAAATTGTAAAGTAACAAATTGTAGATTACTCAAAAAAAAAAGAAAGAGTGGATTGCTCATTACTCTTTTAAAACAACTTTAAAACATATTAATTTAGAACATTTTCCAGTTCTATCTTTCCATATCTTAGTTGCTAAAAATAGTAATAATTCACATGCAATAGAAGTTTAAGTTTTGGTTTTATTTATAGAAATTTTCAATTAATTTTGATCAATTGTGGGATGGCATTTGTCTAGAAGCCCCATAATAAATGTCATTAAATTAAATCTCTTTTACTGTGTTTGGCTAAATCTGATAACTGCTTTTGGAGATGGCAATGAGAGTTTTGGCAGTTTTTGTTTCTTTATTCTGAATGATGTATTTAAGGAACATCACCACAGACACAAACACTTAGTTCTGCTTATAGTGAAGATTCAGGGACATGAGAGAATATTTCTTATTCTGTGAAGGACATGAGAGAATATTTTTTTTATCTGAACTACTACTTAGACACTTTTCTTTGCAATATAATTTTATAAAAATTGAAAAATGGGATTAGAAAGTAGTTGGAAATATAGCTGCAAAACTTAGAACCAGAGGAGACAGTGCCTTTAAGGAAAAATTGCCACTGCAGTATGAGAATGTCCAATCTCCAAAAACCTGGCCACACAACACTGAAGGATTTTTCAGACAGTGATATCTGCAAGACAGATTGGACCTAATACCTGTTTCTTGAGCCTTTATGGTCAACAGGATGCAGCCATAAAACAGATTATACCTTACAGTGAATTGCTTTAATCAAATTCTGTTAAGCGCATTGCATCATAAAATACCATTCAATACAAATGTCAGTTCAAAAGTTAAAGAAGAAAGAACTATGTAGTTAGCACCTTCCTTTTACCTCCATTGAAATATATCAGATTAAAAGCAAGCAAGCTCCAGTACAAGGCAGGCATAATGGAGGACGTCCAGCCAAAAGCTATTAAGACAGTCAAGTGCAAAGAAGCTGAGAAAAACAAAGTTGTTCAGACTTAAAGGAAATCCAAGGGGAAAGCTTATTGATTTTTGTGAAGTACCTCTCAGAAATGCACAGCAGAAGTGTGAGAGGCAAAGAACACAAGCTAGAACATGGGAAATTTTAACTCAAAAAAGGAAAAAGCTTATTCACAGGGAAGACAGATATGGAACAGGAGCTAAAAGATAACTGTGCAACATCCATCCTTGGAGACATTCAAAAATTCAATCGTGCAAAGCCTTGAACAGCTTGACCCAATTGCCCTACCATGAGTATGAGGTTACACTACATGGTACCCATGTGAGTAGGCACAGGCAGGCAGCCAGAGCAACCACAAACCACTGCTGAAATGCCAAGAGTAAATTTATTTCATTACCTCACTAACCAGGGGTCCCAAAACAACACCCATGTGGACACAACCCAGGCACTCTCAGGCTCAGTCCATGCCAGCACAGGGCAGGGCTGCTGGGTGCACCCATTTATCGAGGGTCCAACGCACACACAGTTTATCACCATACTGTGATCTCCCCGTGCTTTCTATGAACTCCAAGCTTTGATCTCTCTCCCACAAGGGAACTCGAGCACGTCTGTGAGAGTGCCAACATGCATCTGTAAAACTCTATGTCATCTCCAGACATTCACCTTCTCAAAACACAGAGGATAAAGAACAGTAGGCATCATATGTAGGGCTTCCTTCACTGCTGTTCTCCAGGCCTCAGCATTTGCAGCGGCAAGGCGACTTTAGAGAATCTACCATCCTCTTCCTTTTAACCCTTTCTTCCCAACAACAACCATAGGACCGTTTGAACCTACATGATTTTATGATTATAAGGTTCTAATTAGGCTCACAGAAAATGCTGCCATGAAAATAATTGGGCTTATTGAAAATATTGCTATCCAATGGAAGAGCTCAAGTTGTAAGCTTTATATGATTTTTAAGAAAGCAGTAATAATAACTTTAAAATATGTTAATATTCCATATATGAATCACCTCAGTGAAAGTTTTGCTGTCATTTATGCTTTACTTTTTTAAAGGATGAGATGCCGTCTAAAAATTTTTTGAAAACCTTAAGAACTATTAAGCACAAAGCTGATAAGGTTGGTAAAGCATGAAAAAGAATACACATTTTCTGTCTTTCTAGGAAAAGATTTATATATAAATCATCCAAGTAAACTGAAGAATAATTTTCAATGAAATAATTGGTAACCCAAACCTTCTCAATATATGTTAAGTAGTAAAGTATTTGAGTTATTTTTAATTTCATTAACTCTTCTCTTTAATTTATGTAGGAGTGAAGATAAGGAAACTCATATTTACCAGATGAAATAGTCTGACTTTAGAAGCTGCTTCAAATTGAGTTTAAAGCTTTTTATATCTTCGTTTACTATTCATACATCAATGCAAGAGTTCAGCAAGCAATCAACATATAAAATATAAAGGGAAAGTACTAGAAGTAAATCATTTAAAGACTACTTAAGACAGTAAAAGCACCTTAGGAAGAATCTGGGAGTACCTCTGAAAATCTCAAAAATTACTTCTTAAAAGCTAGAAAATTACCATATGATAAGGTCAAGAGTGCTAAAGTAGATAACACGTGTTTCATGAGAAGTGTGGTTGATGTGCAGCTGGGTTTTTAACAATTCTTTAAAGTATAAGATATGGGGTAAGAATTGATGTATTTAGTTCCCTTCAAAATATGACACAGTAATTGATATAATAGTTGAGAGCTGATACACAGTCCTTCAAGTATTTAGTAGAATAAATCCCTGAGTTAAAAAAAGCTTGCATATAACAATTTCTATTTTATTTTTTGCTGAAGAACTATAAATTCCTAAGCTTCTTTAAAAGTCTAAATTATTTTATTTTAATTATAGATGTCTGATATTTCTTCATCTCCACTTAGTAGCTTCCTCATCTTCACGTTTCTTAAAAAAAATATTTTGATTTCTACGTAGACATTTGTCTCCTACTGTTCACAGTACCCCCAACTATCCAGGAAAACAAACTGAAAAAGTATTTGAAAAAAACCCTTATTTCTGTATTACTTGTGTCTCCGGTGGTTTGCAACATGCACACAGTCACAAATAACACCCAGGATTTCTTAGCAAAACAAATGACACAAAGTTTCACGCCATGACCATCTATAGGTATCTAACAGCACTTTGGCCAGCTGCTGACTTTTGATAAAAATCTGGAAAAACTCCCCAGGGAATCTATATTAGCAGAAATGAAAAGAGGAGAAAAAGAAATTATTACTAAAAATTATTTATTTTAAATTATATTTCATCCCAGGGTAGCAGAACATATAATTCTCTTTACTGAGAGAAAATGAACTGCATATAAGAACGGTTCCTTCATCAGGTTGTACAAACTCTTGCTTCATTTCTGAAAAACTCCTTTCTTTTTGGAAAATGTTGGCAATTTGATATCTGTTGGCTGCCACACTCCAAGAAGGAGTATTCTAGACAGCGTGAGTGAGGCTAAACTGCTGAAATGGTGAAGCACCTAGGATTATTTGCTGGGCTAGTGCAGACCTATTCAAATTACAGAACCCAAAAATCACCTCTTAATTCTCAGTAAAGCGTACCTGTTGTCTGCTATTATTTGAGACTTCCACCATTTGAAAAACAGGAGATAAAAGTAGGCAACCACATGCACTGTGACGCTTGAGCTGACTAGTGAGCAAGCCACAATCTCCACAACAGAGCTGCTCATTTGTAAGCAATGCACTTCAAGCAAACAAAGCACAAAAGCAACTATAGCAAAATGTTATGAATTTTAGTATAAAGAAAGAAAATTACTTTTTCAGGTATTAATTTATGCTGATCATAAATTACCTATGTTTTATATTACCTGGGACAATAAATCTCATAGCTCCATTTATAATTTCATCAGAAAAAAACCCCAAACAACCAAACCCTAATGATATATACATTCATATTCCTGCCATTAAAACTTAGATAATACTCAATTCTCTCCTCTATGTTCGCATTCCCCAGCACAAGACTGCACTTTTGCCACTGAACAGAACACTCGCATGTAATACCACTGATCTTAAGAAAATGCAGAGTGGCAAAAAGAGGAATGACTTATTTTTCTCTTTTTTGATTAATTTCCATTAACTTTATACAAAGTTTGAAGAGAATGGGACTACAGCTTGGAGTTTCTGTTCAAGGTTTACAATGGAACAGCATTTCAAAGCAAAATATTACTCAATTCTATAATTAAGTATTGTACCAACAGCACAGGCTGTCTTGCCAACAGCATCCCAAACTCCACTACTCCTACTCAGTGGCATCTTGAAATACCTCTGGCCAAAAAAAAGAGAGAAAAGAAAGACATGATTTAGAAGAAATTAAGTGCTTCATCCTTTCCTAAATGGAACTGACACTTTCCAGCATATATCATTCCAAAGCGGCACATAAGGCAGGAGTGTTACTTATTGGCAAAACGACTTTAAAAGCATTGCTCATTTTTTACATGCTGCCCACACCCAGAGGAAGAACAGTGACAGAGCACTAAGAAAATTAATCCCTAGATGGCACCACTACTCTGTTATTTTTACTGTGTAAATCCTTCCTTAGTCTGGGAAGGAATTCTGTTGGTGGTTTTCTTGTACAATTTCTTAATGGATTTGTGGCAAGCATCACAGGAATGAGTTCACTGTCCCTGTTACTTTACCTGTTCTGTTCACAAACACATACACCACTCTCATCTTTCACCCAGGTTGCCTGCATATTCTTTATTGTCATATTTGTCACAAAATCAGTGCACCTGTGACAATGATTTGCACTTTACAAAATTGCGTTAGTCATGGACTGCAAAAGACAAAGGAACCACTTGCTAATAAAACAGAAATAAAACTAACATAACCTAAAGATGCTCCGGAGAACAAAGCCTCATACAGCACAGAAAGCAAAACAGATTCTTCCCAAGCATTAGTTTTTCATTTCACTTCGTTTGTGTGACTTTCTCCCAGCTCCTACACTGACTTTCATCGCCACCTCCTGACACACAGGAAAATAGCAACAGAGCAAGCCAATGTCAGAAATACATGCCTCCAATTTCTGCGTGCTATATGTTTTTCTGTTGTTGAACCACAGAGGAATATTTCTATCTTTTTCCCTGGCCAATGTTTAAAATTTTAATTTAGAAGAAAAGCATATGCAACTTGCAGGTATTACTTCTCTCCTGGCAGCCCCCTATGAAACCATGTCTCATTGAATCACCTGGCTTCAGGACACAGCACCATGCAGCAGTCTAGAACAGCAGACACTAACTCCGAAGTAGAAAATTTTTAAAAAAAAGGATAAGTGCAGATGAGAAATGTATTATAACTATTTGAATTAGGGTTAAGACTGAGAATAAAACAAAACCTTTTTTCGTAACTACAGCTATTGAGATGTTTGAGCACTTGGTAATTCTAAAGAGGATCAGGAAGAACAAATATTTATTTTGTGAAATAACAGCATAAATACCAAAATACCTAACGGTAAATTGAAGGGGAGCACTAGGCATTGTATTAGGGCACATAGTGTACAACAGGATTGTTCCTTAACAATTGCACATCAAGTCTTAACCTCTCAAGGGCTGCCTTTTATTTACATTTGTCAGTAGCAGAAAGGAGAAAAACATATAAGATTAATAAAATCCAAAGTCCATTGTCACAGAGCATCTTAACATGATGGTGGGAATTACTGTAATGCTTTGAATGTAATTCTCAAACCAGTCAGATAATCTTCCAAACATTAATCTAAATTTGTCATCATGCCTCTTGCGATTTTATATTTGAAAACAAGGTTGAAATTCAAAATACATAACTCAGAGCTTTCATACTTGTATTTTAAGCATCATATGCATTAGTATTGCTCATCTTAATGTACCACTTTATAAGCATTGTATATTGAGGGTGTGGGTGTATGTCTGCAGGAAGATTTTGGTGAGGGTTTTGTTTGCTTTTTCAGTAGCACAGAATTTGTCAGGCTTTCCTGTGCACGTTTCTTCTCATCCTCCATAAGCTTTGCTACTCAGGGTAGTTTCAAACAGTATGGAGCTTTTAGAAAACTCAATCTGTGTGACATACACAAACCCTGTAATTTTTAAACTACAAAAAAAAAACCCCACTAAATGTAATTTAAGTCTACACTTAATATCTAATATTTGCCTTGATACTCTTATGCCTTGTATTTAATCAAGTAAGGAGGTGCTATACAACATTTAAAACATTAAGGGGAAGCATTTCTTCTACCAATTACCAGCAGTAACAGCACATGGTTTAACATCTGCAACGATTTTGCATCTTTCACCTGGCTTTATATTGGAATGAATCATCATACTGTATTTAAATGGAAAAAAATATTTATACATTGCAGAACTTGAAAACAGAAATTTTCAAGTGCTACTGCTGAAAAAATATAGATATACACTTGCTTTGCTAATATTCTAAAAAACATAAATATATTTTCACCAAATTGATATTTCAACAATTCATGTATTTCTGTAAGATACAGGGTCTTCTCCTCTTCCCCTCATAAGATTATTTTCAAGCTGAATCATGTCTTATTGAAAAGAATAACATAACATCATTTCTTATGGTTATGTGTCCAAAGAAATATGTGACACACGAGATCACTTTTTAAATAAATATTTACAACACTTTGAAGAAGAATTCCCCAAAGGAAAAGCAATTGCAAATTCAGCAATACTAATAAATGAGAAGGATGTTTCATATACGGTACTTACAGCGTGTTTGTGCTCTGTCAAGCAAACTGAAACAACTGAGGATCAAACCAGAAAATAAATCTAAGTGGTTGCAGACCACATATCTAGGCATTTACTGTATAAAGAAAAGGGGTTTGATCTTAAGTGCTCATTACTATGCCTCAATGGACAGGAAGGTCCAGACATTACTCTTCTAATTTAAGAATTAATTTCAAGGAATGGAGGATTAGTAGCAACTCTAAGTATTCATCCTAAATCAATTAAGAAAAGCTGGATTTTTTTTTAATCTGACCCTCTCTGAAAAGAAATTGCAAATTCAAATATATAAACCAGTTTTCTTAGAGTAACAGTACACACTTCCCCCCCCCCCAGACTGATCAGGGATAAATTATATTTATCTGGGTAATTTTCTGATTAATCTCTTATTTTCTGAGAATTAGACAATAACTTTGTTTGCCAGATCAAGCACTTGAACAAATTTGCAGACCTGAAATTAACTGGGTTTTTTTTACTAGGCTTTATTTACCATTTGTCAACTTGCCACATGCGGTATTGAGTTTACAAGCTGCCATTTTAATTTAGATCCCTTTTATGCATGGAAAATTGACTTAGTGTATACATTGACTTACACTTGTATTAATCTTGCTATGTCATACCCATACAAAAGCAAAAACATGATCACAGCAAGCAACACATAACCATATATTTTCTGTTGTTTTTAAAGCCCTTTAAATAATCACTGGTCTTGCTTTAGGGAAAAAAATAAAAAAGAAAGGAAGTATGAAAGGGGCAGTGAAGGAACAAGGCATTTTTAAGTGCAGAACTGCACAGGCAACACTAGAAAGACTCTTCCTCATCAAGCTTCTGAGATTAAACTTCAGCTAATTAGACACTAAGTCTCACTATATTTTATGGTAAACACTATTTGATATAGAATACGGATCAAATTAAAAAATAACACCTTTGCCCATCAGACACAGTACAGAGCACTGAGAATGAAAAAAAGAAGTAAAGGACAAAGGAAGGACAGACAAGACATATGCCTCAACAGGGCAGTGAAACACACATAAACGCACACCCAACCCCTTTCTTTGCACAAAGCTGGACAGGCAGCTAGATGATTTTGGGACCCATCAGGCCTACTGCCAGAGCAATGCATTTTCCCCCAGATCTTTTTTGTAAAGCTTTCCTGCTCCTAGAGTAAGTCATTCTCATGGTTACAGAGAAAAGAGGTGGAGCACTGTCTATTCAATACCATCCACCCCATGGCTGGGGGACACGGTCTCAGCAGGAAGAAGCCAAGGCTGGAAATAAAGTTTGCCATTTTGTCAGCCTGGCTCATGCCAGAGAGTGCATGGGACCAGGGGTCAGGGCTGTGCCACCACTCAGCACCAAGAGAGAGCCCTGCTGTGCCACCACTGCCGCCACGGCCTCCAAGCGAGAGCCCTGGCACCAGCACCACCACAGTTGGCATTTTGGCAGCACAACTCCCTGTTCGGATGAATTAGTTTCTGGGTTTTTGTCACGTCCCTGTTTTCTATTGGTCTTCTTTCTGGGCTGAGAGGTGTTGGGGAAAAGCTAAGCTGTGGAAGTTCTCCTTTCACCAGTTTTTGTCTTTGTTGGCAACCACATCAAGTGCTGCCTGGGAACAACCTTCAGTAGTAAATACCTTGTTTGCAGGTAGAAAAAATTCTCTCTCTGTTGTACACTCCTTGTTATTAATTTTGGTGTGGTTATTGCTGTTTTCAGTAAATAGTTATTCCAACTTCTGTTCTCAGAGATTCCTCCATTATTGGAAGGGGGTGTTGTAAAGGGAACAGCTTGAATGGGTTTAATTTTCCAGTGGGGTTTTAAACCAGCAGCCATACAGACCCAACGGCTTGGAGAGACTGGATACAATGATTTTCAGTGGGTTTGCACATTGTGGTGTACTACCAGTCTACTCCTCAACACTAGGTAATAGCATTAGCCAGGGAACTACATTTCTTATACCTGAAGGTTTCCACTACTCTGTAGAGGATGTATGTACTGCAGTGTGACGGATCGATTCAGCAAGAATTTTTACTTAGGCAGCACTGTACAACCTGATATTATTAACGTCACATTTCCCAAGCTTTTCTCTGTATTCTTGTCCTACAACAGATCTCAAAGCACATTCCTGTTTGTAATTAGCGTACGCATAGGGCTGTGCTGATGTAGCTATTCAGTTTTGGTGCAGGGAGACAGCTGATACCTTAAACACTTTGCATGCTGCTTCTACCACTTAACCATACACACAGTCTGTAAAATACTGATTTAATGTTAACTTGCTTCATATTAATTCTGCTCTCACAGGACATTCTACACCATGCTATTCTATAAATCAGAAGATTATTGTTTGGTTGCTGCTGGAGTTCAGACTGAAGGGGTGTTGTAAGAAAAGAAAGATTTTTCCTTCAGAAGTTCCCACCATGCAGAAGATCTAAGATAAAGAGAGAATGCTCCCCAGGACTAAGTTAAAAATCTAATTCCAAAGTTATGAAAGGAAGAAGAGCTGTTTTCTTTCCATATATTATCCCCAGGAAATAAAAGATTATGCAAGTTTAAATAAATTCTACCAGAGGTCTTCCTAGGGCAACTGAGACACAAATATAAATCATGGTTACTAATTTGATGCCACACAGCATTAGTAAAGCCTTTTTGCAAGGATACCCACATGTGAGCTTTGGTCCAGAGACCCAAGAGCTCTGCAGACCACATGTCACTTTTCAGGCTTTGCTGGGCTACCTGCGACACACACAATCCTCTGTGAACAATATTGTGGCATTAAACGCCCCCCACAAAGGGCAGCATTCTCTTTGGGAGCATTAAAGCAAATGGCAGTGTAAGAAAGTACCTAGTTACTGTTCATGGAAAATAATGAAGTCATATCAAGTTTTCCACATTAAAAAGGCTGAATTTTTGTTCTAGATTACACAGCATTTTGGAAGATGATTTATAATTCTCAGTGTATATGCTGTCATCATGTCTGTAGACTCTTTCATTTCAGGAACTGGCATATAACTCATATGATCCTTTAAAATCCTCATAATACCTCCCCATTTGGTCTGCATCTCTGCCCCTCTCTGTGTAATACAGCTTTCTTTTTGCCGCCACAGTAGCACATTTTGTCAGTCAATAATACAGCAATCTGAAAAGTAATATACAATATAGCAATAAAAGTGCAAATAATTAGAACCACCTCTATCACATGGAAAATAATCTACTTGGTACCACTGAGCATTTGGAGTTCATTCTCATTCAAATATATTTTTTCTGAGAGACTAATCTCTTAATCAGGCAAATCACCACTGCTGTGAAAGATAGCTAGTCGAAAAGAAGCTAATAAATATTTTCTGTATTTTTACTGATACTCAAGCAATTTAAAATAGCATGCAAAACACATGGTAATTAAAGATCTGTTATATCATAACATAGATTTAGTTCGATCCTTAAACAACATTTCAAAAGTATGGTAAAAGCAAACCAAATCAAGTAGCTTCTTAAAAGTTTAGAAAAGAAAGTGACAGACTTGCTTTGATACAAGGTAAAAACCAGGCCATAAAAAAGCACTGCTGTACCTGAGGAACCCACTCTAATATTTGCTAAGCATTTATTTACTTATATTACCAGGAAAAAGCCAGTACTTTAAGCTATCCATTCTCTGTGTAGTCTTTTCCCTACGTAAGAAAACAAAACATGGACTTGAACGCATTGTTTAACTCACTACCTATACTATATGTTTATTAAAATCCTTCAGCACCATTTGTTTCTCCACATACTGATAACAAGAGAAACAAACCCAAAGTTTCAGTACATCCCCATGAGACAACTAATTTAATGTGGAATAAAACCACGTTGTTCTGATGCAACTCAGTGTTTCTAAATTCAGCAAAAATGTGCTCTTCCTTTTATTTTCTCCCACCATAACCACATTACTCAAGAGCTTTGTGTGTTGTGAGGAGTTTTCTGCTGGCTATGGAGGACTAACAAATGCAACTTCCTGCACAGAGTATTCTCATTGTCTTGAGCCAAATAAAAATCAGGATTCCTTGAGATCAATTCAGCTTAAACACCAGTTTAAGTAAATCAAGTTTTTCTTCTATTCCCTTGTTATATCAAAACTTTCGAATTTATATAAAATTTATTTCAGAAAATATTTTTTAGAAATATATATTTATTCCTAATCCTTACTGGGAAATGATGGCAAATAAAGAACATTGGAGTAAAGAGAAGCATGAAAGGAAGGAAAAAAAGAAAAAATACTTAAGAAAACATATTACCACTTAAAACTAAACTTCAGAATTTTATTATGCAATTGTTATTACCATTAAAACCACTATTTAAATTAGATCCATATTTTTCGAGTGGTGAGTGTCAGGCTAATATTTTAGGATGATGCTCATTAGATATTTAAAATTAGTCCCTCAATACTAGCAATACTTTATCCTTCTATCCTATACAAATAAACCTGGACAGCATATTAAATTTTATCTGTGAATATTGTTATGATAGCCATAAAACTTTAAAATCGTTCTTCATTAAATGAAGCCTCTAAGGTCTTCGAAATATTCAGAATCTATAGTTCCAAGTAAAAGTCAAAAAATTGGATAAAAATCAAGAAAACTACTCTGCTTTCACTACATTTTTGCCTGGGGGAATGAAGAGGATGGAAAACTTGAGATGACTTTTTTTCATTTAATAACATTGATTCACAGTAAATAATATATACTTCAGTATTTTGTCCTCTCATTTCCCTTCTAGATTCCACAAGGTATAATGAGTCAATATATTAGATTTCTGTCGACTAATACTTTTCCAGGTTAATTTTTAAACAGTTGTTCTTGCTTAGCTCTATAGGGAAACTATTTTCCTGAATATATTTAACAGCCAAACCTACTCAGTCAGTGAAATCAGAATGCTGTTTCACCAATACTGAGAGTCATTAAAACTGAGGACATGCACATAATTCACTAACGAAAGCCAAGGCTTTAATTTTTACCTAAGATTTAACTTCGCATAAATCTTTTTACAATACTACTACACAAAGTTTCTGCAGAAGCAAACCATGAAACTCTGCTATTTGTATCTAAATCTTTTTCCCTCAAGGGGCTGTACATGAGACACTGACAGTTTATATAGGATTCTCCACCCCACCCAGCCCAGCAGGGGCCTCGGAACAAAGTGAGAACATAAGAGATGAATGGCCATGTGGGAGGATCAGTCAGGCAAAAATCTGATTCCTTGCTTAGCATTCATGAACAAGAAAAACTTACAAAACTAATTATTTGTCATTATACAAATCCAACTATCTCTTACCAAACTTCTTTTGGTGTCAAGCTGTCATTATTCGGATGAACAATCTAGACAGTGAAGTGCGTAACATTAATATGGTTAGATAACATATGTGTTATCACAAATTGATCTGACATACAGAAAACAGAATTTAAAATTACCAGAACACCTACTGATAAATGAATAATACCTTTGACTAGCTTTCAAGGAACAAAAGATAGAGAGTTATTTGGGTTTTGTTACTTGGTTTCAGTTTGTTTAGGGTTTTTTATGGTTTAAAAATATGGGGCATATGGGCTTCTCTGAAATTTTTATAGGTTTGGGTGCTTTGGTTTTTTAAACATTTGAAAGATTAAGGAGTTGCAAAGATTAGGTGCTAAGGAATGTAATGGAATCGGCCAATTTAGAAGGTACAAGAGATTGTCTTGTACAGCCATTGCTCTCAAAGTATAATTAAAATATGTTCTTGTCCAATTATTAGTTCTCCAAAGTAAGTAATTTATCAAAATTATTTTAAATATTTTAATAGCTGAATTACAGTACATGATTACCATTGGAGATGCTAAGGCTCTGCACAATTTTTGAGAATTCAAGAATGCATACTGAAGTTGCATTACTTCTCACTTCAGGACATTTAATTTCTGAACAAAAATATTTACAAATAAGACAACAAAAACACAGTTGATAAAAACAAATGAAGCATCAAGTATTTTATTTAAATAAAATATTTAAGAATTGCATGTACAAATCTGACTGCAGCTATTTGCCTGACTCAATATTTTCTAAAATCTTCTGTGTCAGTTCTGAGTAAAGAACAAAGTTCAAAGAAACTAGGCTTTTCAGGCCAAATAACAGCTACTTCCACCTTCGCAATCATGTTTAGAGCAGACATTGAGAGGTCTCCTAAGTTAGGATAAACACATTACAATCAATTCTGTTTACTTCTATGCATGACAGCAATCTCCAGGACAAAAACTATTTTGAGCTTTCTGTGGTTTTCTATTTGTTGCCCCCAATTAGAATTATTAACTGCTTCTTAATATTCAGTACCTCAGCACACCACTAACCCTTGTTTTTTCACTATATTTTTGTATCTCAAAAATATTTTACCCATATATCAGTTATTAAACTTCTGTGTAAAATACTTCACGCTGCATGCGTATTTACAGATCAGTGCATTTTCTAGTAGTATTTTGAAAATGGGCATTGATTTTTTTCTTTTTTTTTTTTAATTATTTTAAATATTATGCATTATATAGAGTGATTTCCCCTCTTTGATGCTCGAAATTACTGTTCTTGGAAAAGTATTATGAAATTAGATTTTCTGTATTTCAGAATCTCTGCTTAAATAATTGATTTATGATGACTAGCTCAAATAGAAAGGTTCAGCTGTTCAGCAGAGTGTATCTATTTAGGCTATTTAGTAGGCATATTTATACTTATTTTATTTTGTTGTTTTTTTCCCCCTACCTATTTAGGGGGGCAGAAAAAATCACAATTGAAACTGGGTCTGCTGATTTTTTTTACCATGTATAAATCAGTAAAATACATCTAAATTGTGGAGGCTTTCTCAGTTTTTCTATCATTTCCAGGTGCTATTAAAAAAAATTTGACAAGTACTAGATTAAAAATTTTCCAATTTGCAGTTCCAAACTCTCTAATACACTTTTGCTTATTGCATTTGTGCAGAAGCAATTTCTACTTGCAATTTCATAATGTCTGTAGCTGAAGCTCCTTGAAACTTTTGCTTAGTCAGTAACAGTAAAAATTAAGTTTTAAAGTAAGTTGCATCTAACTGTAATGGTCAGTATGTAATTTGGTCCCATGTGGCTAGGTATGAACTTGGAGAATTCAGTGCCTTTTATCAGCAAGTGAGCTCACTTAAGTCACGTGTAGATAAGTGCTCCACAGTTTCAGTCTAGGCACTACAACCACAGACAGAAGAAAAACACAAATATTAATTTTTATTATACAATTTTCTCTTTTAAAAGTGTATTCTTACTGCTTCATGAAATACAAAGGAGCACTAACAAACACAAGTTCAAGTACTCGTATGCTGGCAAGTACCAAATATAAAGTGAGATAAGATCACAGTTTTTTGAAGAAGTAGAAGGAAATTACAGAAATTGAGTTCCTCGCCAATTAATTTGCAGACACTATACTACAGTCTTGTCATTCAATTATTCCTTTGTGCTGAATGTCGAACCACAAATCACTACTTGAAAATTATCTGATTCACATATTTTCCCACAGTTGTTGCAGTGCAATTTGATAACCTATTCCAACTTTTGCAACAAGTCCATCACCTGGATTAGCCACCAAAACAAACCATTCCAGCTTCACATCTTTCCAATCATGTTGCCTCTTAACTCTTGCATGAAGCAATTTAAGTTCTTAGTTGACAAGAGCTAAAAAAGCTACTAGATCTTAAGAAAGAGAGATTTATAATACGAAATATGACTTCTGCTTTTTGACCGTGGCCTGCAGAAACCCACTGTACCAAATCCTAAGTGAATACAATGTGGATTAAGCTTTTTCTCAAGGAAAATCAGGTGCTGGATTAGGACATGCTCCAGCTGACCACATGCCGTGATAGAATGGAAGAGTTCATGCACCAACTACCCAGCAGTAAGATTTACAAGTACTTTGAGTTGCAAGAAGTTCTCTGTCTCGTTGCTGTCACAGGGACATACCAACAGAACATGTTCAAACTATGATTTCCTTTCCCAGGTCTTAGCGCAATAAAACGGCAAGACATACACTGGACACAAATCCCAGCACTGCGCTAACTTTGAAATACCTACTAAATAACAATGACTACAGGCAGTCAGAAAGAAAGGGTCATCAAATTTTTCAAATGTGCAAAATCAGCAGTCTTTTTTTAGCTATGTTCTCAAAAATGACTAAGCTGTTCCTCTCTGTTAACATAAACAAGAAAAAAATCAACCTCACCCTGACATGAAACACACCAAGTTTTCAGTCCACACATCTATACTAAAATAAATTTTTTGATCTAGGTTGTTATCTAATAAGACTTAAAAAATCCTACTACAGATATAACAATTTTAATGTCAATAGAAAGGAATGTTTAAACACTTTATCAGACATCAAGTATCTTTAATATAATAAAATACAAAGAAGACACACCGACTTAAACAAATCTTATAATTTACAGTGACATTCTTTCAGTATTTGGCAGTAACTTTCTTATTAAGGTTTAAAATGGAACAGAACTTAAGTGATATGTCAGAGGACTTATCTATGTGAACTATTTTAAATTCAAAGAGAAATGATGAAAATAAAATGATATCAAAAGATAGTCAAAGAAAAAAATCATGCCATGGACCACATTTTTCAAAAAGTAGTTTTTCAATCAAGGCACAACGATTCTGAACAGGATTTCAGTAAAGGGTAAAGTCAATGTAGCTTTATGTAACGACCAAAGAGGCTGAATTTCTACACACAACACTGAGTGTATTCAGCAGTAACAAAAAGCAGAAGTGAACTAAATCAGTCATCTCCGCAGTTCTTTACTAAATGATGCCCTATCAGGATATTTTTGCTTCCTTCTATAGAACGAATTATTTTATTTAAAAAAGAAAACCCAACAGCAACCAAACAATTTACTTATTCTTTTTACTCTGTTGAAAGTACTCTAGCCATTACAGCAAAAAGGAATTTTGCTAATTCTCAAGTTTATGAAAGTAAGTCTTTAAAAACCCCACAAAAAACATATCTGACCAACCCTGAAAATAGACTTTAGAAAGCAAAATAACTTGGGTTTTTTTTACTATGTGAAATATTGCTGTACATACTGATCAAGTCAAGTTTTAAAAATAAAAGAAAAAAATGTTTATTAAAACATGGTAAATTCAGATTAGCTGCTTATAAGTTACAGTTCCATACCAGGAAATATGTTTTTATATATATGGAACACATGCTACTTGAATCAAGCACTGTGCTTTAGGCTTGACATAAAGAACGAAGTTATGTTCTCTGTTTTCCCTGCTGGGGGCAATATGACTCCACTTGCGCTCCATGAATGATCAGAAATTGCATAGAAGTGGAAAATCTCAGAGCATTTTAAAATACTACACTAAGTCCCTGAAGAACAACTGGGGCATTGGGACCAAAAACATCTTAATGAAGCTTATCAGGAATTGTAAGTGTAAAGAGTCACTTCAAGTGGCTGGAAAAGCCTGGGTAGAAATATCGCCATTTAAAAAAAAAATTTTCACTTGTGTCACAGAAGGAATAAAAACAAAACAAAAACCCCCAACACTCTAATCAGTAAAAACATCAAGGATTGTGCATATCAGCCATGATTTATCTAAAACAACACCACAATCTCACAAAATAATAATAACATATGTCCTCCAAATCCTTTGCAAAACTGATGTTTTTCTGAACTTCTTGTGAAATAACATTGATAAAAGCAAAAAATATTCAAGTGAGATAGGAATAGATAAAAACTAATGTGAACAGGTCTGTCAGATGAAAAATAGGTATTGGAAAACTTTCAAGCCATGTCAGTGACTGACAGACAGTTTATTAGTACTTTTTGTTTAAATATTTTGTTGTCAAATCTAGGTTTACTTACTCAAATACATTCCAAAATGTCCTTTTTTACTTAGTAAAGAAATTGCAATTTGACAGGCCCTACTGAAAGATACATCTAAATACATACCTAAATGAAGTTATTGCTATTTAGATATAAGTTTTAATTCAGTAATCCAATTGTTATTTTCTGGTTATTATGAACTACAAGTATGTCCATACATGTAACTCCTACTTCGTTATTTTGCATCATCTGCTTTAAAACCGGACAAATTTGGGGTTTAACTTTTTTCTCTTCCAGTTGTGTAAAAACTTTTCCAAACCTTAGTCTTTCCTTTTTGAAATTTCTTATGCAAATATCAGCCTTCACACATTCCTGAACAAAATAAAGACACTCCAGCTCATTTCCAGAAATATTTACGTGTGGGGAGGAGACTTATTATTTAAATATAATAATTAAACAACATTTTAAAAAAAACCTGTGGGACGTCTACTTGTTTCACAATTGGACAGATTTGTTGAATTCCACACAAAACTGAATGAAAAAATTAAATCCATCTTCTCTTGAAGCTTGCCCTTCCCCCCCAAAACCCCTCAAGTTCCACATACAGAGGTGTAATGGTTGATCATTTCTCCAAACATTTTATATGCACTAAGGTTTCTGTTACTCAGTCATAAATACTGTATAAAACTGTTTCTAGTTTTCCCATGTTCCAAATATTTGGTAAATTGAGAGGAGGATGAAGATCAAGATATGCAGCATATGGAACAGAGCTAATTTTAAAATCGACTTACTTTTAAACTTATATTCTAATCTTATAAAAAGAGTACATTCAATTCTACTTTCACCAAACATAACAGACCATTTTTACATTTGTGGTCTCTTCAGGGCTGAGCAAGTAATAGTATGTTTAGAATCACAGAACAGTAAGGGTTAGAGGGGACCTTTAAATATTACCTAGACCACAGTCCCCACCCCAGGAGCAAGGACACCTTCAACAAAATTTTCATCACAGCATCATACTTCATTTGGATGAGAGACACACAGATATTGGAGGAGGCAGCTTTAGGATGGTAGCCTTAAGGAGAAGAGTGACCATATCCTTAAGACATAAGTTACCACAATATTCTGGATGAGTTAAATCATTGATACATAGTAAGCTAATTCTTTAAGGAAAGATTAAGAGAAAATAGTTATCTGCCTCTAAAAAGCAACAGGAAGCAGATACTTTCTGTTCTCTCCAAATTCAGATTTTAAACTGCTTTTGCCTTTTTGAAATGCTTGCTTTGGGTTATATGGGCACAACTTAGATGGTATCTACTCCATGAAGTTTTGAATTTGTTTTTGGTTTTCTTTATAATTTTTGCAAAACCAAGTGATACAACTGAACAATTTTAAGGCAAATCTATAATAGCTTTTTTGAGGAAAACAAGAAGAGGACTAGAAGCCAAGCAACACCTAAACAGTAGTACCACAATTACTTCCTCTCATCTCTTCTTTGCACCGCACATCTACCTTGTGATAGTTCTACTACATAAGTACTAGAGAACCTTTCTTTCATTGATTTTAGCTTACTGAAAGTTAGTACACACATACATGCAATTTGATACTGACAAAAAACAGGATCTTGTCCATTTTCCCCTCCTCCTTCCACTTCTCTTCTGCTATTTCTTTCTTACTTCTTTGCTATACCTAACCTTGTTCTATTCCTTCCTAGCACTACCTGGATCTCTTCAATAAGCTGGTTTCACTACTTAGAATAGCTCAGAATTTCCCCAAACTACAACGAATTAATGTAGCACTAATGAATTATTAATTTTCTGAAGGTGTCCCCTTTTTATATTGTTGTTGGGCAGGGGATTAGGGGGGTAATTGCTAGGATATTTTGAAAGTATTTTTCAACTCAACATAGAAAGATCGAACTTCTCAACTGATTATTTCAGCTAAGGTGGAGATGACAGCTTAAAGACCAATGGTAGTGTATAAAGAGCACTGGTTTCTTTTCTCCTTCCATGGACCAGCTTCTCTTGCTTAAGGCTCTTGAGTGAACAGAGACCTCTTCTCCATAACAAACATCTCAGGCTACCCTATTATACATTCCAGTGGTTTACTATGAGAAAACCTGCAGATTTGGGGTTCATTGCCATCCTCTTCCTGACAGAGAGACACAAACATAAAAGCAGGCGCATTCATGAAGATATATAGAAATGAGATAAATGTCAGCTGAGATCTTGAAGATTTCAGTCTTCAGAATACTTTGACACATTATGAACATTAAATAGTAAGGTCCACTGGAGAATTAAATTAACTTCTAAACTAATTCACTCATTTGTTTCTAGGCAACAAGCTCCTTATTATCTCCTTTCCTACCTCCCCCAAAAATGCTAAAACCCCTAGATTAGTTTTAAAACAATATTAAGACTCACCATATTTTTTCATTTTAATGAAATAAATTATGAATAGTTGTCTTTTTTTTATTTTCTGATGAAAGAATGCAGGGTTTTCTGTACTTAAACCAACTGGTTGAAAGCCAATTAGAAAACTGAAAATGAGGAGTTTATTCAAAGGCCCTTTAGAAAGTAAGAAGAATCCTTTCAATGGTCTTACATATTGCAACTTTTATATAGAAGTGACCAAATAGCACTAAAGAAGAAAAATGGTTAGAGCTGATTAAATTATTAATTAAATAAGTTGCAAGTTAAAAAAAAAAAAAAAATCTGTAAAAATAGATAGCAGTATATAAATCCAAGACCAAAAGATGACTTGGGCCTCAGGGCACAGTACAGAAGAAAAAAAAAAAAAAAAGAAAAAAAAAAAAAAAAAAAAAAAAGAAAAAAGGTCTAAAACATCTCCACTGCTGAAAGATAGAGGTCTTGCTCTGCACCCTTTTTCACCTACCTTTGCTGTTATCCTTTATAGTTCAAGCCCGTTCCCTTACATTTGGATAATTAAAATCACAAAGCTTTCCACTACAGAGGTATCCCTGTGGTCTGGGTAACAGCAGCTGATGTAGCAGGGATTAGAGCGTAAAAAGTATGTGAAAGGATCATCCAGAACTGCTTATCAGCACATTTGCCCGAAAAATTATAATGCTAGAGAAGACTACAACCCATGATGTCAGATTAAACATCAACCAGGAACTATACTAAGGTTTTAAGGAGTCATTTCTGAAAAAAAAAAAAAACCATAAAGGAATCATTAATATTTGCAATAGTAGGGACAAAGCAGAACACAATTTATTAGAAGACAAAGGCTGGTTTGAATTCTGTCAAAGACAGAAATCACTGACCTTGTCACCTCTATTAGATTCACCTTTCCCTTCAGGCACTGGGACAGCATCCAGAAGATGGAGTGACAACACCAGTGCAACAAAATGAAGATACACTCCTCATCCCCTTATCTGCAAAAGAGGACTTGGGTATTTCCTCACCAGCATGTGCATTGTAGGGGCAACATGGGCACACAAAAAGCAGACACCTCCAACATGAGGCATGCGTAAATAGGGGAAATCTCAGCTCCAGAAGAGGTGTGCTTGTGGCCCACATGTCCTTTGAGGGAAGGAGATATCTGCCATGTGGGAGCACAGGGTGGTGGGAAGTTGCACCTTTGTAAGGCTTACAAACTACTTGGATCCCAGTTTGATGATAATGATGTGAAATGCTGAACTTTGGCTTTTGGGGGGAAGAGTCAGTGGTGGAAAGACACTGGGGTTGAGTTTGGTTTTGCTGCTCATTTAGGTTTTTATTCTACAGCACTCCACCCAACAGACAAATCCAGACCCGCAAATGAATTTCACACCTAAAACCTGGACCAAGTTGCAGTTCCACTGCAGCCTGAGAGTGAACTGGTAGCAGCCAGCATGCCATCCTTGCCTTTGATGCATTCCAGCTTACAGCTGGTGCCAAATATCCAACGACCCAGTGAAACATTTCTGGAATTACTTCAGTGGCAGACATTATGTCAAGCACTGTCAGAGAGTCCAGGTATTTCAGGTGTGCCTAAACACACAGACAGAACTAACAGAGGTGACACAGTCCCAGTTTCACTTGAATCTATACAGTCTTCCAGGACTTGGCTGACAGGTCTGCTAAGCTAAGATTTAATAGAAGCGGAACCCTCCAACATTCCTTCAGAAGTTAGCTGCTACCAGTTTGTTTTAAACCCACTCCCAATAAATGGATGCTGCCTTCTTTTAACTATTATGTGCTGTGACAATTTTCATGCAGCACTCCTGACTGAGTTCCCTACTACTGCTGTGATTTAAGGCCCCGCCTGTAATCCTAACAATGCTTGAGGTTAATTTTAGGAAAGGCAGTCATGTGAGCAAAATTCTCCCATCAAAGCTGTGCCACAATAAATGAAAGCTATTATTTTCTCGATAAGGAAGAAAACAAAGTTTACCTGTGACCAACTCCATCACACAAGCATTTAAGGAATTCTGTGTTAAGCAGCTCATGAAACAGCAACGAAACTCACTGAACAGATTTATGTCACCATATCCAATTATTGGTGAATCTTGTACAAACATCGGTGCTCCTGGCCTACACGGACATCTGCTTCCCATTCTAACCTATCCTGCCCTACACTAAGGCTAAAGGTAAGTCACAAAGAAGTGTACGCTAAAGGAAATTAATAATTGCTCTGTGCCCCAGCTTTCTACCAGTGGTTCCTGACAGCATTGCAGTAAGACACTACAAAACATTTCAAAGACATATATAAGTTTAATTGAGATACCTTAAGTGAGGAGGTTGGCAGGCACATGCCTGGAAATGCTGATGTACACACACCCATAGACACAGCCTTAGCTCCTCAGAAGTCACAGTTTATGTCTCCATAAATAGTTATTATCAGATCCCCCAAATAATAAGTTCTTTGTATTTTCTTATGACACAAAGTAGCATAGCTGATCAAGATAAATGATGCCATGATATGCAGAAACTAAGTAAAACTCCATTAGAAAAACCTGCATTACAGAAAAAAATAAATCAAAATACATAAAACAATCTCATAACAAAAAACCCTCACAAATCAAGAACAAACCAAAAAACTAAAAGTCCACCCCAAATTACACAGGCAAACCATCAACCAACCAAAAAAGATTTGGCCAGAGTGTAAAAGTAAGAACATCAACATATGAAAAAAATAATATTGAAATATTCATTTCAATTCCACTGTGGAGAAAGTACGAATGAGACATTTAAAATGGTCATCTTAGAATTGAAATTAAGAGAACACTACAGTCTCAGTTTTTACCAGCTCATGTGCATAACATTTAGATTTTCATATTTTGCTAAATTATGACTGTCTTCTCAGTAAATTGACCTTGAAATGCAGAATACTGTACTACTTAAAAGGAGCTTGTATACATATCTTCTGTTCCCCCCACTGAAACAAGATGCACATTCATAGTTACAAAATCTAATAACTTGGAATGTTGCATTGTAATTACAAAATTCCTAAACATTAGCAACCACTGAAAACAGGATCATTGTTTCTGCAAAAGTCTTTCAGTTATCCAAGTACATATTGGTTTGATAGTTTGTGAAAGCTAAGTTCAAGTCGGACGCAAATTTTTTTTAGGATAGTTTTGGATAAATATCATCATTAAAATGCAGCAAAACATGATGTAAACCCATTCTTGTAACCACTAATGTATTTTGCTTGAAGCACTTAAAATTCCTCAGACTAACCTTATTAAACATAAATTTCTAGCAACATTTAAGAATATTAGAAGTACTTTATCTGTAGACTACTACTGAGTATTCTAGAAGTGCTGTTATGTCATGCAAATTTCCTTGTCCTTTTCTGCAGGAAGATAAGTAGGTAGTTGAAAAACAAAGCCAAACTAAAAAACAAATGCAAGTAAATGTAAGTCTGCAAATTGGAGGGGGAAAAAAAAAAAGTGCTTTTCAAGTTGATTTTTCCAGTTTCTCTAACAGCTGGAAGCTTTGTGTAGCCAGGATTCAGAAAAAAAGTAGATGCCATTAGTAGCAATGTATATAATATCTAGAAAGAACCAACCCTTAGGAAGACATTGCTTTGAAAATTACTTAAATTACCTAACAGTATGTAGGCAGGCCTTTGTTTTTACAGCCCCAAAAATTATTTTGCCTTTTTCCCCCCAAAATGCCTGAATTGGTCAACAGACCTTTAAACTGGATTTCATACAATAAATTCTAGTGGATCTCTGAAAGAGCCCCAATGTGGAATACTTACTAGACTGCACTAAAGATTCCCTTCAAAGGTTTTCATTGTTCTTCTTAAGTGAAATCTTGTCTCTAAAACATAAACATGATGCAATTTGATGATTGCAGTAGTGGTAGATTTAATAATATTTATACATACATACTTATGGCATACCTAACATTATAAAGACTGAGTTGAAAAAATATGGGCTTTATTATATGATACTTTAGAGCTGGGATTTCTAACTTGTGAAAGTGAGGCTTCTACAGTCACGCTATTTAAACTTCTCCACAGCTGTTTAGAACCTCTTGCCCCTTTTTTAATAATACTGAATATTTATAATACTTAATTTCCCACATAACCAACTGAACAGGCAGCTTGCACTGAGGAACAGCTTGAGAGTTAGCTCTGGTGCTTAGGTTGCTCATTAGTCTACAGGATCCTTAAGCAGCTTAAGAATACGTTTTTCCTCACCTACCAGGCTGAGGAGTGCTAAGGGAATTAGCTTAACATGCCGCCAGGAACTAAGAAAGTGCAAGGGTAGGACCCTGAAGGTGCGATGAAAATATTTCTAAGGGTTTTAGAGCTGTGGATAGGATCTGGATGTACTGCAGCATGTGTTTCTGCCTGTAACTAAAGGGAAAGAGCAGTCTTCAATAATAAAGCAATTCAATAACACCAAAATGGATACTGAAGGCAAAATCGGTCCCTGAAGTCACCAGAGAACCAGAACACATTAAAAATGCCACGTATTCCTAGCTCTGCTTCCATGAACTACTGCCCCAAATTTATTTTCCCCCCAAGTTGCTCTAGAGAAGAACACAGACAGAAGTGAAGCAAAATGATCACATCAACTCTTATACCTTAGTGTTTGCAGTGTCTGTGTTCTGAGTCTGGTCCACATAGCAAAGACAATGCTTTACCTATCCTGAAGATTCTGTGTTAAAAAAAAAGCTTATGCAAAGAATAACCAAACAGGTTTCTCTTAGATAATACCTACTCAGAAACTTTCTCTAGTGATTACCTTATAGTCTGCAGTAAATAATTACTGCATTTTTTGCTCTATGAAAAATAATTTTAGAGAATTTCATTATATTGGGAATTAATCAGGCAGTTTAAAATGTTTTTTATAAGCAATTAAACTATTTTTGGTGTTTAAAATCTGAAATAATACACACTGGGCAGTACTTAAGAGAGTTCATAACCTCTACTACACTCTCACTTTAGGAATTATGCTAAACTTGCTGGAGTGTGTGGGTGAAAGGGCATTGCCCTATGTCCCTAGTGTAAGAATCCTGCTTTGAAAATAAAAAAAGAATTAACAAATTGTATTTGCTGATGTAAAATGCAAAGAAACTAAAAAGCTTCCTAATCAAAAAATAATCAGGAGTTTTCTTGCAATTTGATTTGCATTAACGGTTTTAAAAGCATTGCATACAAACAGTGATTCTGTTCCACAAGTGCAGAAGAGATAAAAAATATATTATTGTCAAATTTAAATCTAAAAAAAATTTTAAAAATTTTAAAAATCACATTTTCTTCAAATGAGCTTAAGCCCCTGAGGAATGACTCTCAGCATAGCTACTCAGAAACCAAATTAAAAGAGATAAATTTGAATAAAATACTGTATTTACTACACATTAGATAAACACATCCATTTATGCTGTATTGCAACTAAGTTTTTTCATTTTGAAGAAGTCAAAACTTGTCAGTTATAGGACGTCCTGGGGGAGAACGTAAGTATCTCCTGAACAACCCAATACAATACTCCTTAGGAGATGTCAGAGGGCACAATTCCTCACATTCTTGGATGACCAGGAGTCTGCGGGATCTCAAGTTCTATCCATGGAAAAACTTATTTAGGACTATAAGTGCTGTACATGTTTAGGAGCTTTGGAATCTTGTTCAGCTCTGTTTTCAGGATTTTTCAAGTAATTGGCACAAACACAGTGATTGCAAACGATTTTAATTTGAATTATCAAATGAAGTGCAAATGCTCAAAGCAAGGACTAAAAACAGTTTCTGCCTGCACATAGGATGACCTTCACAGCTAGATGACAACAAGAATGGACTGTGGGACGACAGGCTGAGGCCAATTGCATGAGGTTCAATAAGGCGAGGTGCTGGGCCCTGAACGCACATAGGGATCGAATATTGAGCAGGTTTTCCAAGTAATATACACCACACAAAACCTCACTTTACTGAGAATTTTCAAGTCCATCACTCTTCTTTGTCTTCCTTTTCAAAAGAAAAGGGGGAACCAGTTTTTGCACAATATTTTGGCTTTCAGTTACTGTAAACCAGTCTTCAATGCAGCAGCTTATTGTTTGCTCATCTGCTCCAGCTATGCATGAGCTTCTTTCATTATCTGGCTTACAACATGTTCAAATAAAAAAACCTAACTAACGAACAAAAAAACCCAAGCTCGGTATTTTGAACCAGATTACTGTACAATGTTAAAACATGGTGCTGAACACAAGGGTGGTTCTATGGCACTTTAAGGCATTGCAACAGCTACAGCAGTTCTGTCCTACTGTTTGTCTTTGTATTAAGCCTTGTGGGCTCATAAGGGCATATTTCAGTGCAGCTACTACAGACAGCAATAATAAAATAATTAATTTTAAAATATGCTTAGCGTGGTTTTTAAGGTACCTGTCAACTCAGTGCCATAGAGGAACTAAGGCTAAGCACAGGAGTAGAAAAACATTTATAGATGACACACGCAACTCCCTATTCATCTCTGGTAAAAAGACCAAAGGCAGACAGCAGTCACATAGGATTCCTGGAACAGTAGTTACAAAGGATCCATTGCTAATAGAGCAGGACAGGTATGAGTCTGAGTAGAATAGCATGAACCATTGGGAGGAGGGAGGCAGATTTTTCAATCTAACTTCACCACTAACCACCCCTGGCCCCCACTCCANCCACTCCAAAAAAAAAAAAAAAAAAAGCATTAGGCAGACCCACAGTCTACAGTCAAAGCATAAAATCTGATGGTGAAGCAGAAACTATTTAACATCCATAACTTCTGAAGTGGACATAAATTAACGGCAAGGTAACTAGAAATTTTCTCATACATGTGTTTTAGAATTGAAGACAACACTGTAAAAGCAGTTGAAAGATGACAGGGAATACAGATATTCAGTAGCATTACAGTTATCCATTTTTGTTTTAAACATTTTTGAGGACAAGTTCACCTGTTGTGCTTAACTGCTTGGACTGAGCAAGCAGAAACCTAGCATTAGTAAGAGGGGTAGAAGATCAGATAGAATTTGGGAAATGAGGGACTTTAGGATTTTGGCCTACCTAGTTTTATATGTTGATTGTAGCTGGGATAGAGTCAATTTTCTTTGCAGTAGTTAGTATAGACCTATGTTTTGGATTTGCCTGAAAACAGTGTTAATAAAAAATGTTTTTGTTATTACTGAGAGGTGCTTATAGAGTGTCAAGGTATTTTCTGATTTTTGAATCATCCCACCAGTGAGAACACTGAGGGTACACAAGAAGCTGGGAGAGGACAGAACCAGGACAACTGACTTATCCTGTCCAAAGGTATATTCTATACCCTCTGGCCTCATGCTCAGCATATAAAGGTCCAGAAGAAGGAGGAAAGGGAGACATTTGGAATGATGGCATTTACCTTCTCAAGTCATCCTTATGCATGGTGAAACCCTGCTTTTGTGGGGATGGCTGAACACCTGCCTGCCCATGGGAAGGGCTGAATGAATTCTTTGTTCTGGTCTGCTTGTGTGTGCAGATTTTGCTTTCCCTATTAAACTGTCTTTGTCTCAAACCACAAGTTCTCACTTTTGGGATTCTACTCCAATTTCCCCTCCCATCATGATGAGGCAGAAGAATGTGCAAACAGATGGGTGGTGCTTAGTTGTGAGCTGGAATTAAACCAGAGGTTCAGCTCACAAGACACATTTCAACTCTAGTCCCTCCATTAAGTAATACTGAGGGCAGGTAAATAAGAATTTAAACTTGCACTACCTAGAAAACAGGGGGCTTTTGTCTTGTTTTCTTTTTTTTTTTCCCTCAAGGCATCATCCACTTTGTATGGTGTATTTTTAAGTTGATATTCAACTACCTTCCAGCTTGAAGGAAGGTTTGACTCAATAAGAATAAAAATCTGAGATATTACTCCCTATAGTAAGGGGTAAAGAAAAAATTGTTGGAAAAGGTGCCATACAACTTCAGCTATCTGTAAAGTAGGGGTTAGATTGAAACAATCTTAAAAATTTTCCTGCAAAATATTTTCCAGTTGAATGGAATCAAAGTGCACTGTGAACCAATTATGAAAAAAGCAAGCTTTAGAAAGTGCTAAAGTGACTTCTGCAAACAGACAAAGTTAGTGCAAACTGGTAAGGGAGAAATTTCAGAGAAGTAGAAAATTCAATGCTTCATTTTATTTTGTGGTTATAGACTTTAGAACAGGCTAAACATTCAACTCTTCGCTAAAGACAAGCTTCCTGCTTTTCATATGGGTTGCGCTGACAGCTGGGGTAAAAAGAGTTGTTTTAATTAAAACTCCACTCTAGGGAAGATCTTGTAGAACCAGCATCTGTACCTGGCCAGACGATTCTCCAGTAAACAAACAGACGGGGGTTTAGCACAAGCATCAGTATTTTAGAGGATTACAAAAAGCAATTTTGCTGGCATTTCTGAGCACTCTGAATATAAAGCAGATGTAGCTTTGTTAGAAATAGTACTAAAATGCAACTATTTCAGGAGAAACAAATGCAACTGAAGTAAAAGCTGCCTTATCAGTGTATTTGTTGAAAACATCTTGAATTACATGGATATAGTATATTAATCTCTATCGCCTAACACACTTTGCACTAATCTGACTCACACCAACACCAGGTTTAATATACACAATGCAAGAAAAACAAATCTGAAGATATTTTCCCAAGGGTAAAACAATAATTTGGAAACAATAGCACTTTTTGTCAGCTTGCCGTACTTCTTATTAAGAGTCAGCATTTACTGAAGAAACTCTCCAGATAAGGCAATAATGATAGCTGCATTAAGAAAGAAAGTAGACTAAAACACAACAACAAAAAACCAACCAAACAAAAAACACAGCCAAAAACTAAATGAAAACAAACAAAAAAACCCAAAAAGAAACTAACAAACCCAAACAAAAAACCCTAAACAAAAAACCCCAAAAAACTAAAACAAATCAAAAAAACCCCACCCCCACAAAGGGAAAACAGACATATATTTAAACACATCCTTTAAACGTATATTTGAAAGAAAATCTCGGAGAACAATGAGCTAAGAGTCACAGGTAGGACTACTGTCAGATAAGTTCATACAGTACCCATGTCATAATTTTAATTGGGACATTCAAGTATTTACCTCTTTCCCTACTGTGTTTTGTGCTATTGATAATGTTAAAATTTTACATTTTTAATATGTTTCAGCTCATAATTCTCACACTTGGAAATTATTTGAGGCTGGACTTCTGGTCAATACTTACATCCCTCTGCATCGTCACAACTGAGGATTTTTCTTAAGAAAAAAGGACCTATATTATAAAATATCTTCTAACAGTAAGAACTACAAGCAACTATACAGGTAAGCACCTTGATAACACACACTGACCAATACAGATAAATACACTAACACTACACACAATGCTTCTCTCAAGAGACTTAAGGCTTTATGCATCAAGTCTGATTACAGGATCTGAGTTTGAATATAGGAAAACATTTCAGAGAGTATTTTCAGATTCCAAAAGAGAAACTAACTGGCATCATACACAGACAGTAGAAGGCAAAACACCCTAATAGCACAGAAATGTCAGAGCACGTTTAGTATCCAAACAAAAGGCCTGTTTGTTTTAAATTTAAAAACACAATCTGTCAAGATAGCATTACTAGTAAAGAACCAAATGTAACAGTAAATAGTAATAGTTTGAACAGGCATTATTTCAAATACTCACCATTCCTGTTTATTCAACACGAGCAAAAAAAAAAAAAAAAATCAGAGCAGAACATACGAGAAAAATATTGAATTGAAATACTATATATCTGTTCACTCTGCTACTTATACAGAATTCAGGAGGAATATTGTTTTTGATAATAATGTTCCTACCAATATAGCCTGTATAAAGCTAAACCACAATGTAAGTAATACCATGTGCTTAAAATTCCACCCAAAAAATGTCAAAAGATTAGGGATGATCGAGTTCTGAAATTACAGAAGGCATATATTTGATAAGAAAACCTAGAGATGCAAGTTTGCAGTACCTTCAAACACCACATCTATGCATGGTTACTGTTTAAAACTCAGCTAAGAATGCTGGCATCTGCCTACTATTCAAATGAATTATACATGCACATGCAAAATATATTTTTATCTTGGTTATACTAGAACTTGTTTGAACTAAGTACAATGAGATAAGACTCTAAAGGTTGCTGGTAGATGAAGGCAGACATGCTTGCAATATATCAAAGTCTTCATATTTTTCCCACTGATTGATGCTGCAAAAAATGAAGCAAATAGCTTCATTATGTTGAGTACCACTGAATCTCAAAGTTCAGAGTAAACACTGTTAGGATCAGGGAGCAAGATTCATTGATACATGCTACTTTGTCACATATTTTACTTCTCCCAGACTTTTCTTTCATTCATGCAAACATGAGACATTTATGTATATATGTTTGCTTGCTGCAATGATACTACAACAAAGAAATGGACAAAATACTTTCTACTATTATTTTCAAACATTTGTGTCTGTGATTTTTCCATGTATTTCATTCTTAAATAAATACCAATATTTTGGATTTGTTAGCTTTGGTTTAGGGAACATTTTTTTCTCTTTTAATAGTGTATTTTCCTCTTGTTTCTGACTAAGAGTATTATCCACTTTGCAAAGTACTCAAGATTACCTATTGAAGGGTACTCTGGCTTTGGAATGGAGGCATTGCAATGAAAAAAGTCATCTTAGATTTCTATGCATATAACTTTGGTAGACAGAGTATTTTCTAATATATAGAAAAACCACCTGCGACTGAATTGTATCCTCACTCTCTAAATTTATGCCCTCTAGCACGAACTGGAAGCATGCAACCCTGATATTTACTGTAGGTCTTTTAACCAAAGAGCATGTTACAGACCTTTAAGATGACAACCTCTCATTTTCTCAGTAAGAGATAATGGGTTCCTGAAAATGAATTCTTCTTTAATTCAGTTTGCCAATAAAAGAAACAACTGCTCATAACATGAAATAAAAACTGCAAAAAGAATATTTATCATCAACTTCACACTAGAGTTTTTGGAAGCTCCCACACTTCATCATGAAACTTTAACACTGGGAATTTTAAAGATGACTGTTGCTTTGACCCTGAGATTGACTCAGTTGGTCAGAACATGGTGCTAATAATGCCCAGGGCTTGTGGGTTCAAACCCTGTACAGGCTATTCACTTGAGCGGGACTCAATAGATCCCAACTCAGAATATTCTGCAATTCAGTATAATTTGCACTTCACAAAGTACAGTCTAGAAATGAGAAATACATGTACTAGTGTTGCACCTTGCAGTCAAAATATAACAGTTCCTATTCCAAATATATAAAATGGATACTGATATCTTTCCAACTTTTAATCAACTGAAAATAACAAGACCTGTCACATGAAATATGAACTCGTTTCTTCTGCCAATACAGTGTTATGGATAATACATGAATTTTGGTTAAAATAACTCAAGCAAAATGCAGCTGGTATTTAATTATTATATATAAGAACTAAATAAATATAGGCAGTGTGAGACCAAAAAAAAAAAAAAAAAAAAAAAGAGAGGGAGAAAAAAAAAAAAAAAAAAAAAAAAAAAAAAAAAAAAAAAAAATCAACGATTTCCTGATTTGCACGATTACCAAAACTAAAGAAAGTAAAAGATGATAGAAATAGAATCTCAAACTAGGGAAGAAAATAAATTTATATATACACGTGTGAGTGTCTGTATACATCCACTGTGCACATGCATGGGTGTATGCAAGTGCATTTTATGCCTGCTTATTATTTTATAGTATTTAGATGTGTTGTTCCTGTTTCAGCCTAGGAGAATTCAAGGTAAGAGCACCAAGATAATGAAAATGACTGCTAGAAGCCTGCAGAAATCAGTCTCTATAATTTCCAATGGCCATTCAGGAGGTCTCATAACTGTTGAATTCCCTATTTGCTGCCATTCTTCTTACAGCCCTGTCCCCCAAATTAGAATAAAGTGAACTATGGAAAAAAAAAGATTAAACTGCAAATAAACCATGGTTATGCTACAGAGCAAAGGAAGAAGTGGAAAAATTACATCAGAGACCAGATTTCATTCTGNGGGGGGGGGACGACATGGGAATATGATGTTATTAAAGCTGAAAGCATATCTGATGTCTCAGAATTGCTGGGGAAAGATGGAGAAAATAAAGCGCTTCATCATCTCCAAGACCTGGACATCACTTCCTACAATCATGTTGTACTCAAGAGAAATTATAAACCTACATTTTAATAGCACTTTCCATAGAAGATTTCTAAAGAATGCTATACTCACAGGCTTACCACACATAATATTTGCTCTGACGAATCCTCTTAACAGCATCTACTCAGTCATCACTACTAGCGTCTTTGTATACAAATTCTGAAGCAAAAGTCTTCATCATACAGTAACTTACATTGCACCATAAATTGCACCACTACATGAGAAAAACGAGGCTGTTAATGTTTGACTCAATTTGATATTTTAAAAATTACTCAGTCTGACATGTTATACAGGTGTGTACCATTTCAGACAGAAAACACAACACTGCATTACAGCTGTAACGTTGTCTGCAACACAAGCAGAAATAAATTGAGTGTAAACAGAAGGGAAAGCACACTGTCCTTTAGATCAAGCATAATAAATCACAGCCAAAGGTAAGCATTCTCTATTTACTGATTTTCACAGTATTATCCAAGCAATTCATTGCTACATTGATATAAAAAATAATACTTTGTGATATAAAAGTTGCCTTTTCCCAATAGTTCATTAGTAATAGAGGGAACCCAACAGTTTCAGAGTATTAACTTCTAAACTCTACTGAAATCAATGACCATATTTCCATTCTTAAGTTTACCCATCTTTTTTGTGACTATACACGTATGACATGTATATAAAGTGGACTGGTGGGATGAATATAGAAAGAGCACAGGATAAAAGGCAATGAATTACAAAGAACACAAGACACCACTCACTCTGTCCCACTCAAATTTGGAGAATGTTATGTTACCCCCATGCTTTTATACCATGTACATATGTATGCAAGCACCTGAAATGCTGAAGGTCTTTTGCAAAGATATATGTTCATCCTGCCTACACCTAGCCATGAGGCAAAAAAGTCAAAAAAGTGTGTTCTCAAGCTATACTTCCATAACCGTTAATATTGGATCTGTGCACTGCAATACAGATTTGATTTGTATTAGACACGAGAACACAACTGCATTTTCCCCTCACATTAGATGGTGCAGACAATATAGCCGCTGTGATAGCTTTATGCTCTACAGAGGTTACATGACAGCTATAGTAGAACAGATAATAGTCAATCTGGCATAAAGCCTGACAATAATGTTGAGTTGTCAAAATTCCCAGAAAACTGTTGAGTTAGCAGAATATGTTTGTACTGGATCATTGCTTACCATCATGTAGCTGCAACATTCTTGATTAGAAGCAGGCGCCCTAAAGCCAGATTCAGTCTGCTGTTGAACTGTGGCCTTGGAGCAGCTTATCCCACCCAGCTGGAGTGCAGGGCTGAGCTGTGGCTTGCTCAGGTGAGCCATTTTTTTTTGCCTCTCATCCACCGAGATCAAACTGTACAGAAAGCCAAGGCTTAAACAGGAGCAACAATTTACTTCTTCTGGCTCATAATTGGTGCTAAGAGAAAACAGGTTACAGGTAATTTCACAGGTAAAGAGTATATACAATTGTTTTACTGCTTGGTTTTCCTCAGCTACAGCAATATAGCTAATATACCCTGAATATTTAGCTGTGCAGAAACTGAGGCTAAGAAAGCAGTAAACAAATGAACCTTTATTACAAAAAACCAGTTGGTTTTCATGACATTAGCTATTGATGTGCTCTATCAAAAAGGAAAATACCCTTTCCTTTTTAAATGTCACAGATCCTACAACTAGCTCTGAGAATTCTTGTTTAACATTGCATAGATTCATATATAAAGCTGTGAATAAGCTTATCTTGCATATGCTAGAAAGAAGTGTCTATTTTTTATAGCACTTCATTCCAAAAGTACAAATGCTTTAAAAGGGTAAGAGAAGAGATTATCTGAGTAATTTGATTATATTTCAGGTAGTATACATGGGCTTTAAATCAGTTCCAAAACAGAGACTAACACCAAGTCCCAGCCATCCCAAGCCCTAGTTCAGCCTGTGTTCCTATTCTTAAAATGAAACACAATTCATCTTAGGACCATGGATTAAGGGAATAATGGCTAATATCACAATGAGAAACTATTTTTTTTTTCTTTTCTCAGTGTAAAATTATGGTTTTGGTTTTTTTGGGAATTAAATTTTGTCGCAAAACAGGATTACATTACCCCAAATAGAGTACTTAGCTATTAAATTTAGAATAGGCATATTTTTGTGTATATTTTTGTGCACACACATGGAGTGGGAACCCTGGGACAAAGCAACCATAAAGTAAGAGCAGTTTCTTAATGTATTTTCCACTAGTAATTTTAAAGGACATGATCCCAATTTGGAATCTGACCATTTTTTCACAAATACCCTTATCGAATCATATGTAACTTGCTTCTGTTATTTGATACCAATACTCTGTTCTGGTGGCTGAAACAGTCCCCAAAATCACTTTTACTTTGTGAGCAATTACTAGTATCCCCTGTGATATTAACACCATACAAGTTCCCAGAATAATTAATTTCCCTTGAGGCAAAGTCCCTGCTTGCTATGGTGTCCTGGGGTGGCATAATGATATCTTGTATTCCCTATCGTTTTGTATGCTTGACCAGAAATATGGTCCTGTAGCTTTAACTGTGTCCCGCAGCTGGGAGCTCTGCCGCCAGCGCGGGATGTTTTGAAAACTTTCCCCAGCTCTCCTCCGGGGGAGTGAGAAGGAAGGGACACTGGTTTTTTTTTTTTGGCTCGGTCAGTTGCTGCTGCTGGTGGCTGGTGCTACTGGTGTGGCTGCTGCTTGGGTTGGTTTTTTTCCTCCCTGGGATTGTTTTTCATCGTTTTGGACCCTTTTCTTCGACTTGCTTTCTCATC